>JAZKJV010001445.1:0-585601 GCA_037367405.1 Ottelia alismoides | reverse complement strand
TCAAACGCAACAGATCCGAACACACGAGGTGTAAGAGAGAAAAGATCCTTCTCGGGAAATGCAATCGAGAAAGGGATCTTCTCTCCCAACACAGGAGAGGGCACATGTTCACCAAATAACATGTAGAAGGACAACATCACCCCAGTAAGAGTGAGCATGACTTTGTATCAACAAGGTTCTGGTCACATTAAGTAAGTGACGATGTTTGCATTCGACAACACCGTTCTGCTGTGAAGTATAGGCACATGAGGTCTGGTGAACAATACCAAGAGATCTAAGAAACTCAGAAAGCTGTAAGGTACATAACTCCAAGGCATTATCAGTGCGAAGATATTTAACATTAGCAAAAAATATTCTTTATTTCATTAATAAAATATTTTATCACCGATCCAGCCTCAGACTTGTTCTTCAAAAGAAAGACCCAGGAAAGTCTAGAGAAATCGTCAACAACAACATGATAAAAGCGGTGTCCCTGATAATCAGGAACACGACTCGGACCCCGGATATCTAGATGAAGGAGCTCAAACAACTGAGAACTGCTTTGACTCTGACGGGATGGAAAGGAGAAACGATGATGCTTCTCAAGCTAACATGCCTCACACTGAAAGGAGGATCTCGTGTAAATCTGAGGGAGTACATGACATGCTTCTGCAGAGGAAGGTGACCAAAAATGAAGATGCCACGTATAAGGAGAGACTGGTCCAATAGGTATAGTAGAAATGCCAACATAAGGAGGTTGGACCAGTCTGTAGAGTCCTCACTGCTCACGACCACATCCAATCACCCTGCTCGTGAGTATGTACTGAAACACAAGAGACGATGGGTCAAAGATAGCACGACAATGCATATCCTTAGTAATCTGACTAATGGAAAGTAAATTCATCTGAAAGTCAGGAGCATATAAAGCATTCTGAAGACGCATGGATGGCGTTAAATGCACCTCCCTCTGTCGTGTAATCGGTAGGTGATCGCCATTGGCAATGACAACCCATCTACCATGTGGTATGGTCTTGTAGGACCGTAGCTGAGCTTTGTCTCTACAAAGATGATGAGAAGTACCAGAGTCCATAATTCATTCTGTCACATCTGCATCATTACTACCATTGAAAGCATAAGCGATACTTGAGGAGCTCGAAGAGGCTTTGGCTACGGCAGTAGTGTTTGTAGCATGAGTAATAATTTCTCGAATACGTGAGACTATATCATCCAGACGAGGATCTACCTGGGAAGCAAGCATATCTGAAGGCTCGCTGATGTCAAACTGTAGCTGAAGAATCTTGACCTCGTTCTTCGCTTGAGCATAGGTGAAGGCCAAAGTGTCCCATGTCGCCTTGGCGGTGGGCTGGTTCAGAATGTCATTGGCTATCTCTGTGGTGAGTGTCCCACATAGCCTAACACATGCATATGCATCATCTTGCTTTGAAGAAGCATTTACCCTAGTCTTATTCGTTGGCTCTGGATTTGTCAATATGTGTTCCTTGTTATTGCACTGCATGAGGGTGAGAAACTGCATGGACCACAACTCATAGTTGGTCCCATCCATCTTAATGATGAGAGCTGGACCCTTGAAGGCTCCGGGCGAAAAAATGTCACCCTTGTTTTTTTATATAATGGTAGCCAAATAGCGCAACTCGACTAGGGAGTATACTGATCGAAACGAGTCTACACAATCATACGGAGGATTGGTTGTACATGTAAACTTATACAACCATCCTCACAGATCCTCTCTGCTTGCTATGGCCGGAAAACGTGGTTTATAGGTATGAAATCATGGTTTTCGGTCAAAATCAGACCACAGAACGACTTACAGAGAAGCGTAGAGGCGTACAGGTGGGCTGACTGCAGCCTAGGTAGTCAAAAAGGGGGGGGGGTTGGGGCGACAACCTGGGGGTCGTGCAGCGGCGTCGGAGATCGGCGTTACAAACCCAGGGGTTTGGATCGTGGTTCCCGAGGCCTGGCAGCGGTCCTGGACATTGGGCGACGCCCGCCGCCCCCCTCTCTTTCTCTTCTCGGTGCCGCTCGCCCCCCTCCCCTTCTGCCCCTTCCTCGGCACCGCCCCACCCCTCCTATGCACCGCCCCGCCCCGCCTCCCGCGTCGGATCCCCGTCGTCCTGCCCCCCTCCTCCTGCGGCACCACCGACTCCTCCCTAGCCGGCGACAACCCCCCCCTCTGGCCCCTGCCGTAGCTGCCTCCTCCACCGTATCCATGGATTTGGGTGCGTAACGTCTACATACGCACTCAAATCCTATGAAGTTTGTGTAGACACTTGTTCATTTGTCTACAAGCCCTGGTTCTTCATCTCCGATGATATGTCAGAAACCAAGGTCGATATGCCCTCCATAGGCGTGTTCAAAGGTCCCGTGCCAATAGTCAAGATGGATGGGACGAACTATGAGCTCTGGGAGATTCAGTTCATGAGTCTCATGAAGTCGAATGGTAAGAAGCATATTCTTACCGAGGAAGAGCCAACAGAGAAGACTGGGATCTATGCCTCCTGGGAGGCTGATGATTCACATGCCAAGGTTTGGTTGTCAGGCACGTTGTTGATGGAGATTACCAATGATGTCCTCCATCTGCCCACCGCTAAAGCGATGTGGGACATACTAGCGGCGGCAAATTCATAGGTGCGGAATGAGACCAAGATGTTACAACTTCAGCATGACATATTCACCATGAAGCAGAATGGGAGAGCACTTCATTCCTTGTATACATCCCTAAGGGGGATGTTTGAGAAACTTTACAACACTATTCCCCTCACGACCACACCATGCGCAACAGAAGACATTTCAGAATGCTACCATGGTAGGAGTCCTGCTTGCGGCTCTTGATCCCGAATATGATGCGACCTGATCACATATACTTGCAGATGCTACCATTCCTCCTATGGAGAAGGTCTACCAGAGGCTTAGCCGCTTCTTTGTCTCATCTAGTGCGTCTACACCATCCCCCTCGACGATGGCTGCTTCTAGAGGGAGAGGTGGTTCGTCTTCTTCATTCTGTGGTCGTGGAACTCGAGGTTGTGGTGGTCGGTTTCGTTTCCCTGTAGTTTTTGTCACCGTACAGGTCACTCTAAGGATACATGCTATTCTAAGCATGAATTTCCAGCATCGACGCGAGTAGCAGAAATGCTGCATCCCCATCAGAATCTACTATTGATCAGAGGTTTGAGGAGCTAGTTGCTCGATTACACGATATTATGCCTCATGTTTCTACAGATTCTCCTGGAGGTCCTTCGGATATTGCTGCGTCAGCTTCTGCTAGTACTTCTGCCACGACTAGCACCTCAAGTAGTGCCTGCGCTTTTACCACATGTTATAGTGTCTCAGATTGGATCATGGACTCTGGTGCCACGCACCATCTCTGTCACGGCAGAGACAGACTTATGTCATATAAGGAGATTCCACCAGGGAGGTCGGTGGTAATTGCTAATGGGACTCATTCACCCTTTGTTGGATAGGGGGAGGTCATGTTATCTTCTTCCATGCATCTGAAGAATGTCTTACATGTCCCTGATTTCTCGATGAACTTACTCTCTATTAGTTAGATTACAAAAGATTTGCACTGTCGCGCTATATTTGACCCACCTTCTCTTATATTTTAGGACATTCTAACGGGTAGGTGATTGAATGTGGCTCTGAGCAAGATGGTCTTTATCATCTGAACCGGAGTTCATATGCTGGAGTCTCTTCTCATGTAGTTGTATCTGTCTCTCCCTATACATGGCATCTACGCTTTGGTCACCTTCCCCTTTAGAAGATGCGTCATCTTTTGCCTCAGATATCTCCAAGTTCTTCCTTCCGATGTGAAGCTTGTCAGTTACGGAAGCACCACAGAGCTAGCTTCCCTAGTCGTCTGAGTCGGAGCAGTATCTCTCCTTTTGAATTACTTCATGTTGATATTTGGGGTCCCAGTCGTGCCCCTGATCACCAGGGGCACATGTTTTATCTTGTGGTGGTCGATGATTTCTCTCGTTTGTCGTGTGTTTTCCCGTTAAAGAATAAATCTGAAGCTGGTTATGTTATCAAAAATCTTATCAATGAAGTGGAAGATGTTTTTTCATCCCATGTGAAATATGTTCGTACTGATAACGCTTTGGAATTTGCACTTGCTCTCTCGCCCAATACTTTTCGTCAAGAGGCATTATTCATCAAACCACATGTGCCTACACCTCTCAACATAATAGAGTCGCTGAGAGAAAACATCGTCATCTTCTTGACATTACTTGAACTCTACTTATCCAGAGTTGTGCTCCTATTTCTTTTTGGAAAGATGTTGTTCTTACAGCCGGCTACCTGGTCAATCGTATGCCGTCTACTTGGTGAGAAAATTCCTCTTTCTGTTGTTTTTCTAGATAAAGAATTGTTCTCACTCACCCCTCGTGTTTTTGGTGTTGTTGCCTTTGTTCATCAGTTATCTCCAGGTCTTGACAAGCTCTTGCCTAGAACTGTCAAATGCGTCTTTGTGGGTTATTCTCGGACTCAGAAGGGATATCGTTGCTATGATCCTGTTAAAAAATTATACTTTGTTAGTGCTGATGTCACATTGTTTGAGTCTGTTATGTACTTTTCTCCTGCAGGTGACAGATTGGCCTCAAACACATGTAATGATGAGGTCTATGTTCCTCCTATTGTGAGTCCACCATTATCCATTCCAGTTACTGAGGTCACGTCAACACCACCACTAGCACTACCTCCACCACCGCCACCACCACCAAAACCATTTATCTCGCCATTACCAAAATTTTATACTCGTCGATCGGGTCCTGCTCATGCTACGCATCATTCATCCAGCATGCCCCAGGTATGTCCAGATGTTAATACTATTAATGGGTCGGATAGTGTGCCTGTACAGGGTGCATCATTGCAGGAGGAAAATGAACCGACGAGTTCTGTGGTTGGTAATCTGGATGTCCCAATTGCTATGAGAAAGCAAAAACGCACTTGTGCTTCGTATCCTCTTGCCTCCCAGGTCTCCTTTCATCGCCTCACAGGAGACTTTCAGAGATTTGCAGTGGCTTTGTTTTCTGTGGAGATCCCACGAAATTATCAGGATGCATTGAAAGTTGATTGCTGGCGTACTGCAATGGTGGAGGAGATAGCTGCCCTACAGTCACAGGGCACATGGAGATTAGTTCCCACTCCTTCAGGAGCATCTGTTGTTAGCTGCAAATGGGTTTTCACTGTCAAGTATCGTGCAGATGGTAGCCTTTGACCGTTACAAGGCAAGGCTAGTGGCGCGAGGTTTTACTCAGACATACGACATGGACTATATGGATACCTTCTCTCCAGTTGCCCGTCATTCCACTCTTCGTATTCTTCTGTCAGTAGCCGTGGTACGTGATTGACCCTTGTTCCAACTTGATGTTAATTGTTAAGAAGGCATTTTTGTATGGCGATCTGCAGGAAGAAGTCTACATGCAACAACCTCTGGGGTTTGCTGCTGGAGGGGAGAATCATATGGTGTGCGGACTTCATAAGGCAATATATGGCCTCAAACAGAGTCCAAGGACATGGTTTCAAAAGCTTTCCCATCTAATTAAACAACAAAGATTCAAGAGATCCAATGAAGATCACTCGTTGTTCATTCAGAAGACTACTTGAAGTACAATTGTCTTCATGGTGTATGTTGATGATATTTTTGTTACAGGAGATGATGCTTAGGGGATAGAGATAACAAAAGCATTTTTGGGCCGTCAATTTGTTACGAAGGACTTTGGTACACTACGATACTTTCTGTGGTTGGAGTTTGCTAGGAATGCACAGGGTCTTGTGATGACCCAAAGGAAATATATTACATATATGCTTATTGAGACGGCATGGTTGGATGTAGACCTTCTACTACTCCTATGGACCCCAACATGAAATTATATGATAATGATACAGAAGTTGACAAGAGAAGGTATAAGGAAATGGTGGGTAAGCTTCTTTACATCACTATAACTCGATCTGATATTGACTTTGCAGTTAGTCGGGTAAGGCAGTTTATAGAACAATCGAGACAGGTACATATGGATGCCATATATATGATACTCATGTATCTAAAGTCGTCTCCAAGCACAGGGCTGTTGTTTAGAAAGGAAATCAGTTTATCTGTTTCGGCTGTGCGGATGCTGATTATGTAGGATGCCCTAAGGATCGAAAGTCTACCTCAGGCTTTGCAGTGTTTGTGGGTAGCTCTCTAGTTTCTTGGAAAAGCAAAAAACAAACAGTTGTAGCTAGAATAGTGCTGAATCTGAATATAGGGCCATGGCACAAGCAAGTACGGAGATGATGTGGGTTCGAGCTGTTTAGAAGACTTGCATGTAGATGTACCTCTACCCATGCAGCTACAATGTGATAATCAAGCCGTATTGTTCATTGCCAATAATCCTGCCTTTCATGAAAGAACCAAACATATTGAAGTAGACTGTCACTACACCAGAGTCATGATCCAGAAAGGCCTGATCTCTACTTCGTATGTTAGTTCTGGAGAGCAGACTGCCGACATCTTCACCAAGCCATTGCTCAGAGGATCATTCCAGAAGTGTACTTCCAAGTTGAGCATGATTGATATCTATGCTCCATCTTGAGGGGGAGTGTAGAGAGAATTATGTAGTCGGTGTACCGTTTGTGCTTTTTTATTTTCTATGTTCCATCTTATGTAATTTACCTATAGGTTTTCTCTATATAAGAGAGCCTAGGGAACGAATAAACAACTCTTTTTCTTCCAACAGTTCTCTTATATAGGAGAGGAACCTTATTGGGAAAATTACAAAATAAGGAAAAATAAATAGTAAATAAGAATACAACCATAAAGATAACTGATATCTCAACATTATACTATTTCTTTATTTATCTTTACTTATGTTATTTACCCATAGGTCTCTCCTCTATTTAAGGAGCCTAGAGTTCTCGTGAATAAATATATTTCATTCTTTTCCCAGTAGTCTCTAAACCATTATGAAAGGGGCACATGAAGAACACGTGATCAACATCCTCCTTCTCGGGTCCACAAATTGTGCATCCACTGTTGAAGCCTATGTCATACTTGTTCTTGAGCAACATGATATCTCTACTTTTGACTTTTGAGTGCTGTGTAGTTGTTGTTCCATGGTCATTATATTGATGTCTGAACTTCTTTTTATATAAAGTATAAGGATATTTTGCTTATCTTAAGTAACTGATATAGTACAATATCTGACTTTTGTTAAAAAATACTTTTTTTCTTTTTTCATAATACTTTCATGTTTATGGTTGAATGGAGGTTTAATCTCGTATATCAGGAAAAACACATAATAAATTGATCAAATCTGAATAAAAAGCAAGTAATCATGATATAAGCACTAGCAACATAAAATTTTTTCTATCGCGCCGCAAAACCACATGGATACAGAACAATATCCGTGCCATTTTGTAAACCAAATGAACGAGGGATCGTTACCTTTGATTGGTGTAATCTCTAAGGTAAGAGGCCTCCTGAATCAAGTCTTCTCCCACTATAAGTAGGGTCAGCTACATGGATTCTTGCTAAAATCCATGTTGGAAGATCGACTATTTTTTATGCTTGCTATCGACTAGCTAACGCAACTCCCACAAGGGGGATTTGAACCATCTTCTGTGTGGTAGGCACACTAACTATTTAAGTAGGCCTTGGAAATTGAATATGTACTTGAAAATGATTTGTGAATATTCTTTTGTTTGCAATATAAAATAGATAATTTGTGACTTCCTTTCTCTCTTCGACCGTCTACCTCACGTACTTTACGAAATCATTAAGTTGTGAGGATAACTCAACTGTCATGCTCTTATGCCACTTGGTGCTTTTAAGAATTCAATTTGAGAGGACAGAGAGAGTCATGCATCTATACTCTCATATAACTTTTTTACTATAACTATGCTACCTTCTTTACATAAGGATGGGATTAAATTTCATAAGGGAAATGAAATTAAAATAAAATTCTAAAATCCTAATTGATCTCTGAAAATAATTTCTAATATAGATGAAACTAACTTATCCATCCCATACTCGAGATCTCTTGTTAATCCTTGTGGAAATAGAATAATGACTTGAATTATGAAAGGGACCATAGACATCTCTTATATAAAGAGGAGAAACTTCGTGGAACATATATGTCAATCATGCTAGAGGGTAAAATACATAATAGAGGTGGAAGAAATAGAAAATACATAATAAATAAAGAAATATAGAAGAAATATATATAGCTCTCGATACCTCCCTCAAGATAGAGCATAGATGTCAATCATGCTCAGCTTGGAAATTTCTGTTGAATGTTTCTCTGGATAAAACCTTGATGAACACATTTGTTGTCAGTCTCCTTCAGCTTACGTGGAAAATAGAGAAAATCCTTCTGAACCACGCCACGCGTATAATGACAATCTACCTCAATGTGGTTGGTCCTCTCATGGAAGGTAGGGTTGTTGGCAATGAAAAGAGCAGCCTGGTTATCAGTACAACTGCATGGGAAGAGGTGCGCCAACAACTAAGTCTGTCAATATGGATCTGAACCACATTATTTCAATGCTCCCCTACACTATTGCTCTATACTTTGACTCAATACTAGATCTCGTAGCCACAGTTTGCATCTTGCTCGTCGATGATACCAGAGAGCTCCCCCTGCAATTGTCATATACTCATATGCACATACCATGATGGCAAGGGACGTCTCTCTGCTAAAAAAATCATGTGCCTAGAGAAGAAGACTTTAGATACATCAGGATCATGTGAGACACGTCCATCCCGTCCTGTCTTGATTGCTTCTTAAACTGGCTAATTTGGCTTACAACAATAGAGATATCTATCCTGGTAATAGTCACATAGAGGAGCTTCCCAACAAGCACCATGTATCTTCACTCCATCTATCCACTTCCTCTGTATCATTATCGTATAGCTTTACGCTTAGTTCCATGAGAATTGTGGCATATCAGCAATCTGCCATGCTTGTCTTTGAAAGGAGATTTATAACATGCTTCCTCTAGGTCATCACAAGACCTGCTGGTTCTTTACCAACTCAAGCCCTAGGAAGCTCCGTAATTCGCCATGGTCCTTGGTGATAACTACTGTCTAAGCCCTAGGAACTCCATAACTGCACTAATACTCTGTACATCATCCCTGTAGCAATAATACACAATAACAACAAAGCCTTTTCCCACAATTAAGTAGGGCCAACTACATGGATTCTTCGCCTCCATTCAGATCTATCTTGGGTTAATCTCGGGCTTATAACTAAGATCCCTTTGTATAGTCTCTTTCCAACACTTCTTCGGTTGTCCTCGCCCTTTCTTATTCGGCTCAACATCCCAACACTTGCATCTCTTAACTGGTGCATCAGCTGAACTTTTTTGCAAATGACCAAACCATCTTAAGCGATTTTCTCACATCTTATCCTCGATTAGAGCTACACCAACTTTCTTTCTGATTGCATCATTCCGAATATGATCTTTACGTGTGTGTCCACATATCCACCTTTTAGCATTTTCATTTCTGCTATAACCATTCTCTGCACATGTCTATGGTTCACAGGTCAACATTCAGATTCATATAGCATAGCAGGTCTCACAACTGCTTTGTAAATCTTTCCTTTAATTTTTAAAGGAATTTTCTTCTCACATAGAACAACATAGGCTCCTCTCCACTTTGGCCACCCTGCATTTATACTATTAGTAACAACTCCATCAATTTCCCCATCATATTGCAAAATAGATCCTAGATATCTAAAAGAATCTCTCTTCTGAATGTTGTCACCAATCTTCACCTCGATTCCTTCATCATTGCTTCCATCAAAGGTGCACTCCATATATTTCGTCTTAGCCATACTTATACGATATCCTTTAGTCTCCAATGCATGTCTTTAGATCTTAAACTTCTCATTTATTCCATCTCTTGTCTCGTCAATCAACACAATATCATCAACAAATAACATACACCAAGGTAACTCATCTTGAATGTGACTTGTCAATTCGTCCATAATCAAAGTAAAAAGAAATGAACTCAAAGCTGAACCTTGATGTAAACTAATGTCACTCTTCCCAGACGGGGTCCTTACACAAGAGCAAGTCCTATCATATGTATCCTTTATGAGGTTAATGTATAGGACATGTACTTGTCTCTTCTCCAAAACTCTCCACAGTATCTCTCGTGGGACATAATCATAAGCCTTCTCTAAATCAATAAAGATCATATGGAGGTTCTTCTTTTTAGCTCTATAAATCTCTCTTGTTTTCCTCAACAAATGGATGTCTTCAATAGTTGAGCGAGATGACATGAATCCGGATTGGTTTTCTTTTACTTTGGAAACTTGCCTCAACCTTCTTTCGATCACACGTTCCCAAATTTTCATAGTGTGACTCATCAGCTTGATACCTCTGTAATTTGAACAATTTTAGTATCTCCTTTATTGTTATAACGAGTCATCACCATACTCCTCCAATCTTCAGGCATTTTCTTGCTTGGCCAAATAACATTGAACTGATTCGTAAGCCAAGCCAAACCACGTTCATCTAAAACTCTCCATACTTCTGCAGAAATGTCATCTAGTCCTACACCTTTCCCAGGTCTCATAACCTTCAAAGCCTCTTCTACTTCCTTTCTTTGTATTCGTCTATAGCATGCACGATTCAAGTAACTTTACTACTAGCTAGATTACCCAAAGTGATCTCTCTATTTCCTTCCCCAATGAAAAGTTTATGTAAGTACTGCTCCCATCTAGTCTTTATATCCTTCTGAGTAACAAGCATGTGACCTTCCTCGTCCTTAATGCATCTCACTTGAGAAAGGTCTTTGATCTTTCTTTCTCTTGCTTTGGCCAACCTGAATATATCCTTCTGGCCCTCCTTAGAGTAGATATTTTTATACAAAACTTTATAAGCTTTTGACTTAGCTTCGCTTAAAGCGTTCTTTACTTCCTTCTTTGCTATTTTGTAGTCTGTGACAGTTTCTTCTGCTCTATCCTTAGATATAGCTTTAAAGCATGCTCTTTTAATTTTTAGCTTCTCTTGTACCCCTTCACTCCACCACCAAGCCTCCTTTTCATTTTGCAGCTTCTCCCTTTGATTTCCTAGCATCTCTTTGGCTACCTTTCGGATACAAGATGCTGCTGCCTTCCACATCTCTTTTGCACTTCCGCTACAATCCCAAGATAAGTCTTTTAAAACCTTCTCCCTGCAGCCCGATTGCTTTAGTGGAAGATTCCACCATGTAGTTCTAGTGATCTTAGGAACCCTCCTTTTCTTTATCGACCCTTTTATTTGCATATACACGACTAAAAAGCGATGTTGGGTTGTCAAACTCTCTCTTGGGATTACTTTGCAGTCTTTACAACACAACAGATCTCTTCTCCTCAACGCGAAGTAATCTATCTGTGTTCTAATTGAACCACTCTTATAAGTAATTAAATGCACCTCCCACTTCTTGAAGAGAGTATTTGCTATGAAAAGATAATTTGCTGCTATAAAATCCAGAATGACTTTTCCCTCTTCATTTCTATCCTCAAAACCATGTACTCCATGAACACTAGCATATCCTGAAGCATCTTTTCCCACGTGTCCATTAAGATCTCCACCTATGCAAATTATCTCTCTCTTTGCGGGATTCCTTGTAAAATCTTATCCACATCATCCCAAAAAGCTTATTTAGTCCTTTCATCTAAACCAATTTGCGGTGGATAAACTGAAATGATATTCAAAATTTCTTCTTCAAGCACTAATTTTAGAAAAATAACCCGATCCCCGAATCTTTGCACCTCAACCACACAATCCTTCAAATCCTTATGAACAACCACTCCAACACCATTTCTGCCTTTATCTTTACCTGAGTACCAAATTTTTAAGCCTGTCTTCTCGATCTCCCTTGCATTCTCTCCATCCCATTTAGTCTCTTGAAGACATAGTATATGAATCTTCCTTCTTTCCATCATATCTACTATTTCCATCAATTTTCCAGTTAAAGTGCCAATATTCTAACTACCAATCCGCAACTTCCCTTGCAATCTCTTTTGGGATAACTTCTTTACTCGCATACGCCCATTATGTGAGAACCCTTGCAAATTTTGGACTGCATCCGAACGGTGATGCAGCGGAACTAGCTTATTTACCCGCATGCATTCCTCATGCGAGAACCCTTGCAAAATTTGAACTACATCCAGGCTGTGATGTAGCCACCCTTGCCAATTTTTCATTGCATTCAGGCGATGCAACGCGTCGCAAGTAGGGAATGCCCCAACGAAATCTATATGTTTGCTTAAATCCATGTTGAAAAGATCTGGCTATCAAGAGGCATCTTCCTAAATAGTAATTTTTTTTAAAAATATTATTTAGGAAGTTGTCTCCGACTGTTTTACACTGCCTATCAGCTATGTAATGCAACCCTCCTCATTTACATGGGCTTGGGACCGACCGTGGCTAAGTTCCCTGTAGCAATGATATCATCAACATAAATCAGAATAACAACATACCTTCTTGAATCCTCTCAACAAACAATGAATGATACAATCGATCTCGTGAAGCCCTGTTGAGAGCTTTTGGAACCATCCTCTAACTTTACTTATGACCATTGATAACTTTACGAAGTTTGCATACCTTCTGACACTCCCCCTCAATAGCGAACCCATGTGGCTACTGCTTATATACCTCCTGCAAATCACCGTTATAGAAAATCATTCTTCACATGCAACTGAGACATGGATCGACCTCGTACTACTACAACTGAGAGGAGGATCCAAAGGGTAGAATGACCTACCACTAGAGAGAACGTGCCCTGAGAGTTCGCCCCATAAGTCTGGGTGAACCCATGAGCAAAAATCCTAGCCGTGTAGCGATCAACATTGCCATCTACATGGTGCTTTACTGTAAACACCCATTTGCAACCAACCATAGATGTCCATATAATATCCAAACTCTATGTGCTACGAGACTGGAGCGTTGCCATATCCTCCTATATAGAAAGATATTGCTGACTATCTCATAGCCTCCTGATTTGTTCATGGGAGATTCACAACTTAAAGACCCATGGCGAACCTTCTAAAATTGTCTTAAATACGCCTCGAAGAAACATGAGCACCAAGAGGATACATAGCACATGTATGACTCTACTTCTGAAAAGCAATGAGCTGATCTAGATCCTCTTATTGATCTGTAACCTAAGGTACTATCTGCTTAGCCTATAAAGTGGCATATAATACAGACAAATCACCAATCCCATTAGTAGAAACCAAGTGCTCAGAATTTACTTGGCATGTGACTGTTGGATGATGGGGAAAGTACATGAGCAAGGGGGAGTCAGCAATTTGCAAAACCCAGATAGCTGCTGCATGTAGGCTTCCTTCTGTAGGTCACCATAGAGAAACACATTCGTCACATCAAGCTAATATAGGGGCCAATCCCGTATCACCACAATAGAGAGAATGATCTATAGTGTAAAATGCTGAGTCACTAGAGAGAGTATCCTGATAGACATCCCCATATGTATGGGTGAACCCACGAGCCACAAACCTTGCTTGTAGCGATCTATGTTGCCAGCTATTCGGTGCTTCACCGTGAACACCCACTTGAATCCCACAACAAACACTCATGTATGAGTTTGTATCAATGCTCCACGTGTCACGTGGCTGTAACGAGCCATCTCCTCCTCCATGGAAAGTCACCATTTGCTCTCCTTGAGAGCCTCCTGGTATGTGCATGGGATTTCAATGGTAGATAATCCCACAACAAACTTCCTGAAATCCATTGAAAGTCATGCCTGCGACACATGCCTAGTGAGAGGGTATCTCGTGCAGCTACGTTTTCCTTTATGCAAGGCAACATGCCACCCCAGATCATCCTCCTGTAGAAAGCGGTAGTCGTACTCGATCGGTTGGTCACTGACTAAGGATTAATCATAGTCGGGCGACTAATCATATTTAGTCAACCACTAGTCAGTTTTGAATTTTTTGCATTTTATTAAAATTTTAAAATCATTTTTACATATACTCTTATATATTACTATTTTACAATATTTGTACATTTTCTATAGTATCATAATGAAACAAAAGAAGTAGTTGATTTTAAATATAACATTAAGCATATTAGAATAAGTTTGCTTTTTTAAAAACTAAAAAACTAAAAAAATAAAATAAAAAAGCTCTATGTAAAAGTCGATCGATTAATCGGGTTGTCCGACTAATGGCCTAGTAGGCTTAGTCGAGTCGGTTATCCCCCTCCCCCCGGACTTGACTAGTTGGCCGACTTTTACAAGCTTGCCTGTGGTGGTCCTTGCTCTTCATGTATATCTTCCTGCTCACCCTGTAAATGTTCTTGTTCACCATTCCTACCACCAATGACATCAGTTGAAATCGAATTTTCAGCATTTACATGAAGCATGCTTGATGTTGGGGATGAGTTGGAGACTGATGTTACTTGCTGATGATATTGTGTTAATTGACGAGACTAGAGAAATGAGAAGCTTGAGGTCTGGAGACATGAGTTGGAGACTAAAGGATTTCGTATAAGTAGGGCTAAGACGGAATATATGGAGTGCACCTTTGATGGAAGCAATGGTGAAGGAATCGAGGTGAAGATTGGTGACGATAACATTCAGAAGAGAGATTTAGATATCTGGGATCTATTCTGCAACATGATGGAGAAATTGATGGAGATGTTACTAATAGAATAAATGCAGGCTGGCTAAAGTGGAGAGGAGCCTTTGCTGCTCTCTGTGATAAGAAAATTCTTTTAAAGATTAAAGGAAAGTTTTACAAAGCAACCGTGAGACCTGCTATGCTTTATGGATATGAATGTTGGCCTGTGAACCATAGACATGTGCAGAGAATGAATGTAGCGGAAATGAAAATGCTAAGGTGGATGTGTGGACACACACGTAAAGATCGGATTCGGAATGATGCAATCAGAAAGAAAGTTGGCGTAGCTTCGATCGAGGATAAGATGCGAGAAAACCGCTTAAGATGGTTCGGACATTTACAAAGAAGATCAGCTGATGCACCAGTTAGGAGATGCGAGTGTTGAGATGTTGAGCCGACTAAGAGAGGGCGAGGACGGCCCAAAAAGTGTTGGAAAGAGACCATAGATCTTAGTTTTGTGGATATAAGCCCAGGATTGGCCCGAGATAGATCTGAATGGAGGTGAAGAATCCATGTAGCCGACCCTACTTAATTGTGGGAAAAGGCTTTGTTGTTCTTATATGCTTGATGTTGGGGAAGGCATTGGAGCATGGAAAATTGGCTGAGGTATATGTGTAGGAGGAGGTAGAAGAACAATATCATCCACAAACTAAGAGTGACTCAACATGTCTCCTGTAGGAATATAATATACGATGGACTCAAAGAAAGTAATACAAGCACTAACATAGTATTTTTCCTGGATAAAATCAAAACACCAATATCCTTTTTGGGTATGAGAGTACCCACCACAGCTACGTTTGACAGCTATAGGAGCGAGCTTGTCACAACATGGATGCAGTAGGTGAAAAAATGCCATACAGCCAAAGCCCGTTGCGTAAGATAGAAAATATCCTTAGGAAAAGAACAAGAGAGAAGAGTACCTCTTCATCCAGAATGGTAGATGACATCCGATTGATTAGGTAACATGTTGTCATCAACATCATCCAGAAGGAACAAGGAACTCGACTATGCATAAGAAGAGTCCTGGTGATATCCAGGAAGTGACGGTGTCTACGTTCATTAACACTGTTATGTTGGGAGATATAAGGGCACGATGCCAGATGGATAATGCTGCGTGAACTAAAGAATTGAGATAGTTGAGTAGTACATAACTCCAGAGCATTATCAGAATGAATGTATTTAATAGAAGCAGAGAAAAGATTCTTCATTTCAATCACAAAATTCTGAATCATGGTACTAGCATCAAACTTATTCTTTAACAAAGACCCATGATGACAGTATGGAAAAGTCATCCACTCAATTAAATAATACCTGTGCTCCTAATGATCATGGATTCATGGATACAACTGGGATCTCACATATCAAAATGAAAAAGCTCAAAAAGGACTCCGACTACTACGACCTCGACGACTTGGAAAGCTAAACTGGTGGTGCTTTCCAAGTTGACATGATTAGACTGAAACATGGACTTGATAGAAATACTAGGGATGAGACGACATATCTTTTGCAACAAAAGATGACCAAAATGGAGAAGCCAAGCATATAGAGAAATCAATCCTGTGGAAGGAGAGGTAGCATTAGCACAAGGAGATTGAATCAACTTGTAAAGCCCTCTATGCTCACAACCACATCCATTCACCCTACCGGTGAGTGTAACATGAAAAACAAGTGAGGCAGGGTTAAATATGTGACAACAATTTGTAATTTGAATGATAATTGATAAACAATAATTTCTTTGAGAATTCTGGTCTGTGAAGAACATTCTGTAGGCCATGGAGGGAGTCCAATGGACCCCCTTGCTCGGTAATGGGAGAATGTGTTCCGTCAGCAATGACTACTGATCTACCATCCTGTACATGGCTACAAGAACTGAACTGTGAGCGATCTCCATATAGATGATGAGAAGCTCCATAGTCCATGATCCATTCTGAAGGATCTGGTCGAGTGCGACTAGTAAATGCATGAGTAATACCTGAAGTGCTGGTGGAAACAGAAGCAACATCTGACGGGCCAGTGGAAACATTAGAAGATCTAGTAGTTGGAGGTATGGTCTCTTTCAATCGAGCAAGAAAATAATCAAAACAATGATCGATAGAAGCATGGGCAGTCTGTACCTGCTCAACAATAATGGTTGATGGTGGAAAGTCATGCTTGGAATTGCACGTGTCCTCTGAATGACTGGACCGGTGACAATATGAACATGGTTGGCATGGGCGCGAGCCTCCTCTGCCACGCATATTCCATCCTCTGAATTGAGACAAACCGCCTCTACCATGGAAAGATGCCACAACTGATGACGTCTGATAAGATGCAGCAGAGGTGATGCTCAGTATGCTCAGGCTGCAATACGTTCCTCCATAGGTAGTATAATATCATTTGTGAATAAGTGAGAGCAGGCTGTGTCACACTCAGGGTTAAGGTCTTGAGGAAAGACCCCTGTCATAACAGAATCGTGATAAGACTTGTGGTGCTTCGGTGAGGCCATCAGAGGTATATAGCTATGGAGTCTCTCAAACATACCCTTAAAAGATGAGTCTAAGGCATGAAGAGGATGATCACCGTGTTTGGTCATAAAATTATCATGCTTGCGTTGCAAGATCTTCTTTGACTCATTCCTTGCTTGAGAGTACGTCGTTGTGAGCTACCTCAAGATATCATTGGCTATTTCCACAGAGACAATACCAGATAGCCAAACTCTTGCATATGTGCCATCCATCCTGACAATAGGTGCCGGGCCCTTAAAGGCTCCTGTGGATGGAATATCAACTCTGTTTTTTGACATAATGCTATGTTGTTACATGACTGGTACCGTAGACATGTGATAGGGTGTTTACACGGATATCAAGAGGGGTGGTTGTGGGTGTATGCTCATACTACAACCAATCCTAAGCAAACTCGTACATGGTATGAGTAGCACATGGATAGATTGGGTAGCACCTGGGTAGGGCCTAAGCGGTGTCGTGTAGCGCATGGGCAGTGCAAGAATCTACTCCCTAATCAAACATGAATCTTACGATTCATTTGGCTCTCACACAACTATTTAATTTATGGGCATTCCCATATATATATATTTAATGTAATGTGTTTGTTCTCTCTTTTCTGTTTGTATTTTAAAGTATCGAATAAATAAAGATATCGAAATTTATACAAGATCAGACTATTTTAAGAACTCTTTTGACCAAACAAAAAATCCGTATTTGTTTGTATAGTTGTTTTTTTTTTTAATTTTTTAATTCTTTCTTATTTTTTTCTTAATTTTAATGATTTATTAATTATTTATTCAAATCCAAAAATTGTTATTTTATATGAGACTATCCGAAGGTATCTTAGCTATTTGGATTTAAGCCCAAGAATGACCTAAAATAGATTTGAATGGAGGCAAAAAATCTATGTAGTCGACCATACTTATTGTGCGAAAAGGCTTTGTTGTTGCCAAAATTATTATTTTATATTTAGTTTGACCGTTCAGCATTGTAAAAAAAAGCGAAGTGTATTCCTTTTTTTTGCGGGAAACAGTTCAAACGATTTGGATTGACCATTCATGGGGGTATATTGGTTTTGGCTTGGAGATGGGATGTTGGAAATTTGAGGATTCTGGGGAAGGGTTTTTTTAACGGGGAAGATACTTATGGTTTCAATCTGGTGGGAAAGGGAATTGGAACGGGGGCCTTACAAGTGACAGTAGGGACAGAATGGAGGTGCATGGATATGGATTTCAGGTTTGTATTGTCCTCTGTGGGAGTAAGGTGCCTATCCCCATATCAAAATTGCAAGCTGCATTAAATGGTTCGTCGCTAAACCTCGATTGTAGAGCTCATCTTGCTGTCCTTTGGTGTTCTTCCCTTGAATGATTGCAGCGGAGATTGAATTGGGTTCACCGGAATGTGAGTATCGCTAATTACAGAAGTTCCTTTGGTCTTTCATTGGTGATATGGAGTCTTTTGCCTTCTCGTGTTCAAAAGGAATATATTGATCATCAAAAGGGCAGAAAAAAGGGAGGGAGAAAAATAGTTTGATACGTGCTAGAGTTACAACCAATAGGAAAAAAGGACCAAACGATGAGGAACTGCAGCTGCAAAAAATATCTTACCGGGAGAACAGAAGTCCTGAACGATTTTAAGTGGGCCACAACCGCGAAAGAATCACCCACATGGGCGAGATAGTTACCAGCAATGAGAGAGTCACCTGTATCAGCAATTATTAAGAGGGAAAATATTCATGACATGGTAGAAAAAATAGATAGATTGTGTCAATGAAGATTTATGTAAAGAAGACCATTCTTTGAATTTATTAGAGAACACTACGAAACATCTCTCTTTCCAGCAAATTTAAGTGGGACACAAACCCAACGCAAACAATTTAGGATTACAGGAAGTAGTGAGAATGTGGGTCATTTTAATTCGTAAATGCCAGCCTGATTTATTGACTTCATTAATAGTCTGCGAGAAGTATAGCGCATTACCAAGTCAATATGCAAAAACAAAGTGAGCCTCTACTGAAAATAAATAACCCTATATACATAGGGTAATTAAGCGTAAATTTTATCATCAAGCAGCATCCAAGTGACAATGCGAAGTTTTGGAGGAAAAAGTTGGACCAACTAATGTGAGGAAAGTGGATCTCTGTGGCTATGGTCAGAGAGCATTGTATATTCGTTTAACTGAGAAACGCTTGTTAGAATTTAGGATAGTGATAGCATGATCATTATTGCTAGGCTTATATTAACAAAACACTTCCAGAAGTAACCTCCCTGGAGAAAGCTTCTGTCCCAAGAGACTTTGATTTTTAAAATTTTACCCTAGTACATTTAGCTTTATGAGGGAGAGACACACATAAAGCAAATTATATATTTTTATTGTTGGTCAGGAAGAAAGCCAAGGGCTGCTCAACCACCAGATAACAATTAGGATCCGCTCTTGAGTGCCAGTAGGCATCTCTTCCTATGCCATTAATTTTTGATTGATTGGCTCAAAAAAATTTTTTTAGACACATCTTCGACTTCAGCATAAATTGTATCAAATTTTTTTTCATGTTTAGCTTAGTTTTGATTAATCTGGAAAATCACCTCTGTTATGCATTTGCAGGGGTTTGTGATGAATCTACAGCCTTCTGAGGCGGAAGCAGGCTTTGATGTAAGAGTGCCCCCTCATGCCAATGCTGAAGCTCTGGAGAAACGCATTGCAGAGGAATGGGCTCCTTCATCTCGCAACATGACATTTGAGGTTGGTTTTTGTAAAAAGAATGGGAGGGATTGTTGCTCAACCATATTATTTAGCATAATAAAAAGTAATTATCAACAGTCAATTTACTGCCAGAGATCAAATAAAACAATGGCATTCTGCAACATATGTCATCAGCATATGAGCTTCCTCTTCTACAAACTACATTTCTGTCTAATCACTAATATGTGTGCTAAAAAGCTTCTCTAAAAATCTCTATATAGGCATAACATTTAGTTATTTCAAAGTCACAATTGCTTTGCTATTCAAGTTACGCAATGCAGGTCTTGTCCAGTATTCTGGCATGTTTTCTAAGTGAACAGCATATGCAATGACCCACTAATTTATCCCTCTATTATTACGTTGCATTAAGTTAATGTTTTCAGTCTCTATCTTCTTTTTTCTTGAAATTTTCTTTTATGCTATTCTTTCTCGAAAGAGTTCCTAAACAGTCACTTGACAAGTTTTTGTATAAACAATTTTCACTGTGTGTGGGAGCATGTACTTCATATATGTTAATTTTAGATTCTCATGTAACTTCTGAGTCTGTTGTATATTGCTCAAGGCCCTCTATCTAATCCTGAATTATATGGAGTCTATGAATTTATCTTAGCTGCTAAGAAGGAAAGGAAAAACTAGTCTTCATTGCCCAAGTATCCGATTCACTTTAATGTGCTCTGGGAAATGTTTCAAGCAAATGCGCACTCGCCACTTTTTTTTTGTATCAAATTGCTTAGCAACAGTCGGACGAGTGGGTAATGTTGGGGTGAACAAAAAAAGTTTGGGTAGAGCCGGATCTAAGTGTTGGCCAGGTGCAC
This sequence comes from Ottelia alismoides, assembly GCA_037367405.1. Classification (NCBI taxonomy): domain Eukaryota; kingdom Viridiplantae; phylum Streptophyta; class Magnoliopsida; order Alismatales; family Hydrocharitaceae; genus Ottelia; species Ottelia alismoides. Next base: position 564,955 of record JAZKJV010001445.1, on the reverse strand, counting down.
CGGTTATTCTATAGTATAAATCTCTGACATGATTTTAGCTTGGACAGTACAAGCAGAAGGTTCCTGTATATGACAAGTTTGGGAAGCCAGCTGTTACTAGTGCCGACTCTTCTAACCCATGGTGGCTGCTGCTTGAGAGTGCTGTGCAAAAAGCTGGTGGGAAACTCAGCAAGCCAGAGATATTTCCAGCATCTACGGATGCTCGCTATTTCCGTGAAATAGGATTACCAGCTTTCGGATTCTCCCCAATAGCAAATACCCCTAGTCTCCTCCATGACCATAATGAGGTTTGTACTCCAGTCTCCAGCATTTGTCTTCCCCACAATTTTTGGTCCAGTCTTCGATGTCGATTATTGTGCATTGTCCTTTTCTTGGTAAAGATGGAAATTAACATATCTTGATTGTATTGTTGATATTTTCTTGGAATTTACTATGGAACACCATCAACATTTATGCTTGCGCTGATTGAGTTGCACATCAATGATCTAAAACATCTGCTATTACCCTTTTTTTGCAGTACCTGCATAAAGATGAGTACTTGAAAGGTATTGAAATGTATATCTCGATCATCAGAGAATTGACCTCGTTCATTGGAGATGCTACAACCAAAGATAATAAAGACGAGTTATAGAGGTGGCGAACATCTTCCTTGACAGGAGTGTGATATGGTATGCTTATTTATCTGTTTGCATTACTGTAAAATAGTGTAATAATGACTGAGGAAAGGAATTTTGATTTTAAACCAAGACATGATTCTGTCGTATACAGATTGCATCAGAAACTTCTATGATGTCTGTTTTTGTTCTAAAGAGAAATAATCTTTGAATCTACTGTTTTTGTTGTAGATTCTTGGGATTCACATAAATATCCCTATGAACATGCAATCTTACATGATTATTCACACAATCTTCGTATTTGAAAATACCCTTCTAAACATCTCTGTTTTACAAATAAAATCTTTTATATTTACGAAAAACTTATGCAACATTTCACATAACCATCGCAACTGCACAATGTCATGTGTATTTTTGTGTATTAATGTATTATTTCAGGTTAAGGGTATTTATGTAAACAACAACTAGATTCTTTCTAGTATTTGGTTATTGCAGCATAAAATGTTGGCCTGGTAAGAATCCTTCGTTTTGGGGAGCTTCAAAGCATTGAATTAGTCGAAATTTGTACGACATTATCATGGCAATAGGTGATCTAAATCTCCCCAAAAGTTTTTAGAAAATACCATGATTTTTTTAAAAAGGGTTGGTGTAGGCATGTTAGCTACTCCTCGGTAGCATATACATTTTACCCGCATATATACACCCATTTTTTGACATTTGAACATAATATAGAATATCGATGATTTCTGAGTGTTTGGCGACTCTAGTATCGATTGCACGACTTTTGAAATCTTATTTGTGTTTCATAGTATCCTCTGCGGTAGTTATATTTCTTTTGATAAAGACGGATAACGTCTATTTTTGGGACATAAGGAAAAACCAACATGTAGTGGCACATAATTTATAGATCACTGTTGGATAATTCCATTGTTGTCCGAATGGTGAAAATAACTGTTTATCTGTTTGGGATTTTTGTATCTGTACGACTGCATAGAATTGGTCAGCAATGATCAAATTAATGGTAGATGTTTGTGCAAATTAGTTGGCCCTATTTCCTTGCTCGTGCATGATTAAAATCAAGGTATTCTTATACTTATGCCCTTCTGAGCTTTTCCGATACATTTATGCCCCTACTTTTTTTATGATTATGCTTGCACCCATATTCTAACATAATTCATAGTTATGCTCTTCCATTGTTACATATGTGCCCCTGTATCACACTGATGGAAGGAATACAATTGTGAATTTGGTAAGAATATAGGGGCGTATGTGTAATTGAAAAAGGTGAAGGCTTAAGTGTAATTGGAAAAACTTGGAAGAGCACACGAGTAAAATTCTCTAAAATCATAGGGTCCAGTTATTCATTTAAAGGTGGGCTTAACTTGTTTTAATTACCCACATCATTCACGTATAATAATTCTATGTAGATGCTTGTGTGTGGACCCTTAGCCATACCTGGGAGAATTAAGAATTAAATGATTGAAAATGAGCCCAACGAATTGGGTCCTTTTGGGTTTTGGATCAGGACTCAGGTTCAACCCAAAACCATATTCATTCAATGGACTTTGAGTTGGTTAGGGTATTCGATATCTTCCATCTGGAAGCTCAACCAGACAACCCAGTCTATCACTATGAGCTTGTTTGGTAACATGGTTGAGTTGGGTTGGATTAGCCTCCTGTAATAGTAGCTGTTTGGATGGATAGGAGGGTTGGATGGTAAATGTGATGTCACATTGATTATGAGTTATATTAAATTTATGATTATAATATATTTTTGATGTTAACTTTTTTATTTGAACGTGGCTAAAAAATATTATAACAAAGAAATTTTGGGATCCACACAACTAAGTCCAACCCACGAATGCAGGGTAGAGTTGGGAGTGAACTATAGTTTGGACCTACCCAAACCAACAAATATAGATTTATATACTATGTACAATTCTTAGCCTGATATTTCTCAAGTTTCTACTCTTATTCTCCAATCCAAACTTTCAATCTACTAACTAACCTCATCTACTCGCATCTCATTCGAATATCTTTTATACATGTGCGACTCCGTACAGTTTTTCAGGTGACTCCAACCTAATTGGTGCATCATAGCTTATCAACCCCCACAACAATTCAAGTCGTCGCGTGATTACTTTTGAGCTTACATTGTCAGACAATTATGCTTCAACTCCAATCTACTTTAGGTGCATTGAGTTCGTTTGGATAGTCGCTTAGCTTCAACTCAGCAATCACATCTCCACTCTAATGTTGGCAACTTTCTTCACTAGATTGATATATAATTGACATTTTTGGTCGGAGTATCTAGTGTAATCCAATTCATAAAATTTGGAGTCCCAATTAATCCCACACGATCTAATCATATAATTACCATGCCTAAGTACATATTTTTAAGGTTTTTATCAGTTGTGCTTCTATGAGATATTACAATATTAGTTATGCCCGTCTTCTTTGCAATATCAACTACTTCTAATGTCATTATCATCTGTGTCCTCTAATTTGGCATCAACGAATTGAACTTAACCATAGTTTATTCAAACTATGGCTATAATAAGAGGGGCATAGTTGTCCTCATTTTTATCAAGCCCTTTGTGTTGACCTCCACCTCCTCCGCCCAGTCCTCTGCCTTGACATCCTCCTCCACCGCCCAGACTTCCTCCTCCACCTAGCCCTCTCCCTGACCTTTGGGGGAAGAGCATATGTTTCCAATCGATCGACATAAGACCGATGCCCATTAATACTCCTATCTATTGAATAATCAAAATCGAGACTCGACTGTAATGTGGTTCTTGTAGCCCATGAAGATTCTTCGAAGGCAGCTCCTAGTGATGGTTTGACCATTGAGTTCTAGTCTTGAAACACCTGTGGAAGGAGATATTGTGAACCTCTGGGTGCTCGATTCTTGTTCTAACGAAGGCAAGATCTTGATGAGCTCAATCGAAAAGATGGATGGGTCGATCCTAAGGTTGCAGTGGATATGGTCAAATCTCCTGACATTGACTTTGTAAGAGGTTGTAATGTTATGCGAGAAGAAGAGAGAACGCTAAAAGGGAGAGAGAGGATTGGTGGATGTGGACTTCGGTTTCACAGTGGGGAAGAAGAAGAATTAGGGGGGAAAGAAGAGGGAAAAGGAGACAGAGAAGAAGAAGACGAGCAGGGGAAGAAGGGGTGATTTCAAGGGATATACCTGTGTACGTCACATGGGATGCGTAGATGCTCTCGTTGTACACGGTTCTCGATTCAATGTCTCAGCAGTTGAATACCGAAGCTTGACAAGCTTCTACTGAGCTTACAACAAGGAGTTCGATTGTCCTCCTTGGGCCTCGCCGGAGATCGAAGCACAACAACCGTCATCACTCAACTACTCGTCCTAAGTTGTCACCTGAAGAGGGTAGGGACTGAGATCTCTTCTCTCTCTCTAAAAAGGCGTATAAGGAAAAAATGGAGGACTGCAAATGGGTTTTGATGTTTGGAGGTTGCAGAGTGGTTAGGGATACATGAGGCTTTGGTCGACAGTAATGGGTGTGGAACGAGGTGGTTGGCGGCTTCAGGAATGAGGATGACGTGGGGAGGCCTAAGGTTCGTCGGTTAGCGGTTGGAGGAAGGTTGGGTTCATCCTCCAGGATATAACATGGGATGGTGTCTGGAGTTTACCCGAAGATGGGAGACCACCATTAGGATCCTCCTCTGGCTTCCAGAACTACAAACTTCTCCTATCACACCTCAAATCAAATCGAATCTCCTGCATCTGAGATCCCAAATACCAGAACGAAGATCCATTCAATGCATCACCTTCCTCATTTGATCAGATCTGAAAGCCCGTCTGAACCCATCCCTTTCCAGATCGAAGCCACTAACAACTGTTATCTCGACAGCTTCCGACAATGACCTCTCTCAGGTGCGGTCGACGGCTAGACATCATTGTACTACTTCTCCCATCTTCATTATTGATAAAACTGTTGGACATGCGAGCCCACGGCGAGCCATTATGCAATAAATGTTATTGCACATATCATTCCCTGATCTGAAATGAAGAATAAATAATTTGCATAATAGGTCCCTTAGTACAATTAGGGTTATGTACCATGGCCATCTTAATGATCATACAACTATTGATTCTATTATTGAATCATAGAGGCTGGTGCTTGTATGAATATCTAATGAGTTAGATTGAGGACTCATCAAGCACCGTCAAATGATTGTTAAGAGATGATCTCCAGCCTGAGTAGGAGATGTCAATCCTTTCTCAGTTAGGCTGATATCTGACCGACCTCTTGATGCAGATCCTCTGCATAGGAATAGCGATTCGGAGGTGTCAAATTAGTTAGGTCAAAGAGTTGACTAAGTCAATGAGATCGAGCTAACCAAAGTCCTATATCATATGCTGTCACGATACATGCACGCGTCCTCTGACCGGAGACAGATGCGTTACTATATGTCTGAGTATATACATTTGGCAGACCAATAGGTTGATGACCTAACCAAGGTCTATACACCGGCACGTTGGTGTGCATATAAGGGCATATGAGTAATATGATCTCTCAAAGGGATCATACTGGTTCAGTTATTGAACCGGAAGACATGAGCCCACTCATGAGATATTGGAAAGAATCAAATTCCGTGCACGGTCGTCTCGCTTTCGAAGCTTGACTGAATTTGTAGGTTTAATATATACTTTTGGAATAAAAAGAGAAGAAGTCACCTTCTTTGTATGGAGGGTGGACGACCACATTTCCTACATGAAATGTGGTGGTCGTCCACTCCATTCATTGAAGGAGGCTTGCCTCTTTTACTATTACTCCAATGGAGATTGATTTGATATAAATCAAATTATATTTAATATATATTTGATTTTTATTAAATTAATTGTTGTTATTTTTACCAACACAAATCTTAGCCATTGAAAGAAACACAATCAATGAGAGCCATTGGATTTGTGTTGCCCATGGATTGAGATCCATGGATCCTAAAATATTGTAAAAGGAGAGGCACCCGTTTGCTCTTCTTACACAACACACTAGAGAACATAAGTCTCTCTCTCTCTTTCTCTCTTTACACATCTACTCTCTCTTTCTCTTATGTGGCTGTCCACTATGGATGCCCTAGAGAGGTTCTCCATCGCCGCAACATCGTCGTTATGCTGCCCGATGGTATGCTCGTGGATCTCCGTCTACTTCGACTTGCCTTGCTCGTGAAGAAGACTTCATATCTCGTTTGTCGTGATAAGGAGATTCGTGGCTTGGATCATCAACATGGATTGTGAGAAGCACGCGTCTCATCCACGCGCTCGTAAGCGTCTCCTCCGTCAGAACGAAATTGAGACAGGAGGTCTCTTCATTTAGAGACTTGATCACAACCGCGCTTCAAGAGGTAATCCTTTACTTGTTTGTGGTTTAGACGAAATGATCCAAGAAGTGTTCTTGGATCATGTGGTTTCGTCACATGAAATTTTTTTTAATTTCCGCTGCATCGAGCAACTAGTGCGACTAGTCGCTCCTGATCACATACGATGCGATCCTCACACTTCCGTGATGTGCTTAAGGATCTAACCATATCCTTTAAATGGTATCAGAGCCTTAGGTCGAAGGTTTTGGATGTGATCCATGAACTGAGGACGATTTGGGTTCGTTAGGGTTTGCGAAAGTTTTCTTGCATTTCATTTTCGCATCTCTGTTTTGAGATTATTTTAGGCACTGTTTTAATTATTTAAACACTAAAATAATAATGGTCTTTTGTTCCTCATTAAATAAGGAAACCGTAGGATCTGAGTTTACGTAATTTGGATTCCGTATGCTTGAGATATGATCATTTTAGTGAACATGTATCCACAGTTTCGGGGACTACGAATCTCAACGTAATTAAAGAGTTAATTGCGGATTTGAAACGCCTTGAAATGCGTGCAAATCACTTAGGTTCTGTTGTAAATCAAATTAGCAAACTTTAGGAACTTACTTTACTTAATTTGGATTTAAATTGATTGAGATATGATATTTTAGTAAGTGAGGGTCACTGCTGGAAATACTTTCCTAATCAAGAACCTAGTGATTGCCATTTAATCAATCAGTGAAATTAAATTATTTAATTTCTTGGAATAATTGTACATAAATATTTGTGAAATATCTGATGATAATTATTCCCTTAAATGACATTGCCTTAACCAATATTTGATTAGATGTGATCTAGATCACTAATTGGTTACATGGTCAACATTCCAACAAACATGTTGCTTGAATAGGACTTGGGATTTGTTTAGCAAATCTCATTATAATGTTAATCAAAATTGTTTTGATTATTATTATATGGTATTATTTCGGTTGAAGAACCGATGATCATCTCAAGTACAAAGTGATCTATTTTGCATTATCCTTTCCGAGGTGGATATGGTGTCTAGTCGGGGAGCGTTGGGGTAGCAGGTTGCACCGTGTGCGGTCTGTCCCACTCCTGTCGGTACTGGCCATGACAAGGGGTAGGGTTAGTATAATGCTTGAGAAATCATGATGTATTTCTAATTATTAAAATTCGAAATAATACATATTTGAGATAATACCATAATTCAAGTAACAACTAAGAATGTTTGTTGGATATTAATTGGATCGTTAATTTAATATGATTAGATTAATGGGAATCCAATTAAAATTAAGACACTCTATTATAAATAGATGTGTTATTTTCCTTGGAAGAATTAATCATAATGAATATGATTCATAATGATTAATTAAATTTGGAATATGATATGGAGGATGACAAAAGTGACATCCATGGTCTTCCGTCAAGGCGAAGGGTTCGTCGTCAGGGATTGTATATAAGCGACGCCTGTCCGAAGTGACAGCTCCTGTATACAAGCACATCTAGATCGAGCTCTTTGCTTCTCGAAAGAGTAATGCCGCATGCGTAGTGAACCCAATGTCGGATTCCTCATATTATTGGGGCAATATTGGATTGCGCATAGCTAGTACTATTTCTGTTGACGGTTGGTTCAATTAATGACGGGTCAACATCGCCTTAGGGGTGGTGGGCCCAGGTGTTAAAGACCGAATTGGGAATGCAAGTTGGACTTGCAAGGCGGATGTGTTCTCGCTTCTTTTATCGGAGTTACAGATTCTCATATTATTGGGATGTAACAAAGATAAGGAAGGAGATCCCAGATCTTGCTGAGATATAATGGTAAGTATAACTCTTACATTGAAAGTGATTAAGGGAATGAACTTTCAGTGGTTGACAAGACAAGACAACTTGATATAAAATTCCTAAATCAAAGTAAAATATGTACATATATATATATATATAATAGATACACTTATACAAATTGCTTATTTCAGATAATCCTTCATTAAACCCACTCAATAATATACTCAATAATAACCAGTAAAATATCATGGATTGGACTCATGATCCAGATATTGTGCTAGCCGTTGGACACATAATGTATGTAGTTGCAATGTGCAAGTTTCCTCACAATAATGAGGAATGACAATTAAATAGATAATAGGATTACAACCCTAGGGTTTGTATGTCTCTATAGACTTGATCTCCTCATCGGATGTACTTTGGAAGTGACATGTTGATGATGATCGTAATGTCAAATAATCCTTATAAAATCAATGAAGATATTCTGGCATACTTATGTGCTCTTGACATTTATCATGAATGAAAAAGGTTCACTGCATCATGCAGAATGACATCTCTATAAGAGATGATGTATTCAAAATGTTTGAATACCTACCTGAACCAATGTTTTTTAAGAGTCTAGATGGACGTAGGACATGATGAGTGTCATCATTTTACTTTCTATGCTCTAGTCATTCATGAAGCTTCACAATATTCATATTGTATGAGTTGAAAGAAGCATGCATAAATGTTGAAATGCTCTTACATTGAATCTTTTGAGTTCAACATTAAGAGATCCTTTTGTCTTGAGAAATGGTTGTTCATAGATAAAGAGAGCACAGTGGAAGCATGGGTCTGACCCAAATAAGAAGGAAAGTCAAAGACTTGACTGTACTTCGGTGACTTCCATATGACATCCAAAGAGTTGGATGAATGCCAATACTGTAATAATTTGATGTCTTGATAGTATGACTATCAAGTCTGTCTAAACTCCTTAGAGAAGGACTCGAGTAGAGCATCAGAATAATCTACATAAATCATTTGATATTGACTTGCTTATTGAATAAGATAAAGTCTTATAATTGTATCTCAATCTTCTAACAACACTTGCAATGGGTTGCATATGGTTTAGAAGACTGAAAAATTGATCTTAAGGTTATAGTCTTCTACATGGATATTGATGCAATTGTTGCAACAATCTCTGTTGGATTTAGAGACTTCATATTTTCAGTGGGAGAGCTTTAGTTTCAGAGAATGTTTCTATGACCTAGATATTAGAATACACTCATTGTTTGTTTCTAAATGTTGGAAATAAACATGAATTCTGGAATAAACCTATCATAAAGAGTTATGATGGATATATTTCAGATAATAATCTAACATCTAGTGGACTCCACAAAATTAGAAAATTAATGGATGGTTCATTAAGATTTCTATAATGAAATTAAACCTTGAAAAGATCAATAGGAGGATGAAGATCATTTGACAATGATCTGGCATCAAGCTTTGGACGTTTGCCTGTTGATTTGATCAATAGACAAGTAAGAATAACGAAACTTTAGAAAGGCTAAAATTTCAAATCTTACATACTTATGAATATTGTATTCAAAAGTAAAAATATGTCCAGTACACCATTCTTGGGAAAGGGTAAGATGTCAAGGTATTCAGGATAAATACATATGATGTATGCAGATCATCTATATCATAGTAAACATTATGGATATGTGATATCTATTGATGATTATGTATGATATGAGATTTTTATTTTCACCTAAGAAACCTTGGAAATGTTCAAAGATTTCATTATTTTAATTTAGAACCAAAGTTTGAAGGAGGATAAAATGAATTTGATTTAATCTAGGTAGCTTGTACCTGTTAGATGAATTCCAAGAATACCTTATGGAGATACGGATATCATTTCTATCTCAATCCTCCTATCACACCTTAACTCAATAGAGTTATAGGGAAATACAATTGGATCATGTGTGACAGATCTCATCAATGACGAATTTTAGCATAACTATCCCTTAATTTTCAGGTATATGTGTATAGTAGAGACTACGATGTATATCCTTAATAAGGTTCCATTCATGTAAGTTGGAATCTAGCACTTGAGAGCGCTGCTTCATTAGGAAAATAAAGGATGGTATTGGATACCTACTTTATGACCTTGAGATTCTTAAAATATCTCATCTTTGAGAATATGATTCTTAGGGCCTGTTTGGGTGCTGGGTTGGACTGGGTTGGGTTGGGGCTGGGTTGGGATGGATGAATAGTAATCTGTGAGGAGAAAGTACCCTTGTGAATAGTAACCATGATTGAGCCAACCCTGCCTACCCTGCAACCAAACAGGCCCTTAGAGTTGAGTCTCTTGAGAATCAAGATGAAAATGAAGTAAAGGAAGTCATTTAATCTTGAGAAGATAATGAGGCTCCTGAAATCGCAAACTAAAGGTAATTAAAGATGAAACATTAATACCTCTTCAAAATGAGTTTGAGGATGTACTCCATGTGTCAGTTAAGTCTGACAATGATCAGACTTCATGTGATGAAGCTTCTGAAGATCATGACATGGAAAGATGGATGTTAGCAATAAAGTCTAAAGTAGTACTTCATATACAAGTGTTGTATATGGACCCTTTAGGATCCACCTATATGGGTAAGACCCATAAAGATGTAAATGGATCTTCAAGAGAAAGAAGTCAAGATTACATTCCTCTCTGAGGATATTCACATGAAGTAGCCCCAGGGCTTCATGGTTGAGGAAAGCAGATGCGCAAGCTAAAGAAATCCATCTATAGACTCAAATAAGCTTCTTGTTGCTGGAACATAAGATTTGATGAAAATTATAAATGTTATGATTTCAGATAGAATCTTGATGAACCATATGAAGCTTAGTGAGAGTGCCATTGTGTTCATCATGCTAAATGTAGATAATATCCTAATCGTTTAGAATATATAGAGATGATAATAAGTGTTTTATAATCTGGTTATTCCATAACTTGAGATATGATCTCAAAGATGCCTCTTGGATCTTAGTTCTGAAGATGTTCATAAACATAGAGAAGAGGGTATTGGGACTGTCACATTAATGGTACACCTTGGATATATTCCATTTTCTGGAAAAATCCGAGAAAGACTTCCATCCCTTAGGATATGGTACTGACCTATTTAAAGGGATATCACCTCAAAGGGGTTGAGGAAGTGAATGTTAAAATTGGTTGCCCTTATGCATCAGTTACGAGAAGTCAAGTGTATGCTAGATGTGTACGAAAGCCAGATATCTGCCATGTAGTGAGAGTAGTAAACTGTTACTAATCCTACTATGGAGATAAAACACTTGATTGCAGTAATAACAAAATCTTCAAAGATGACAAGACTTTAGAGATAATGATCTCTAAATCTTATCTTCAAGAAATTAAGACTTTATGGATAGTGATCTAAAATGCCTTATTTTTGGATACCTTTGGAGATAGAGATCTCCAGGAGTAAGGGTATTCTGATAAGGATTATGGAAATATTGGTTATAATAATTATTGAGCAATAGTGTCTAGGACACTATAAGTTCTTTGACTAGATTGAGTATTGGTTGCATAAGATGCAACATTCGCATTAGATGCGAGCACTGTTACTGGAGAATAGCAAGTGTCGTAAAGGACTTGGCGTATCTCGCGGGAACAGAGTGACTGATCAACTTACCTAGTTATTTTCTAAATAGCCTATGATTGTCACATGAGTGCGGGTTTAAATGATTAGCCCATTAAATGGCTCTTTGGGCTAGTGGGAGATTGTTGGACATGCGAGCCCACGATGAGCCATTATGCAATAAATATTATTGCACATATCATTCCCTGATGTGAAATGAAGAATAAATAATTTGCATAATAGGTCCCTTAGTACAATTAGGGTTATGTACCATGACTATCTTAATGATCATACAACTGTTGATTCTACTATTTAATCATAGAGGCTGGTTGCTTGGATGAATATCTAATGAGTTAGATTGAGGACTCATCAAGCACCGTCAAATGATTGTTAAGAGATGATCTCCAGCCTGAGTAGGAGATGGCAATCCTTTCTCAGTTAGGCTGATATCTGACCGACCTCTTGATGCAGGTCCTTTGCATAGGAATAGCGGATTCAGAGGTGTCAGATTAGTTAGATCAAAGAGTTGAATTAACAAGATCGAGATAACCAAAGTCCTATAGCGTATGCTGTCACGATACAGGCACGCAATCCTCTGGCCGGAGACAGATGTGTTAACTATATGTTTGAGTATGTGCATTTGGCAAACCAATAGGTTGATGACCTAACCAAGGTCTATACACCGACGCGCTGGTGTGCATATACGGCATATGAGTAATACAATATCTCAAAGGGATTATACAGGTAGGGGTGCTAATCAAATCGAATACCTTCGAATCAACCTGGATTCATATTCGATTCATTTTAAAATTTTCGAATCCGAACTCGAATCGAATTTTAAACGAATGCTAACTTGAATTCAGATTCGATTCATTATGAGCTTCGAATATTCAAATTCGATTCATTTTGGTTCGAATTTGAAATGCCAACTCAAATATAATTATTTATATAAATAATATTAATTAAAGGTTGTATTTTATATTTCTATTTTTTTACTAGAGATTTCCAAGATCAGTTGAAAAGCTATATAATAATGGAAGATACACAACATATAATATATAATGAATAAAAATACCTAAATTTTACAGATATTGTATATCTTTTGTTATCTAAATTTGCTCTTTTTCCTATGATGAAAAGAAATATATAAATACAATATAATTATATAAATCTCATTAAAGGTATATAATATTATTAACAAAACAAGTAAATACATTATATTTACCATTGTACGTTGAAGCAAAAATGAGACCAAGCTCTTCTAGAAAATGAATACATACCAATCTTGTTTATTTGAAATGACGAGAATAACAACAATAACTTAGTATGATAAAATCAATTCATGCATCATGGTGATCAATATTATCTTAAAACAAAAGTCACAAATCATATACGATTTTAAATATTAGCCACGAGCGAATATTTGAGACAAAAAAATGAATCCTAATTTTCAAATGACCAACCCCACCATTCTAGTCTATTTAATGTAATTTTCATGGTCTAGAGGAAATACATATCATCTACACTAATTAATAGTAATGAGAGGATTATTGTCAGATCTGCAAGGACAAATGATTGATTTACTAATTCAAAGCAACGTATACATGGAGCTTTTGTTAACTAAATATATAGTTTCCTGGTATGTAGCATGTAAAGGGGCTGGTTGTACATATTGTTGCGTGAACATCAAATGCCAGATACCTCATACGTAGACTTGTTGAAGTAGTTCAACACATTTATTGTACGTAAAACGAATTGTGGTCCTTCTTGAGGTATTTCTATGTCCTTAAATGGGATGATCGAAATTTTTTATCACAATAACAACTAACATGATGGTGAAAAGAACTTGTAAATCATTCAGGTTATTATCAATGTCATCTTGACAATGATAGTCATCACCATGAATTGTCTTGCAAGGATAATCAATAGAACAAAGAGGCAGAAGAGTAATACTTTGATATATCACCAATCACAACAAACGTAAAGGAGGAACTCAACGTAACATGGCTATCGTATTCATGTGTAAGAAAAGGGAGCATTACCATCTATCTTATAGTTGATGATCTTTGATAAAGAATGAAAATGAGGATGGAAAAAGATATGACAGGTGATGAAGCTACGTTTCATCATCTTTATTCTATCATTTTGGCCTTAAAAACCCTAGTAAATGCGTGTAAATAGCATTAATTTATGCATTTTAGCATTTATGTATATGTGTGTAAATGGTATAAAATGCGGTTTTTAGTGCCAAAATTATAGAATAAAGAAAAGAAAGAAAAAGAAGAATAAAATATTGTAAATATTTTATGACCCGAAACCTCGAGACCTAGGCATCTTGATGAATAGGTCGACAAGGAATAAAGTAGGGGGAGATAAGGGCCAAATACCTATAATTATTAATTCATTCTTTATTCATTTTGGACCTATTTTTGGTTCCACTTTTTATACATCAAATAAAGAAACTTTGTACATGAAAGTTGTAGATAATTTTATAAAGAAAAATACAAAATTGATTCCACAGAAAAATAATGCATAGATAAAAGTTATGGTCTGAATAAAAATCCAGAATCTCATCTTCCCCAGACCCGTATCTCACAAATAAAAACTTCAAATGCAACATACTCACCTTTAATTGTATATAGAATAAAATAATCTATCCAATGGTGGTGGTTTCGCATTTGGCGGAGCTACGGTTTGAAAGTTGAGTTTTGGACCCTATTGTATACCTGTACTGAATAAAATATTCAATTTATTCTTTGTTCATTATTTGTTCATTTTTATATTTTTATAATGTCATAATATTACTTATAATAATTATGTACATTAAAATTGGAATAAAAACATAAATTACAACTCAAATAAAAAATACTTGTATACTGAAAACATAGGTATAATACATGTATCTATACCTATACAAATAATACTTTCATTTTATTAAGGGTATAAAATATATCAGAAAAATAAAATAAATAATATCTGTGTACATAAAAGTATGTTATAATTTTAGAAAATAACAAATAAAAATAATAGAATGAAAATACACAAAAGAAAATAAAGTAGTGAAGTATATATGTATTATACTATAAAGGGGTAAAAGTGAACTCATAAAATAAGCCTCATAAAAATAAATAAAATTCATAATAAAATACTTCATAAAATTAATAAACACATTTTATTTTTTAACCAAATTGAAATTCGTCCATTTACTATTTTTATTTCGATTTTTAAATTTTTTTTCCTAGTTGGTCCACGTGGACCAACCAGGTTGGTCTGACAGTTGACCTCGGTCAACTGTCTGACCTACTCTTCCAGGATTGTCAGATGCACGTTTGAACCCATCGTCTCGCCATTTTCTAAGGCCCGCTCTTGCACCAAATCATGTCGACTCCTTCAGACTTTTTACTCCTCGATTAGTGGTGAATCACGCCCAAGTGATTCCTTGGGCTGAGGACCACCAATCGAGGTGTTCTCGCCCTCGTCTTCCACGCCCGTCGTCAACCATATAAAATGAGCCCCCCGACTTCGATTCAAAATTATCCTTCTTCCGCCATTTCTTTCGCAAACCCCTACTTCTTCGTGCTCCTCGTGACAGGGGGAGTTGAATCGACCCCGGGGTTCGTGAGGATTTGGTGTAGAATCGAAGACATTCGACCCTCGCCGGAGCTCCGCCGTGCTTCATCGCCCGTCGTCTCTGGTGAGTTTCTTCCTCCTTTCTTTCCATTTCCTGGTAGCCTTAGCCTAGCATAGCTTAGATCTATAGCAGTTTTGAGTTTCGTTTAAATCGATCGCCGTGAAATCTCAATCGAAGCCACGGCGGAGCTGAGCTCCGCCCGTTGTCTCCGACCACTCCGGTGATCCTCCGCCGTCCTAAACACCTCCATCCTTCTCCTCTCCGCTCCGTCATCACGCCGCACCCTTCCAGATCCCTCGATCTCGCTCAGATCGAGCCCTTGAGCTCCCTCTCCCGCGCTCGTCGGAGCTCTTCGCCCGCACCACCTTACGCCTCATCTGAACATCGGACCCCACCATTTTGTTCGCCTGGATTTTGTGTGCCTAACCTTGCAGGTCTGAGCCCAAGAGAAGCTCAATCGACCCTTCGACGACCCCAGGACCAACCGTCCAGGTCACCTCCGCCGTCCGAGCACCTCCGACCGCCTCCGCCTGCCGGAGAGCACATCAGCTGACGCGGGAGGGCCCCAGGATCATCTTGCCTCTGATCCTAGGGCCGGAGTGGCCGTGTGTCGGCGCAATCGCCGCCCGAAGTTCGCCGGGAGAAGTTCTTCGTGAACCCCTCCCTGCCGTTGGATCGACCGCCTGCTCCAGACGCGACGCCAGCCGTCCGATCGCCCTTGCCTCTCCGCCGTTGGGTCGAGCCTCAAAGGTCTAATCGCAACCGTCCGCAACGAAGGGTATCCGCTTCGGATGCCCGCCACGGTCAAAGTGGGTCGCCATCGGCCCGGATCGAAACCACCGTGGGTATTTTGCATCTTTAACCCGCAACTTTTTGTTTTTGACGTTTATCCAGTAACTTCATTTGTAGTTTAAAACGTTTTTGTAGTAATTGCACGTAGACCTCTCACAGTTTCACTATTTGCACTTTAGTCCGCACCACGTCACCTCACGTGACTGGGGCGCGTGACCTTGGGTATTTTGCATGCTAGCCCAAAACTTTGGTTATTTGCAGATTTCGTTCCTGTGCGTAGGATATATATATGTTTTTTGGAAATATTGCATGCATGCCCAGCCGGTTTCATTAATTGCAATTATGCCCCTGTGAATGTTGTTTTCACGTGACCTGTGCGTGGCTTTTGGTGAAATTTGCAGCTGAGCCCTTGGATGTTTTTATAATTACATTATACCCCTGCCAGGCTTAGGAATTTGCGTGTTTAACTTATTTATTTCAACACCTCTTTTAATTGTGAAAAATTCTAAAAAAATTAAGGTTTGAGCTCCTGTGTGCTTCTATTTTCACGCTATATTTTTAGTTTTTAATTTTATATATATTTTTCCATTTATTAAAAATAAAAACATGTTGTTTCAGCACGTCTAGCTAGAAAACACCAAAAAAATATTAAAAAGTCTCGAAAAATTCCAAAAAATTCCATATGTTCTATCTTACTAGTATTTTAGGTTCCAAACCAAAATTCACTAAAAATTAAAAATTTCAAAAGAAAAACCTTAAAAATTTAAAAAGACTCTAAAACTTCAAAAAAATATATGAAATCAAAGAAAACTCTAAAAAATATAAACTCAGTTCCTGTTTGCCCTTTATTTTGCTCTCTTTATTTGAAAAATAGTGTGAAAAATTTTGATTACTGTTTGCTATTTTTAAACTTCATTTTATTTACAGCCAGCCCTTTTTCCACTGTTTTCTATTATTTTCGTATTTAAAAATACCAAAAACACCTAGAAAAATCCCCCAAAATCACAAAAACAGTAAAAAGTCCTAAAAATATTAAAAACATTTAATTTTTGAATTTTTGGATTTTTATGCATTTTTATAAATAGTTGACCTTGCCTTTTATTCCTTTGTCTTTACTTTCCAATATTGAAAAAGAAATAAAAAAATATATAAAATATAAAATTATAAAAATCAGAAAATTAAAAATCAAAATACAAAATTAAAAATTAAAAATTAAATAAAAAAATTTAAAAATTAAAAAACCCACCAAAATTCTAGATTGGCTAAGTTGCTTATTAGACCTAGGTTTGGATTTTTATCTATGCTCTACACCTTTGCTTCTTGAGTTCAACCCCTACTTGCTTGCCATTGTACATCTTTAGTAGGGTATAATAAATTTTAATCCTTGCTGTTCATTCTCTGATTGATTGTGTGGGTTAATTGTTGGAGATCGAGGAGGCTTGAGTAGTCGCATCAGCGACAGTGAGTCTGATTTGTCAGACCACTATTTAGCGGCTCTCGTTTTCCCGCTTTTCAAATGGCGCCGTTGCCGGGGAGCATCGGTTTGTAGAGTACCATCTGGGTCTTTTATTTACTTAGCCATTTTTGATTACTTGTCACTTGTGCATCATTTATTTGGAACTGTCTGACATCTCTTTTGTTTTCTTGCGAGGGACCGCTGACCGAGGAGGATCGCCTAGGGATCCTGAGCAGCCTTGGGAGGAGGAGCCGGCTATTCTACCCTAGCCGACAGGAGAGAGCAGGAGGGCTAGAGAGAGAGATAGTTGCTTTTCACTTTTTGTGAGAGAGAGATTTGATTAATTGTAATAATACATGACTTGGACACTTGAACACTTCGGGCCTAATTTCCGGGTGTTTGTTCACCCGAGGGCTCACCGCTGTTTTCTTCGTGTTTTCCCGACTGTCATTTGCCGGTTTTGATTTCATTTTCACTTTCTTTTGTGGAGTGAGCCCTTAGATTTAGGCTTTTGCTTGATCGTCTAGATTAGGTCCAAACACACTAATAACCTTTTCATGTACCTATAGACCGTTTTTGGACTTAGTTTAATTAAACAGTTAACTCATCTTCTTAGATCCGCCACGCCGCGAGCCCTCTCCATAAAGCGCTACTCCTGAACTCGATGTGTCGAGAAGAGGAGGGGAGGGTCTAGACCGGACTCTTAGGATCGAGGATTGGTGATTAACTTGTGGTTCTTCACGCTAGCAGTTGCCCATCTTAGGACGATTTCCGCATTGCATACCGGCATTTAGTTAGGTTTACAAATTCTGCTTTGCATCCCGCATGGAGAGAGTTGGGATTCGCTGTAAGTCTTCTTACTTTGCATCCATCATTTAGGCACAAAGGTGAGATCTCCATCTTGGTGCCGACTTGCATTGGCTTTTCCGACTCTATTCTCCCTCTGTTTTTGGACAAAGTAGGATAAAGAAAACACAAAAACGTTAGGCGCTTGTTTGAAATCACTCAAAAGAAGCGATAACACAAAAAAATTAAAAAAGGGACTGCTAAGAAAACTTTGACCTAAATAAAATTGGTAATTGAACTCATTGATTGGGGAGAGTCACACCCTCACTTGTATTCAGGTTGCATGGGAAGGTCTCCTTCCAAGTGAGCAGAGTGCTTCGTAAGGATTAGAGCCCAAAACCCAGTCTGTGGCTGCCTTGTGTATCGCCTGGATTGTCCGAAGTATTGGCGCTTCTATCGTACGTGGACGAGTAGGACTTGGTCAACATTGGTGACTCTCTATTGTGCAGAGCATCGACCTCGTCCGAAGTATCGAGCCTAGGCCACGCCTTCACGGGGGTGTCTGTCTCATCGTCTTGCGTCCGAGTAGGTTCTTGCACGCTCACGGGTGAATTCCGTTGCGAGCGAGTTCTGAAGTATTGGTTTCGCCTATTGGCTTCCTTTCTCTATTTCTTTGGCTGAGTAGGGATCCAGGAAGGGTTACAAGGACCTTAAAAAGTGCAGACTACAGGTTACACAGGGGGAGGACAAGTACGGGAATACTTTTCCGGCAGTACTCTCGCTCCTATAGGCGTAGCGCTCTAAGGACTCGTTAAAAGATAACTTCCTGAATTCAAGATAAAAATTACAAAGATAAAAGCCGAACCTTCATGGCTTCACGTGTTGAGTTGGTGAATCCCCTTGCTTTGTGTTTGCTTGCTAGTTGCATTTAGGTCAAGATCAAAAATATCGCGCCTTTGCGCAAAATTTTGTTCTCTTTCTACTTGACCCTTGCTCATTGTGAGCCTTCTACTATTTTGCAATCCTTTTATTTCTTGTTTACCATCGTGCTCTTCATCCAACATCTTGTCCTCTTGGCCTTCTCAAGATGACGTCACACGGATGGTTTAGTCGGGACCTCGCCGACGCCCACATCGATTCCGTGCCGGCAACATCTTCAATAAGGAGGGGTGATCTCCAAGAAGTTAATTCGGATCTTGCGAATGTCTCCTTGGACTCCCCTATTCTCGCTTCTTTCAATCCCTGCCTTTCTCCAATAAATCCGCTATTCGGTATGGACTCGCAACCCGAATTAGCTATTCCCCTTCAGCTAAACCGGGATTACTCTTGTCCCCGAAATCACCCCTTGTGGATGGAGATCGATTTCAGTCAATATCATATGCTCCATTCACAACATTCTGGGATTGACCTTAATCCCAGAATCATCTCAACAGCTGGTGCTCAGGAAGATACTGATCAAGGTTTACTCCGTCATGCAGATTCCCCAACCGATCACGATTCAGAAATTCCAGTTCAGTTAGAGATGGCAAGAGGAAGAGGAAAGGGACCACAACCCCAATTAGAGCCTGAAGGCAATCCGGGGGAAGGGCAGTACACCACTCAGGGTGAGGTTAACAGTCAGCTGCTGGCGTCCATTCAAGCCATTCAGCAGTAGTTGACTAATCAGGCCCTGGCCCAGACTGCTTTCCAAGACATGCTGAATGATCTGAGGAGGAGGGCCGACGCAAGAGATGCCCGTCAGGAGGATGATCCGAACAACGAGCAGAATTTTTGAAGAAGTCAGAGACGAATTCTCAGTTGGAAGACCCGAATTTGAGGTAGTAGGAGGAGATCACTGCAGCCGAAGCCTACTCTGAAGGAAACATACAATCCAGGAGCGGGACGCATCCACGGAGTGGATTCAAGTTCCACGTATGCATGCCCACTTCGAGCTGAAGCCGCAATTTTTGTCACTGCTTCCCACCTTCCACGGGAACACCACTGAGGAACCATATATCTTTCTCAAGAAGTTTAGCCGCATCTGTTCCACTGCTCATTACCCCGGAATCCCTATGGCGGTAATCAAGATGACCGCGTTTCCCTTCAGCCTTCAAGACAAGGCCCATATTTGGGTTGACCATCTTGGGAAGGTCGTCACGACCTGGGAGGAGCTGAAGTCCGAATTTCTCCACAAATTCTATCCTCTCGGGCGATTGAATCAGATGCGTGCCCGGATCTCTAGTTTCTGCCAGCAGCCCCACGAGACCATCCATGAAGCGTGGGAGAGATTTGAAGATCTTCAAGAAAAGTGCCCCCACCATGATATTCCAAAGACCAGTCTCGTACAACACTTCTTTGGGGGGCTATCATTTGAGAGCCAAAAGCTTGTGGATGCAGCTTGCGGCGGTTCACATTTCAACAAGGACGAGGGCGTGGTATGGAACATCTTCGAAGAAATGGCTGAGGGAGAAGCAACCCAATCCTCGTCCAGAATCTACATGAAGCCACCAACCGCCATCAGCAAGCCAGTTAACATGGCTTCTCACACCGAGGACAAGGATGAGAGCTCCAACCTGAGTATCATTGGGAGCCACTTGTCCAAAGTGGACATCATCGAGAAGAGGTCACAAGACCTCGAAAAGCTGGCAGTCATAGAAAAAAGGACCCAAGGTCTGGAAAAGCTCGACCATATTTCCCAGCAGCTGGAGCAGCTCGTCCGTGCGTTAAATGCAAACATGTGCAACGCTGTGTCTACTTCTGTCGAGTCGAATGCTGAGAAAAAAGAACCCGCAATGCAGCCACAACCTCAGCCGACTCCACCGCAGCCCCAACCTGTCCAGCACGTGTACTATGTGCAGGCCCCGGAGCAGCCCCTGCAGCACCAGACACAGATGGTTGTGTATCAACCGGAGCCCCATCCTGCATACTCCGAGCAATTCTCTTCACCCCCGCCAGTGATTCATGAAATCAATGGTGTATGGGACAATGAAGCGCAGCTGACCCGTCCTCAAGGACATTCTCAGGGTCAGAACATGGGCAACAGGCCCTATCATCAGCAGCAGCAGGGTGGGAGACCCTTCCAGCAGTCTTACCAGTACCAGCCTCCATCACACGGGAAACACTTGGAGGCAGAACTACCAGCACGGTCCCCAGCAGTCCGGATATCGTGGACAGGGATATCAACAGCAACCGGCTGCTCAATACAATCAGCACAACTCGCAGTACCCCTCCGACCCTCCTTCTCAACAATTCTCACAAGGATATCAGTCACAATCTCAGCCGCTTTACCAGCATTCTAGACCTCAGCAGGGGGAATCCTCTGAGATTATACCGGTCAATCCAGCCCTGGCTTGTTTGGAGCAATTGATGAAGAACATGGCTGAGATGAACCAGAAGATTGACGACCTGACGGCAGCCAAAACCGTCATACCAGCCCAGGTCGAAGCTAACCCTAACAATTTCCGACGCAAGGAGCAGGTAGCCGGCAGTGTCCAACCCGAATCAGGTGACTTAAATTGTTTTGTATCTAATGCTGTTACTCTCAGGAGCGGTAGGACACTCCGGCCATCGGCGACGGCGAAGGGAAAGCATCTCGCATCTGACGGGGAATCGTCAGTCCAGCCAGCACCAGGGCCAGCCAGTATTTTGGGAGCAGCACCAGCATCCAGAAAACCACAAAAAAATGAAGAAAATCGAAAAACACAAAAAAGATAGCAGCAACCTCGGTGGAGATCAGCCAGCATTGGAAACGCCTGCACCCGCATCTCAGCCAGTTCCTGACAGGAGGAGCACCGCACCTGCAGCGATCCAACGCCAGCACCTGAAGCCGAGCCTGCCATTTTTGGTCCGCAAATTGTAGATGAATCCATTCCTTTTTGTCATCTACCTGTAAACAACGATATGGACACTATTTTGAATGATATTGGTGAAGAGTTTGTAAATATTCCTTTTCCTGAAGCAATGAAAAAACACAAAAAATGAAAAATTTGAAAAATGCTTTGTCTGATCCTGCTATCATAGAAATCATTCAGAATTTGGTATTGAATATGCCATTGATGAAAGCTCTTGAGTACATGCCAGCCATGAAGAAAGGACTTAAAGAGGCATGTACAACCAAGCGCATGCCAAACCCCCACAATTCCAGAAGCAAAGGTAGCAAGTCTGAAAAACACATTCTCACAATGGCCACAGTTAACGCCATCAGCAACCTTCCGGATAAAAAGCCAGATATGGGAGCACCTCTTGTACGTTGCCAGATGTTTGATCAGGAATTCGAGCGAACACTTCTCGACAGTGGGTCATCTGTCAATTTGATGCCAGCCTCACTACTCACGGAGTTCAAGTTAGGACCGCTCAAGCCTACAAAGATGATTATGCAGTTTGCAGACAAGTCAGTCAAGCGGCCTAGGGGCCTGCTGGAGGACGTGATCGTCACGGTTCAGGGAAAGTCATTCCCGGCCGATTTTGTGGTCTTAGATATGGATGTCCCCGCTCCGTTGCTCCTTACTCCGATCATACTCGGAAGACCATTTCTGCGGACATCAAACGCAGTGGTGAATTATGGGACGGGAGAAATCACTTTTGGAGCTGGCAATGAAATTATCCGAGTGGAGACCCTGTCCGAAGGAACACCAACCGAGCAGACATCTACTTCATGTGCAAGAGTGATCGAGTATGCTGACGACTGCGACTTCCTAGCAGAAATTCAAGATACCAACCTATTTCTGGATGATAATAAGATCCATGGATTCCTCTGCCCCAAGGAAGAAGTGGAGACCGCAGTCGAATTTCCTTTCATCAATCAAGATGAGGAACTTGCTGATGTGCTACAAGATACTGCCGTGGGGTGATGTGCCTTCAGAACCAAGAGCCGAAATTTGAAACAGTTTTGATGAAGATGACATTATCAGAGAATCTTGTCAGGATTTGAGAGAGGAAACAGATCAGAACATGGTGGACACTGAACCGTTGAACGAATCACCACTGCACTGATAGCTGAGGTCACCACCGAAGCAGCTCAGACCCCGCCAGAGCTAAAACCCTTACCCTCCAATATGAAGTATGCCTTCCTTGCGGGAGAACCGAACATGTACCCGGTCATCATTAATGCACATCTGACCGAAGATCAAGAATCTCGTCTGATGGAGGTTCTTGAACGCAACCGCAAGGCGATAGGCTGGCGAACGTCTGATCTCCGTGGGATCAATCCGTCACTCTGCCCGCACCGCATCTTTCTGGAAGACGACTGCAGACCCTCTCGCGAACTGCAAAGAAGATTAAATCCGAACCTGCGAGAGGTGGTTATGAAAGAAATCCAGAAATGGTGTGATGCGGGATTCATTTATCCCATCTCCGACAGCAAATGGGTGAGCCCTCTGCATGTTGTGCCAAGAAACCAGGGATCACCATTGTGAAAAATGACAAAGGAGAGGAGATCGCAACCAGAGTACCGACTTCTTGGCGAGTGTGCGTAGACTACAGAAGACTCAATCTCGCCACAAGAAGGATCATTTTCTGCTACCCTTCATCGACCAGATCTTGGAGAGATTGGCCGCGAAGGAATACTTCTGTTTCTTGGACGACTACTCTGGGTATAATCAAGTTGCTATTGCTCCTGAAGATCAAGAGAAGACCACGTTCACCTATCCTTTTGGCACATATGCCTTCAGACGGATGCCGTTCGGGCTTTGCAACGCCCCAGCCACATTTCAGAGGTGTATGCTTGCAGTTTTTGCCGATATGGTGGGTAGCTTTCTCGAGGTCTTTATGGACGATATTTCGGTCTATGGGGATTCATTTGATCAATGTCTGGACTATCTAGACCGAGTCTTACGGAGGTGCTGCGAAGTGAATCTTGTGCTCTCCTGGGAGAAGAGCAATTTCATGGTGACCGAAGGAATCGTGCTGGGTCACATTGTTTCTAAACGTGGCATGGAGGTTGACCCAGCCAAGGTGGATGTAATTTCTAAGCTGGAGCCACCTACAAATATCAAGCAAGTCCGATCATTCCTGGGCCATGTCGGTTTTTACCGACGATTTATTAAAGATTTCAGCAAACTGGCCAGACCACTGACTGAATTGCTCGGCAAGGACAATGAATTCATTGTAGACGACCGTGTGCTCCTTGCCTTTAATCAGTTGAAAGAGCTCATCACGCAGGCCCCTGTCCTACAGCCACCGATTTGGACTCAGCCTTTCGAGATTATGACCGACGCGTCAGATTATGCCATCGGAGCTGTACTGGGACAGAGGAAAGACAATGTACCATTTGCGATTCACTACGCTAGTCGAACGCTCGATGAAGCCCAGAGAAACTACACTGTCACTGAAAAGGAGCTGCTAGCGGTAGTCTTTGCTTTGGAAAAGTTCAGATCTTACCTTCTTGGGTCCAAAGTTATCATTTACACTGATCATTAGGCCATTCGGTATTTACAACAGAAGAAGGACGCCAAACCACGTCTCATTCGGTGGATCCTTCTCCTCCAGTAGTTTGATTTTGAAATCAGAGATAAACCTGGAGTCAAGAATGTAGTGGCCGATCATCTGTCAAGACTTCCTGAACCAGAGTCTCCTGAGCTGAACCTGCAGCCTATCACAGAGACCTTTCCAGATGAATCTATTCTGTCTGTAGCCTCACTTCCTTGGTATGCGGACATTGTGAATTATCTAGTTGCCAAGAAAATCCCGCAGGACTGGCCTAAGTTGAAAATAGACAGATTTTTGTCTAAAATCCATTTTTACCAGTGGGAAGACCCATATCTGTTTCGTGAGGAGCAGATTGCATCTGGCGAAGGTGTATTCCTCAGGAGGAAGTTCCAAGTGTCCTCGCTCTATGTCATGATATGATCAAGATTCTGGAGGACACCATTCAGGCAAACGAACGGCAGCAAAAGTTCTTCAAAGTGGCCTCTGGTGGCCTTCATTATTCAAAGATGCAGATGAGTATGTCAAATGTTGCACTGATTGTCAGAAGATGGGTGGAACCATAACAATGAGAGACACAATGCCTCTGAAATACATTCAGATCTCAGACGTCTTTGACGCATGGGGCATCGACTTTATGGGCCCGTTTCCTAACAGTCAGGGTTATGAGTATATTTTGCTTGCTGTCGATTATGTCAGTCGATGGGTGGAAGCCATCCCCGCCCGAGCCGCCGACAGTAGGACTGTCTGTCGATTCTTACGAGATCACATCATAGTACGGTTCGGGATTCCCAAAATTCTCATATCTGACGGGGGTAGTCATTTCATAAATAGAGAGGTGAAGAAGCTGACTCAAGAATTCTGCATCGAGCATCGTGTTGCTTCACCCTACCACCCGCAGTCTAATGGCTTAGCTGAATGTTCCAACAGGGAGATCAAGACGATTCTACAGAAACTTGTGCGTCCGGATCGCAAGAACTAGTCTCAGCTGCTTGATTCCGTTCTTTGGGCTTACAGAACAATGTACAAGTCACCCTTGGGAATGTCTCCCTACCGCCTGGTGTATGGCAAGCCATGTCATTTGCCCGTGGAACTTATTCACAAATCTTTATGGGCTATTAATATCTGTAATTTGGACTCCAAGCAAGCAGGAAAGAACAGAAAATTAGATCTGAACAGATTACTGGAATTCAGAGATTATGCATATGACAACAGCCTGATGTACAAGGAGAAGGTCAAAACATGGCATGACAAGCACATCCGCCACAAGTCCTTTGATCCAGGTCAGAAGGTATGGTTGTTCGATGCGAAATTAAAGATCTTTCCAGGCAAATTGAAGAGCAAATGGACTGGGCCGTTTTTGGTTAGGCAGGTGCGTGACAACAGAAGTGTATTGATATCCAATCTATCAGCTGACGCACAACCTTTTGTAGTCAATGGTCAGCTTCTGAAACCATACCTTGAACATGACACATTCATGGCCGTCGTTGACTCAATTCAAGTAATCTATGAGGATGAGCTGAATATCTCGAAAGAGGCAGAGGAAGGCAAAGCACATCAAAACATTTTTAATGATTTCCCTTTTCGTCTTTTCTTCTTTTCAATTTCTTTTATCTTGTTCTACCGAATTGATGCCATCCCTTTCATCACTGCTACACTTAGGATGTACTTTATCGTAAGTTTAGGGGGATGCGCATCCCAAGTTGTTCATATCCAATCTCATATCTTTTCTTCTTTTCTTCTTTTCCTTTTCTATCTTCTTTATCTATCAAAAAGGTGCCGCCCTTGTAGACAGTTTTCCATACTTAGGACGTACTTTGTCCTAAGTATAGGGGTGTGTGCACCCCGAGTTCTCTATTCTTTTCGATCCTCTCCATTGTCTCCTCTTCTTGTCTATACTTAGGGATATCTTACCCTAAGTATAGGGGGAGACAATCTGAGTATGATCTGTTCATTCCCACCCTTGACCCTCCCTGCGTTGTGTACAGTCTGCTATACTTAGGATTATTTGATCCTAAGTATAGGGGGACGGTCAACTTCTCATTCTTTTGTTCATCTCTTATTCATTTATTCTTTAGATTTTCCTATACTCAGTACGAGTTATGTCTTCTCTTTTCTTTCTGATCTATGAGGACATAGCTCAAGCTAAGTATAGGGGGGTCGTATATACTACGTATATACTTTAGCCATAACTCGTACTTCCGTACAAATATGGCTAATAATTCATCAAAATTCATTAAAATTCCTTAATAAAAAGGTGTTTTATTCCTCAAATTCTTTTTGTAATTACTGATTAATAAATCAGGTGAAAATGTTTTTTGCAAAATGTTTGAAAAATAGTTGGAAAATCTTTGTGAACATCTATTGAAAACTATTTTGAAAATATTTTGTTACATGTTTTCAACCTTTGTAAAAATGTGTGTTTTGTAAAAATTTATTTTCTTTGTGTGAAATAAAATGTTTGAAAAATGATTTGCAAATGGTTTGAAAAATGGTTGCAAAAATAAATTGAAAAATCTATACATACTGTTTTGAAAGCCTTTGCAAAATGATTTTCAAATGTGTGTACATGTTTGTAAAAATGTTTGTAAAAATTATGTGGACTATAGTTTTCAAAATTGTGTGAAAAAGCTTGTGTCAAATAAGTTTGAGGAATACATACATCACACCAAAATCCACTTTATATATGTACAAAATTTATCACTTATCCTTGTAAAGTCTTAAAAATCCACTTCTTGTATATAGAAGAAGCACTCCCGTGTACATAGTTTTCACCTAGTTTTCAGCCAAAACTTTTTCTTTTCAAAAATCCCAAAAACATTTGCAAAACTAAAATCCAAAAAAAAAAAACATTTGAAAGGTCTTTTTGAAAAATACAAAAAATGCATCTGCATACACATGCATCATCTTTTCAAAAATCTATAAAAAATTCAAAATCTTGAAAATTGCATCACAAAAATATTTTCTGCATTCTGCATCGCATTTGCATAGCATGAGCATTTTTCGGAGTGAGTTTGATAGTTGAACAAGTCTAAGTAAAATCCGGAGATTGGAGCTTGATTGGACCTTAAAATCTACCTAATAACAGGAACCTTATAGGAACTGAGTTTGAGGTACTTCAGGTCTAGTTGACTTAATTCGTTGAGGATCACGGGACTTGGTTCAATGGATTCTTGACTGCCTAAGTAGAATATTTCGGAGCACACGCACGACTCTTGTTGATAATGACCTAACTTGGACACCTTCACCTTTCGCATAGCTCTCCACGGATGAGGTGGTGAGGAGGCAGTTTCCTTTGGCTTGGGGTAGCATATGAGGGTAGTACTTCTAGGCGGAACCTCTCTTCTTCTTATAGTGAAGGAAGTGCACCTCAACTTGGTCTAGTGGTGATGAAGGCTAAAGACAGAAGCCGTGGGTTGCAATAAAGCTTCAAAAGAGGGATAGTCTACTGGCTCAAGAAGAAAATTCTTGTATATATGCTGCATCATGTAGATATGTTGTACAGATGCAATTGAAAAAAAAAAGAAAAGAAGAAAAAGAAAAAAAAGAAAAAAAAAGAACTCCAAAAAAGTGGTGGGTCGGATTGAAAAATTAATAACCCCACCGGAATGTATATAGTCCAATAAAGCAAAAGCTTATGGTATCCATGTTACATCTCATGAAGCTTGCAGCGGGAGACTTAGCTACACTGGTTGAGCTCCCAAAAATTCTATACCTCTTATTCCCCCTCTTCTTGAGCCGGTTGCACTTGAACTTAGAAGGGAATACCCCGCTTCTCGAGGAAAGAGTTGCTAGACCAAGGTATTAGAGTTACCAGGTTGGGGGAGGTTGTTTCTTTGTTACTTCTGAGGTGGGGAGCTACATATCACTCACACCGTACGAGTCAGATTCATAGTCGTAAGAGTTTGCGTATGAGTTGAAGTATTTCTGACCTGGCTATTGAGAAGACTTGGACAGAGTTTTGGGATTCTCAAGGACTGTTGGATTTCAAATTTGGTTCTCATTAAGGTTCCGACCGCACTAAAATTCCAAAGGTCCGACTTAAGCTCCAAACTTTGATTTTGTGAAGACAAGTTTGACAATCAAATAAAATCCAAGTTCTTCTTTTTCTTTTCTTTCTTTTTCTTTTTGCACTTATTGCATAAGTGTTTGCTAGGGACTAGCAAAGGTAAAGTATAGGGGGACGATGAAGCTACGTTTCATCATCTTTATTCTATCATTTTGGCCTAAAAAACCCTAGTAAATGCGTGTAAATAGCATTAATTTATGCATTTTAGCATTTATGTATATGTGTGTAAAATGGTATAAAATGTGGTTTTTAGTGCCAAAATTATAGAATAAAGAAAAGAAAAGAAAAAGAATAAAATATTGTAAATATTTTATGACCCGAAACCCCGAGACCTAGGCATCTTGATGAATAGGTCGACAAGGAATAAAGTAAGGGGAGATAAGGGCCAAATACCTATAATTATTAATTCATTCTTTATTCATTTTGGGACCTATTTTTGGTTCCACTTTTTATACATCAAATAAAGAAACTTTGTACATGAAAGTTGTAGATAATTTTATAAAGAAAAATATAAAATTGATTTCACAGAAAAATAATGCATAGATAAAAAGTTATGGTCTGAATAAAAATCCAGAATCCCAACTTCCCAGACCCGTATCTCACAAATAAAAACCTCAAATGCAGCATACTCACCTTTAATTGTATATAGAATAAAATAATCTATCCAATGGTGGTGGTTTCGCATTTGGCGGAGCTACGGTTTGAAAGTTGAGTTTTGGACCCCTATTGTATACCTGTACTGAATAAAATATTCAATTTATTCTTTGTTCATTATTTGTTCATTTTTATATTTTTATAATGTCATAAATATTACTTATAATAATTATGTACATTAAAATTGGAATAAAAACATAAATACAACTCAAATAAAAATACTTGTATACTGAAAACATAGGTATAATACATGTATCTATACCTATACAAATAATACTTTCATTTTATTAAGGGTATAAAATATATCAGAAAAATAAAATAAAAATATATCTGTGTACATAAAAGTATGTTATAATTTAGAAAATAACAAAAAAAAATAATAGAATTAAAATACACAAAAGAAAAATAAAGTAGTGAAGTATATAGGTATTATACCTATAAAGGGGTAAAAAGTGAACTCATTAAAATAAGCCTCATAAAAATAAATAAAATTCATAATAAAATACTTCATAAGATAATAAACACATTTTATTTTTTAACCAAATTGAAATTCGTCCATTTACTATTTTATTTCGATTTTTGAAATTTTTTTCCTGGTTGGTCCACGTGGACCAACCAGGTTGGTCTGACAGTTGACCTCGGTCAACTGTCTGACCTACTTTTCCAGGGTTGTCAGATGCACGTTTGACCCATCGTCTCGCCATTTTCTAGGCCCGCTCTTGCACCAAATCATGTCGACTCCTTCAGACTTTTTGCTCCTCGATTAGTGGTGAATCACGCCCAAGTGATTCCTTGGGCTGAGGACCACCAATCGAGGCGTTCTCGCCCTCGTCTTCCACGCCCGTCGTCAACCATACAAAATGAGCCCCCCGACTTCGATTCAAAATTAATCCTTCTTCCGCCACTTTCTTTCGCAAACCCCTACTTCTTCGTGCTCCTCGTGACAGGTGGAGTTGAATCGACCCGGGGTTCGTGAGGATTGGTGTAGAATCGAAGAGATTCGACCCTCGCCGGAGCTCCGCCGTGCTTCATCGCCCGTCGTCTCTGGTGAGTTTCTTCCTCCGTTCTTTCCATTTCCTGGTAGCCTTAGCCTAGCATAGCTTAGATCTATAGCAGTTTTGAGTTTCGTTTAATCGATCGCCGTGAAATCTCAATCGAAGCCACGGCGGAGCTGAGCTCCGCCCGTTGTCTCCGACCACTCCGGTGATCCTCCGCCATCCTAAACACCTCCATCCTTCTCCTCTTCGCTCCGTCATCACGCCGCACCCTTCCAGATCCCTCGATCTCGCTCAGATCGAGCCCTTGAGCTCCCCTCTCCGCCGCTCGCTGGAGCTCTTCGCCCGCACCACCTTACGCCTCATCTGAACCATCGGACC
The DNA here is from genome assembly GCA_037367405.1 of Ottelia alismoides. Taxonomy (NCBI): domain Eukaryota; kingdom Viridiplantae; phylum Streptophyta; class Magnoliopsida; order Alismatales; family Hydrocharitaceae; genus Ottelia; species Ottelia alismoides. Next base: position 534,418 of record JAZKJV010001445.1, on the reverse strand, counting down.
CCACCATTTTGTTCGCCTGGATTTTGTGTGCCTAACCTTGCAGGTCTGAGCCCAAGAGAAGGCTCAATCGACCTTCGACGACCCCAGGACCAGCCGTCCAGGTCACCTCCGCCGTCCGAGCACCTCCGACCGCCTCCGCCTTGCCGGAGACCATCAGCTGACGCGGGAGGGCCCCAGGATCATCTTGCCTCTGATCCTAGGGCCGGAGCGGCCGTGTGTCGGCCGCAATCGCCGCCCGAAGTTCGCCGGGGAGAAGTTCTTCGTGAACCCCTCCCTGCCGTTGGATCGATCGCCTGCTCCAGACGCGACGCCAGCCGTCCGATCGCCCTTGCCTCTCCGCCGTTGGATCGAGCCTCAAAGGTCTAATCGCAACCGTCCGCAACGAAGGGGTATCCGCCGTCGGATGCCCGCCACGTGTCCAAGTGGGTCGCCATCGGTCGAACGATCGAACCTCGTGGGTATTTTGCATTCTTAACCTGCGACTTTTTTTTTTAACGTTTAATCCAGTAAACTTCATTTGTAGTTTAAAACGTTTTGTAATAATTGCACGTAGACCCTCACAGTTTCACTATTTGCACTTTAGTCCGCACCACGTCACCTCACGTGACTGGGGCGCGTGACCTTTGGGTATTTTGCATGCTAGCCCAGAACTTTTGGTTATTTGCAATTTCGTTCCTGTGCGTATGAAATATAATATGTTTTTGGAAATATTGCATGTATGCCCAGCCGGTTTTCATTAATTGCAATTATGCCCCTGTGAATGTTGTTTCACGTGACCTGTGCGTGGCTTTTTGGTGAAATTTGCAGCTGAGCCCTTGGATGTTTTTATAATTACATTTATACCCCTACCAGGCTTAGGAATTTTGTGTGTTTAACTTATTTATTTCACACCTCTTTTAATTGCGAAAAATTCTAAAAAAATTAGGTTTGAGCTCCTGTGTGCTTCTATTTTCACGCTATATTTTTAGTTTTTAATTTTATTATATTTTTCCATTTATTAAAAATCAAAAACATGTTGTTTCAGCACTGTCTAGCTTAGAAAACACCAAAAAAATATTAAAAAATCTCGAAAAATTCCAAAAAAATTCCATAGTGTCTATCTTACTATATTTTAGTTCCAAACCAAAATTCACTAAAAATTTCAAAAGAAAAACCTTAAAAATTTAAAAAGACTCTAAAACTTCAAAAAAATATATGAAATCAAAGAAAACTCTAAAAAATACAAACTCAGTTCCTATTTGCCCTTTATTTTGCTCTCTTTATTTGAAAAATAGTGTGAAAAATTTTGATTACTGTTTGCTATTTTTAAACTTCATTTTATTTACAGCCAGCCCTTTTTCCACTGTTTTCTATTATTTTAGTATTTAAAAATACCAAAAACACCTAGAAAAATCCCCAAAAATTACAAAAACAGTAAAAAGTCCTAAAAATATTAAAAACATTTAATTTCTGAATTTTTGGATTTTTATGCATTTTTATAAATAGTTGACCTTGCCTTTTATTCCTTTGTCTTTACTTTCCAATATTGAAAAAGAAATAAAAAAAATATATAAAATATAAAATTATAAAAATCAAAAAATTAAAAATCAAAATACAAAATTAAAAATTAAAAATTAAATAAAAAATATTTAAAAATTAAAAACCCACCAAAATTCTAGATTGGCTAAGTTGCTTATTAGACCTAGGTTTAGATTTTTATCTATGCTCTACACCTTTGCTTCTTGAGTTCGACCCCTACTTGCTTGCCATTGTACATCTTTAGTAGGGTATAATAAATTTTAATCCTTGCTGTTCATTCTCTGATTGATTGTGTGGGTTAATTGTTGGAGATCGAGGAGGCTTGAGTAGTCGCATCAGCGACAGTGAGTCTGATTTGTCAGACCACTATTTAGCGGCTCTCATTTTCCCGCTTTTCAACAGGGAATGTGAGAAGATGGAAATAAATATAAGGTAGAGAAATGGATATAACTCCTAAATATATGTTCTATCGTACGAGTCTTCATGGTTATTTACTATTGTATGTTGAAACAATATAAGACCAAGCTCCTATAGAAAACTAAGACAAACTAGTCTTATTATTTACAACAACGAGGATCCATATGAGGAATGAGTCAAGTCGATCCATTTTTGGCTCAATCATATTTACGCGTAAGAAGAGGATTCACAACTATCTTCCTTATAAGTGATAGATCTTTGAAAAAGAACGAAAAAGAGAAGGGAAAAGATGTTTCAGAGAATGTGAGAACATGGAAACAAATGTAAGGTGGGGAATTGGGATAAAACTCTTAAACATATTTTATTTCTTACTAGACATCATGACTAATATTCTACTCCATTTTGTAATATTGATATTTCTTTATTAACTGATATATTTATATGCACATGCACACATGCATGCATACATGTATGTTTGTATGCATACATATTTTTGCATGTATGTATATAATATGTAAATACATATGTATTTGTGTACATATGTATGTATATATGTATATAAGTATCAAATCGAATCGAATTATTATCGAATGAATTCATGTTAATTCAGATTCGGTTCATGTGGGGATCAAATCCACAAGTCAAATTCATATTCTATTCATTTTACTTCGAATCGAACTATTTTCGAATTTTTATCGAACGAATCACAATCGAATTCGAAAGATTCAATTCGATTAGCACCCCTACATATAGGTTCAGTTACTGAACCGGAAGACATGAGCTCACTTATGAAATATTGGGAAGAATCAAATTCCGTGCATGGTCGTCTCGCTTTGGAAGCTTGACTGAATTTGTACGTTTGATATATACTTTTGGAAAGTATATGATCAAGACCTAGGTATGATATATGCTTTTGGAAAGTATATGATCAATACCAACTCCCAATGATCAAATGAGAAACTTACTGATAAAAACCCTGAAGTATACAGTATAAAGTTGATCTAATACTTCTGGTTTATTCTGAATCTTCCAGTATGCAGGATGTGCAGGTATTAGGAATACCTGAGGGTGATGTGATCATAAATGATTGTATAACCATGACGCTTCCATTCCTAGGGAGTGATGGAACGGGTCTGGATTTTAGTGACTCCTCTCAGTAGAGAAGTAATCTGATCTTGGTCCAAATGTTGGTCATTGATCTGAATGTGATTCAGGTGCAACGAGAAGATTAGATTTGCGGTCTTGATATAATCAAGCATCTATGGGAGGCCTGCGATCTGAATTTGAGATATGATCTCAATATCCAAGTCACTATACGTGGAACAATACAATCGCCCTGTCCTTATCTCCAAGTATCCGCGGAGAAAGCGCATTATTCTTGAAAGAGTTCACGATAATTTCGTTGTTGATATGTGTATCCGAGCATTGAGAAAATTGATAATTAATTGTGATTTAATTATCATGAATAATATGAATTGGCTTCATATTACAAGGAGAGTTATCTAAGATAATTAAATGTGATTTAATTATCAAAGATGTGAATAATATGAATGTGATTCATATTATTTGAGAACAAGAGAATAGAGATCCAAGAAGATTAAATGTGATTTAGTTATCATGGATATGAATAATGTGGATAGCAATATCCATATTAGTCATATATATTATAAATGTGATTTGTAATATATAAGAGAGAGAGCTATTGTAATTTACATTTGATAATTAAATGTTGATGTGAATTGGATTCACATTGGACATTAAATTGAAAATGTAATTTACATTTTATTTTGGATTGTGAATGTGATTCACAAATTTCCAATGACATGATTTCAATGTTCACAAAATAAATTGGATTTATTTTTGTGAAATAATTTGCAACAAAAGTTGTTGCAAATATTGGAGAAATTAATGGGATAATGTATCTCATGGAATAAAAGGAGAAGAAGCCACCTTCCTTGTATGGAGGGTAGACGGCCACTATCCTACATGAAATGTGGCGGCCGTCCACTTCATTCATGGAAGGAGGCTTGCCTCTTTTCCTATTTCTCCAATGGAGATTGATTTGATATAAATCAAATTATATTTAATATATATTTGCTTTTTATTAAATTAATTGTTATTATTTTTTTACCAACACAAATCTTAGCCATTGAAAGAAACACAATCAATGAGAGCCATTGGATTCGTGTTGCCCATGGATTGAGATCCATGGATCCCAAAATATTATAAAAGGAGACTCACCCCTTTGCTCTTCTTTACACAACACACAAGAGAACATAAGTCTCTCTCTCTCTTTCTCTCTCTACACACCTACTCACTCTTCCTTTCATGTGGCCGTCCACCATGGATGCCCTAGAGAGGTTCTCCATCGCCGCATCGTCGTTGTTATGCTGCCCGATGGTATGCTCGTGGATCTCCGTCTACTTCGGCGTGCCTTGCTCGTGAAGAAGACTTCGTATCTCATTTGTCGAGATCAGGAGATTCGTGGCTTGGATCATCAACATGGATTGCGAGAAGCACGCGTCTCGTCCATGCGCTCGCAAGCGTCTCCTCCGTTTGAGCGGACTTGAGACAGGAGGTCTCTTCGTTTAGAGACTTGATCACAACCACGCTTAAAGATGTAATCCTATTACTTGTTTGTGGTTTAGACGAAACGATCCGAGAAGTGTTCTTGGATCATGTGGTTTGGACACATGATTTTTTTAATTTCCATTGAGTCGAGCAACTAGTGCGAATAGTCGCTCCCGATCGCATACGATGCGATCCTTACGTTTTCGTGATGCGCTTAAGGCGCGGTCGACGGCTAGACATCATTGTGCTACTGCTTCAGTCTTCATTATTGATAAAACAGCTTAGCCTTTTGATGTACCCTCGCAGTGCGTCGATCGGAGGTGAGAAACACGAGTCAAGTTTGAGCTCCTCCACCGTATCATTGAGGGTAGGAAGACATGTATACCCTCACTTTTTATTTTATTTCCTTGTATCCCCCAAAGTTAATGTCTGTCACTTCAGCCTTCAAGACAAGGCCCTATATTGGGTTGACCATCTTGGGAAGGTCGTCACGACCTGGGAGGAGCTGAAGTCCGAATTTCTCCACAAATTCTATCCTCTCGGGCGATTGAATCAGATGCGTGCCCGGATCTCCAGTTTCTGCCAGCAGCCCCACGAGACCATCCATGAAGCGTGGGAGAGATTTGAAGATCTTCAAGAAAAGTGCCCCCACCATGATATTCCAAAGACCAGTCTCGTACAACACTTCTTTGGGGGGCTATCATTTGAGAGCCAAAAGCTTGTGGATGCAGCTTGCGGCGGTTCACATTTCAACAAGGACGAGGGCGTGGTATGGAACATCTTCGAAGAAATGGCTGAGGGAGAAGCAACCCAATCCTCGTCCAGAATCTACATGAAGCCACCAACCGCCATCAGCAAGCCAGTTAACATGGCTTCTCACACCGAGGACAAGGATGAGAGCTCCAACCTGAGTATCATTGGGAGCCACTTGTCCAAAGTGGACATCATCGAGAAGAGGTCACAAGACCTCGAAAAGCTGGCAGTCATAGAAAAAAGGACCCAAGGTCTGGAAAAGCTCGACCATATTTCCCAGCAGCTGGAGCAGCTCGTCCGTGCGTTAAATGCAAACATGTGCAACGCTGTGTCTACTTCTGTCGAGTCGAATGCTGAGAAAAAAGAACCCGCAATGCAGCCACAACCTCAGCCGACTCCACCGCAGCCCCAACCTGTCCAGCACGTGTACTATGTGCAGGCCCCGGAGCAGCCCCTGCAGCACCAGACACAGATGGTTGTGTATCAACCGGAGCCCCATCCTGCATACTCCGAGCAATTCTCTTCACCCCCGCCAGTGATTCATGAAATCAATGGTGTATGGGACAATGAAGCGCAGCTGACCCGTCCTCAAGGACATTCTCAGGGTCAGAACATGGGCAACAGGCCCTATCATCAGCAGCAGCAGGGTGGGAGACCCTTCCAGCAGTCTTACCAGTACCAGCCTCCATCACACGGGAACACTTGGAGGCAGAACTACCAGCACGGTCCCCAGCAGTCCGGATATCGTGGACAGGGATATCAACAGCAACCGGCTGCTCAATACAATCAGCACAACTCGCAGTACCCCTCCGACCCTCCTTCTCAACAATTCTCACAAGGATATCAGTCACAATCTCAGCCGCTTTACCAGCATTCTAGACCTCAGCAGGGGGAATCCTCTGAGATTATACCGGTCAATCCAGCCCTGGCTTGTTTGGAGCAATTGATGAAGAACATGGCTGAGATGAACCAGAAGATTGACGACCTGACGGCAGCCAAAACCGTCATACCAGCCCAGGTCGAAGCTAACCCTAACAATTTCCGACGCAAGGAGCAGGTAGCCGGCAGTGTCCAACCCGAATCAGGTGACTTAAATTGTTTTGTATCTAATGCTGTTACTCTCAGGAGCGGTAGGACACTCCGGCCATCGGCGACGGCGAAGGGAAAACATCTCGCATCTGACGGGGAATCGTCAGTCCAGCCAGCACCAGGGCCAGCCAGTATTTTGGGAGCAGCACCAGCATCCAGAAAACCACAAAAAAATGAAGAAAATCGAAAAACACAAAAAAGATAGCAGCAACCTCGGTGGAGATCAGCCAGCATTGGAAACGCCTGCACCCGCATCTCAGCCAGTTCCTGACAGGAGGAGCACCGCACCTGCAGCGATCCAACGCCAGCACCTGAAGCCGAGCCTGCCATTTTTGGTCCGCAAATTGTAGATGAATCCATTCCTTTTTGTCATCTACCTGTAAACAACGATATGGACACTATTTTGAATGATATTGGTGAAGAGTTTGTAAATATTCCTTTTCCTGAAGCAATGAAAAAACACAAAAAAATGAAAAATTTGAAAAATGCTTTGTCTGATCCTGCTATCATAGAAATCATTCAGAATTTGGTATTGAATATGCCATTGATGAAAGCTCTTGAGTACATGCCAGCCGTGAAGAAAGGACTTAAAGAGGCATGTACAACCAAGCGCATGCCAAACCCCCACAATTCCAGAAGCAAAGGTAGCAAGTCTGAAAAACACATTCTCACAATGGCCACAGTTAACGCCATCAGCAACCTTCCGGATAAAAAGCCAGATATGGGAGCACCTCTTGTACGTTGCCAGATGTTTGATCAGGAATTCGAGCGAACACTTCTCGACAGTGGGTCATCTGTCAATTTGATGCCAGCCTCACTACTCACGGAGTTCAAGTTAGGACCGCTCAAGCCTACAAAGATGATTATGCAGTTTGCAGACAAGTCAGTCAAGCGGCCTAGGGGCCTGCTGGAGGACGTGATCATCACGGTTCAGGGAAAGTCATTCCCGGCCGATTTTGTGGTCTTAGATATGGATGTCCCCGCTCCGTTGCTCCTTACTCCGATCATACTCGGAAGACCATTTCTGCGGACATCAAACGCAGTGGTGAATTATGGGACGGGAGAAATCACTTTTGGAGCTGGCAATGAAATTATCCGAGTGGAGACCCTGTCCGAAGGAACACCAACCGAGCAGACATCTACTTCATGTGCAAGAGTGATCGAGTATGCTGACGACTGCGACTTCCTAGCAGAAATTCAAGATACCAACCTATTTCTGGATGATAATAAGATCCATGGATTCCTCTGCCCCAAGGAAGAAGTGGAGACCGCAGTCGAATTTCCTTTCATCAATCAAGATGAGGAACTTGCTGATGTGCTACAAGATACTGCCGTGGGGGTGATGTGCCTTCAGAACCAAGAGCCGAAATTTGAAACAGTTTTTGATGAAGATGACATTATCAGAGAATCTTGTCAGGATTTGAGAGAGGAAACAGATCAGAACATGGTGGACACTGAACCGTTGAACGAATCACCACCTGCACTGATAGCTGAGGTCACCACCGAAGCAGCTCAGACCCCGCCAGAGCTAAAACCCTTACCCTCCAATATGAAGTATGCCTTCCTTGCGGGAGAACCGAACATGTACCCGGTCATCATTAATGCACATCTGACCGAAGATCAAGAATCTCGTCTGATGGAGGTTCTTGAACGCAACCGCAAGGCGATAGGCTGGCGAACGTCTGATCTCCGTGGGATCAATCCGTCACTCTGCCCGCACCGCATCTTTCTGGAAGACGACTGCAGACCCTCTCGCGAACTGCAAAGAAGATTAAATCCGAACCTGCGAGAGGTGGTTATGAAAGAAATCCAGAAATGGTGTGATGCGGGATTCATTTATCCCATCTCCGACAGCAAATGGGTGAGCCCTCTGCATGTTGTGCCCAAGAAACCAGGGATCACCATTGTGAAAAATGACAAAGGAGAGGAGATCGCAACCAGAGTACCGACTTCTTGGCGAGTGTGCGTAGACTACAGAAGACTCAATCTCGCCACCAAGAAGGATCATTTTCTGCTACCCTTCATCGACCAGATCTTGGAGAGATTGGCCGCGAAGGAATACTTCTGTTTCTTGGACGACTACTCTGGGTATAATCAAGTTGCTATTGCTCCTGAAGATCAAGAGAAGACCACGTTCACCTATCCTTTTGGCACATATGCCTTCAGACGGATGCCGTTCGGGCTTTGCAACGCCCCAGCCACATTTCAGAGGTGTATGCTTGCAGTTTTTGCCGATATGGTGGGTAGCTTTCTCGAGGTCTTTATGGACGATATTTCGGTCTATGGGGATTCATTTGATCAATGTCTGGACTATCTAGACCGAGTCTTACGGAGGTGCTGCGAAGTGAATCTTGTGCTCTCCTGGGAGAAGAGCAATTTCATGGTGACCGAAGGAATCGTGCTGGGTCACATTGTTTCTAAACGTGGCATGGAGGTTGACCCAGCCAAGGTGGATGTAATTTCTAAGCTGGAGCCACCTACAAATATCAAGCAAGTCCGATCATTCCTGGGCCATGTCGGTTTTTACCGACGATTTATTAAAGATTTCAGCAAACTGGCCAGACCACTGACTGAATTGCTCGGCAAGGACAATGAATTCATTGTAGACGACCGTGTGCTCCTTGCCTTTAATCAGTTGAAAGAGCTCATCACGCAGGCCCCTGTCCTACAGCCACCGATTTGGACTCAGCCTTTCGAGATTATGACCGACGCGTCAGATTATGCCATCGGAGCTGTACTGGGACAGAGGAAAGACAATGTACCATTTGCGATTCACTACGCTAGTCGAACGCTCGATGAAGCCTAGAGAAACTACACTGTCACTGAAAAGGAGCTGCTAGCGGTAGTCTTTGCTTTGGAAAAGTTCAGATCTTACCTTCTTGGGTCCAAAGTTATCATTTACACTGATCATTAGGCCATTCGGTATTTACAACAGAAGAAGGACGCCAAACCACGTCTCATTCGGTGGATCCTTCTCCTCCAGTAGTTTGATTTTGAAATCAGAGATAAACCTGGAGTCAAGAATGTAGTGGCCGATCATCTGTCAAGACTTCCTGAACCAGAGTCTCCTGAGCTGAACCTGCAGCCTATCACAGAGACCTTTCCAGATGAATCTATTCTGTCTGTAGCCTCACTTCCTTGGTATGCGGACATTGTGAATTATCTAGTTGCCAAGAAAATCCCGCAGGACTGGCCTAAGTTGAAAATAGACAGATTTTTGTCTAAAATCCATTTTTACCAGTGGGAAGACCCATATCTGTTTCGTGAGGAGCAGATTGCATCTGGCGAAGGTGTATTCCTCAGGAGGAAGTTCCAAGTGTCCTCGCTCTATGTCATGATCAAGATTCTGGAGGACACCATTCAGGCAAACGAACGGCAGCAAAAGTTCTTCAAAGTGGCCTCTGGTGGCCTTCATTATTCAAAGATGCAGATGAGTATGTCAAATGTTGCACTGATTGTCAGAAGATGGGTGGAACCATAACAATGAGAGACACAATGCCTCTGAAATACATTCAGATCTCAGACGTCTTTGACGCATGGGGCATCGACTTTATGGGCCCGTTTCCTAACAGTCAGGGTTATGAGTATATTTTGCTTGCTGTCGATTATGTCAGTCGATGGGTGGAAGCCATCCCCGCCCGAGCCGCCGACAGTAGGACTGTCTGTCGATTCTTACGAGATCACATCATAGTACGGTTCGGGATTCCCAAAATTCTCATATCTGACGGGGGTAGTCATTTCATAAATAGAGAGGTGAAGAAGCTGACTCAAGAATTCTGCATCGAGCATCGTGTTGCTTCACCCTACCACCCGCAGTCTAATGGCTTAGCTGAATGTTCCAACAGGGAGATCAAGACGATTCTACAGAAACTTGTGCGTCCGGATCGCAAGAACTAGTCTCAGCTGCTTGATTCCGTTCTTTGGGCTTACAGAACAATGTACAAGTCACCCTTGGGAATGTCTCCCTACCGCCTGGTGTATGGCAAGCCATGTCATTTGCCCGTGGAACTTATTCACAAATCTTTATGGGCTATTAATATCTGTAATTTGGACTCCAAGCAAGCAGGAAAGAACAGAAAATTAGATCTGAACAGATTACTGGAATTCAGAGATTATGCATATGACAACAGCCTGATGTACAAGGAGAAGGTCAAAACATGGCATGACAAGCACATCCGCCACAAGTCCTTTGATCCAGGTCAGAAGGTATGGTTGTTCGATGCGAAATTAAAGATCTTTCCAGGCAAATTGAAGAGCAAATGGACTGGGCCGTTTTTGGTTAGGCAGGTGCGTGACAACAGAAGTGTATTGATATCCAATCTATCAGCTGACGCACAACCTTTTGTAGTCAATGGTCAGCTTCTGAAACCATACCTTGAACATGACACATTCATGGCCGTCGTTGACTCAATTCAAGTAATCTATGAGGATGAGCTGAATATCTCGAAAGAGGCAGAGGAAGGCAAAGCACATCAAAACATTTTTAATGATTTCCCTTTTCGTCTTTTCTTCTTTTCAATTTCTTTTATCTTGTTCTACCGAATTGATGCCATCCCTTTCATCACTGCTACACTTAGGATGTACTTTATCGTAAGTTTAGGGGGATGCGCATCCCAAGTTGTTCATATCCAATCTCATATCTTTTCTTCTTTTCTTCTTTTCCTTTTCTATCTTCTTTATCTATCAAAAAGGTGCCGCCCTTGTAGACAGTTTTCCATACTTAGGACGTACTTTGTCCTAAGTATAGGGGTGTGTGCACCCCGAGTTCTCTATTCTTTTCGATCCTCTCCATTGTCTCCTCTTCTTGTCTATACTTAGGGATATCTTACCCTAAGTATAGGGGGAGACAATCTGAGTATGATCTGTTCATTCCCACCCTTGACCCTCCCTGCGTTGTGTACAGTCTGCTATACTTAGGATTATTTGATCCTAAGTATAGGGGGGACGGTCAACTTCTCATTCTTTTGTTCATCTCTTATTCATTTATTCTTTAGATTTTCCTATACTCAGTACGAGTTATGTCTTCTCTTTTCTTTCTGATCTATGAGGACATAGCTCAAGCTAAGTATAGGGGGGTCGTATATACTACGTATATACTTTAGCCATAACTCGTACTTCCGTACAAATATGGCTAATAATTCATCAAAATTCATTAAAATTCCTTAATAAAAAGGTGTTTTATTCCTCAAATTCTTTTTGTAATTACTGATTAATAAATCAGGTGAAAATGTTTTTTGCAAAATGTTTGAAAAATAGTTGGAAAATCTTTGTGAACATCTATTGAAAACTATTTTGAAAATATTTTGTTACATGTTTTCAACCTTTGTAAAAATGTGTGTTTTGTAAAAATTTATTTTCTTTGTGTGAAATAAAATGTTTGAAAAATGATTTGCAAATGGTTTGAAAAATGGTTGCAAAAATAAATTGAAAAATCTATACATACTGTTTTGAAAGCCTTTGCAAAATGATTTTCAAATGTGTGTACATGTTTGTAAAAATGTTTGTAAAAATTATGTGGACTATAGTTTTCAAAATTGTGTGAAAAAGCTTGTGTCAAATAAGTTTGAGGAATACATACATCACACCAAAATCCACTTTATATATGTACAAAATTTATCACTTATCCTTGTAAAGTCTTAAAAATCCACTTCTTGTATATAGAAGAAGCACTCCCGTGTACATAGTTTTCACCTAGTTTTCAGCCAAAACTTTTTCTTTTCAAAAATCCCAAAAACATTTGCAAAACTAAAATCCAAAAAAAAAAACATTTGAAAGGTCTTTTTGAAAAATACAAAAAATGCATCTGCATACACATGCATCATCTTTTCAAAAATCTATAAAAAATTCAAAATCTTGAAAATTGCATCACAAAAATATTTTCTGCATTCTGCATCGCATTTGCATAGCATGAGCATTTTTCGGAGTGAGTTTGATAGTTGAACAAGTCTAAGTAAAATCCGGAGATTGGAGCTTGATTGGACCTTAAAATCTACCTAATAACAGGAACCTTATAGGAACTGAGTTTGAGGTACTTCAGGTCTAGTTGACTTAATTCGTTGAGGATCACGGGACTTGGTTCAATGGATTCTTGACTGCCTAAGTAGAATATTTCGGAGCACACGCACGACTCTTTTTGATAATGACCTAACTTGGACACCTTCACCTTTCGCATAGCTCTCCACGGATGAGGTGGTGAGGAGGCAGTTTCCTTTGGCTTGGGGTAGCATATGAGGGTAGTACTTCTAGGCGGAACCTCTCTTCTTCTTATAGTGAAGGAAGTGCACCTCAACTTGGTCTAGTGGTGATGAAGGCTAAAGACAGAAGCCGTGGGTTGCAATAAAGCTTCAAAAGAGGGATAGTCTACTGGCTCAAGAAGAAAATTCTTGTATATATGCTGCATCATGTAGATATGTTGTACAGATGCAATTGAAAAAAAAAAGAAAAGAAGAAAAAGAAAAAAAAGAAAAAAAAAGAACTCCAAAAAAGTGGTGGGTCGGATTGAAAAATTAATAACCCCACCGGAATGTATATAGTCCAATAAAGCAAAAGCTTATGGTATCCATGTTACATCTCATGAAGCTTGCAGCGGGAGACTTAGCTACACTGGTTGAGCTCCCAAAAATTCTATACCTCTTATTCCCCCTCTTCTTGAGCCGGTTGCACTTGAACTTAGAAGGGAATGCCCCGCTTCTCGAGGAAAGAGTTGCTAGACCAAGGTATTAGAGTTACCAGGTTGGGGGAGGTTGTTTCTTTGTTACTTCTGAGGTGGGGAGCTACATATCACTCACACCGTACGAGTCAGATTCATAGTCGTAAGAGTTTGCGTATGAGTTGAAGTATTTCTGACCTGGCTATTGAGAAGACTTGGACAGAGTTTTGGGATTCTCAAGGACTGTTGGATTTCAAATTTGGTTCTCATTAAGGTTCCGACCGCACTAAAATTCCAAAGGTCCGACTTAAGCTCCAAACTTTGATTTTGTGAAGACAAGTTTGACAATCAAATAAAATCCAAGTTCTTCTTTTTCTTTTCTTTCTTTTTCTTTTTGCACTTATTGCATAAGTGTTTGCTAGGGACTAGCAAAGGTAAAGTATAGGGGGACGATGAAGCTACGTTTCATCATCTTTATTCTATCATTTTGGCCTAAAAAACCCTAGTAAATGCGTGTAAATAGCATTAATTTATGCATTTTAGCATTTATGTATATGTGTGTAAAATGGTATAAAATGTGGTTTTTAGTGCCAAAATTATAGAATAAAGAAAAGAAAAGAAAAAGAATAAAATATTGTAAATATTTTATGACCCGAAACCCCGAGACCTAGGCATCTTGATGAATAGGTCGACAAGGAATAAAGTAAGGGGAGATAAGGGCCAAATACCTATAATTATTAATTCATTCTTTATTCATTTTGGGACCTATTTTTGGTTCCACTTTTTATACATCAAATAAAGAAACTTTGTACATGAAAGTTGTAGATAATTTTATAAAGAAAAATATAAAATTGATTTCACAGAAAAATAATGCATAGATAAAAAGTTATGGTCTGAATAAAAATCCAGAATCCCAACTTCCCAGACCCGTATCTCACAAATAAAAACCTCAAATGCAGCATACTCACCTTTAATTGTATATAGAATAAAATAATCTATCCAATGGTGGTGGTTTCGCATTTGGCGGAGCTACGGTTTGAAAGTTGAGTTTTGGACCCCTATTGTATACCTGTACTGAATAAAATATTCAATTTATTCTTTGTTCATTATTTGTTCATTTTTATATTTTTATAATGTCATAAATATTACTTATAATAATTATGTACATTAAAATTGGAATAAAAACATAAATACAACTCAAATAAAAATACTTGTATACTGAAAACATAGGTATAATACATGTATCTATACTTATACAAATAATACTTTCATTTTATTAAGGGTATAAAATATATCAGAAAAATAAAATAAAAATATATCTGTGTACATAAAAGTATGTTATAATTTAGAAAATAACAAAAAAAAATAATAGAATTAAAATACACAAAAGAAAAATAAAGTAGTGAAGTATATAGGTATTATACCTATAAAGGGGTAAAAAGTGAACTCATTAAAATAAGCCTCATAAAAATAAATAAAATTCATAATAAAATACTTCATAAGATAATAAACACATTTTATTTTTTAACCAAATTGAAATTCGTCCATTTACTATTTTATTTCGATTTTTGAAATTTTTTTCCTGGTTGGTCCACGTGGACCAACCAGGTTGGTCTGACAGTTGACCTCGGTCAACTGTCTGACCTACTTTTCCAGGGTTGTCAGATGCACGTTTGACCCATCGTCTCGCCATTTTCTAGGCCCGCTCTTGCACCAAATCATGTCGACTCCTTCAGACTTTTTGCTCCTCGATTAGTGGTGAATCACGCCCAAGTGATTCCTTGGGCTGAGGACCACCAATCGAGGCGTTCTCGCCCTCGTCTTCCACGCCCGTCGTCAACCATACAAAATGAGCCCCCCGACTTCGATTCAAAATTAATCCTTCTTCCGCCACTTTCTTTCGCAAACCCCTACTTCTTCGTGCTCCTCGTGACAGGTGGAGTTGAATCGACCCGGGGTTCGTGAGGATTGGTGTAGAATCGAAGAGATTCGACCCTCGCCGGAGCTCCGCCGTGCTTCATCGCCCGTCGTCTCTGGTGAGTTTCTTCCTCCGTTCTTTCCATTTCCTGGTAGCCTTAGCCTAGCATAGCTTAGATCTATAGCAGTTTTGAGTTTCGTTTAATCGATCGCCGTGAAATCTCAATCGAAGCCACGGCGGAGCTGAGCTCCGCCCGTTGTCTCCGACCACTCCGGTGATCCTCCGCCATCCTAAACACCTCCATCCTTCTCCTCTTCGCTCCGTCATCACGCCGCACCCTTCCAGATCCCTCGATCTCGCTCAGATCGAGCCCTTGAGCTCCCCTCTCCGCCGCTCGCTGGAGCTCTTCGCCCGCACCACCTTACGCCTCATCTGAACCATCGGACCCCACCATTTTGTTCGCCTGGATTTTGTGTGCCTAACCTTGCAGGTCTGAGCCCAAGAGAAGGCTCAATCGACCTTCGACGACCCCAGGACCAGCCGTCCAGGTCACCTCCGCCGTCCGAGCACCTCCGACCGCCTCCGCCTTGCCGGAGACCATCAGCTGACGCGGGAGGGCCCCAGGATCATCTTGCCTCTGATCCTAGGGCCGGAGCGGCCGTGTGTCGGCCGCAATCGCCGCCCGAAGTTCGCCGGGGAGAAGTTCTTCGTGAACCCCTCCCTGCCGTTGGATCGATCGCCTGCTCCAGACGCGACGCCAGCCGTCCGATCGCCCTTGCCTCTCCGCCGTTGGATCGAGCCTCAAAGGTCTAATCGCAACCGTCCGCAACGAAGGGGTATCCGCCGTCGGATGCCCGCCACGTGTCCAAGTGGGTCGCCATCGGTCGAACGATCGAACCTCGTGGGTATTTTGCATTCTTAACCTGCGACTTTTTTTTTAACGTTTAATCCAGTAAACTTCATTTGTAGTTTAAAACGTTTTGTAATAATTGCACGTAGACCCTCACAGTTTCACTATTTGCACTTTAGTCCGCACCACGTCACCTCACGTGACTGGGGCGCGTGACCTTTGGGTATTTTGCATGCTAGCCCAGAACTTTTGGTTATTTGCAATTTCGTTCCTGTGCGTATGAAATATAATATGTTTTTGGAAATATTGCATGTATGCCCAGCCGGTTTTCATTAATTGCAATTATGCCCCTGTGAATGTTGTTTCACGTGACCTGTGCGTGGCTTTTTGGTGAAATTTGCAGCTGAGCCCTTGGATGTTTTTATAATTACATTTATACCCCTACCAGGCTTAGGAATTTTGTGTGTTTAACTTATTTATTTCACACCTCTTTTAATTGCGAAAAATTCTAAAAAAATTAGGTTTGAGCTCCTGTGTGCTTCTATTTTCACGCTATATTTTTAGTTTTTAATTTTATTATATTTTTCCATTTATTAAAAATCAAAAACATGTTGTTTCAGCACTGTCTAGCTTAGAAAACACCAAAAAAATATTAAAAAATCTCGAAAAATTCCAAAAAAATTCCATAGTGTCTATCTTACTATATTTTAGTTCCAAACCAAAATTCACTAAAAATTTCAAAAGAAAAACCTTAAAAATTTAAAAAGACTCTAAAACTTCAAAAAAATATATGAAATCAAAGAAAACTCTAAAAAATACAAACTCAGTTCCTATTTGCCCTTTATTTTGCTCTCTTTATTTGAAAAATAGTGTGAAAAATTTTGATTACTGTTTGCTATTTTTAAACTTCATTTTATTTACAGCCAGCCCTTTTTCCACTGTTTTCTATTATTTTAGTATTTAAAAATACCAAAAACACCTAGAAAAATCCCCAAAAATTACAAAAACAGTAAAAAGTCCTAAAAATATTAAAAACATTTAATTTCTGAATTTTTGGATTTTTATGCATTTTTATAAATAGTTGACCTTGCCTTTTATTCCTTTGTCTTTACTTTCCAATATTGAAAAAGAAATAAAAAAAATATATAAAATATAAAATTATAAAAATCAAAAAATTAAAAATCAAAATACAAAATTAAAAATTAAAAATTAAATAAAAAATATTTAAAAATTAAAAACCCACCAAAATTCTAGATTGGCTAAGTTGCTTATTAGACCTAGGTTTAGATTTTTATCTATGCTCTACACCTTTGCTTCTTGAGTTCGACCCCTACTTGCTTGCCATTGTACATCTTTAGTAGGGTATAATAAATTTTAATCCTTGCTGTTCATTCTCTGATTGATTGTGTGGGTTAATTGTTGGAGATCGAGGAGGCTTGAGTAGTCGCATCAGCGACAGTGAGTCTGATTTGTCAGACCACTATTTAGCGGCTCTCATTTTCCCGCTTTTCAACAGGGAATGTGAGAAGATGGAAATAAATATAAGGTAGAGAAATGGATATAACTCCTAAATATATGTTCTATCGTACGAGTCTTCATGGTTATTTACTATTGTATGTTGAAACAATATAAGACCAAGCTCCTATAGAAAACTAAGACAAACTAGTCTTATTATTTACAACAACGAGGATCCATATGAGGAATGAGTCAAGTCGATCCATTTTTGGCTCAATCATATTTACGCGTAAGAAGAGGATTCACAACTATCTTCCTTATAAGTGATAGATCTTTGAAAAAGAACGAAAAAGAGAAGGGAAAAGATGTTTCAGAGAATGTGAGAACATGGAAACAAATGTAAGGTGGGGAATTGGGATAAAACTCTTAAACATATTTTATTTCTTACTAGACATCATGACTAATATTCTACTCCATTTTGTAATATTGATATTTCTTTATTAACTGATATATTTATATGCACATGCACACATGCATGCATACATGTATGTTTGTATGCATACATATTTTTGCATGTATGTATATAATATGTAAATACATATGTATTTGTGTACATATGTATGTATATATGTATATAAGTATCGAATCGAATCGAATTATTATCGAATGAATTCATGTTAATTCAGATTCGGTTCATGTGGGGATCAAATCCACAAGTCAAATTCATATTCTATTCATTTTACTTCGAATCGAACTATTTTCGAATTTTTATCGAACGAATCACAATCGAATTCGAAAGATTCAATTCGATTAGCACCCCTACATATAGGTTCAGTTACTGAACCGGAAGACATGAGCTCACTTATGAAATATTGGGAAGAATCAAATTCCGTGCATGGTCGTCTCGCTTTGGAAGCTTGACTGAATTTGTACGTTTGATATATACTTTTGGAAAGTATATGATCAAGACCTAGGTATGATATATGCTTTTGGAAAGTATATGATCAATACCAACTCCCAATGATCAAATGAGAAACTTACTGATAAAAACCCTGAAGTATACAGTATAAAGTTGATCTAATACTTCTGGTTTATTCTGAATCTTCCAGTATGCAGGATGTGCAGGTATTAGGAATACCTTAGGGTGATGTGATCATAAATGATTGTATAACCATGACGCTTCCATTCCTAGGGAGTGATGGAACGGGTCTGGATTTTAGTGACTCCTCTCAGTAGAGAAGTAATCTGATCTTGGTCCAAATGTTGGTCATTGATCTGAATGTGATTCAGGTGCAACGAGAAGATTAGATTTGCGGTCTTGATATAATCAAGCATCTATGGGAGGCCTGCGATCTGAATTTGAGATATGATCTCAATATCCAAGTCACTATACGTGGAACAATACAATCGCCCTGTCCTTATCTCCAAGTATCCGCGGAGAAAGCGCATTATTCTTGAAAGAGTTCACGATAATTTCGTTGTTGATATGTGTATCCGAGCATTGAGAAAATTGATAATTAATTGTGATTTAATTATCATGAATAATATGAATTGGCTTCATATTACAAGGAGAGTTATCTAAGATAATTAAATGTGATTTAATTATCAAAGATGTGAATAATATGAATGTGATTCATATTATTTGAGAACAAGAGAATAGAGATCCAAGAAGATTAAATGTGATTTAGTTATCATGGATATGAATAATGTGGATAGCAATATCCATATTAGTCATATATATTATAAATGTGATTTGTAATATATAAGAGAGAGAGCTATTGTAATTTACATTTGATAATTAAATGTTGATGTGAATTGGATTCACATTGGACATTAAATTGAAAATGTAATTTACATTTTATTTTGGATTGTGAATGTGATTCACAAATTTCCAATGACATGATTTCAATGTTCACAAAATAAATTGGATTTATTTTTGTGAAATAATTTGCAACAAAAGTTGTTGCAAATATTGGAGAAATTAATGGGATAATGTATCTCATGGAATAAAAGGAGAAGAAGCCACCTTCCTTGTATGGAGGGTAGACGGCCACTATCCTACATGAAATGTGGCGGCCGTCCACTTCATTCATGGAAGGAGGCTTGCCTCTTTTCCTATTTCTCCAATGGAGATTGATTTGATATAAATCAAATTATATTTAATATATATTTGCTTTTTATTAAATTAATTGTTATTATTTTTTTACCAACACAAATCTTAGCCATTGAAAGAAACACAATCAATGAGAGCCATTGGATTCGTGTTGCCCATGGATTGAGATCCATGGATCCCAAAATATTATAAAAGGAGACTCACCCCTTTGCTCTTCTTTACACAACACACAAGAGAACATAAGTCTCTCTCTCTCTTTCTCTCTCTACACACCTACTCACTCTTCCTTTCATGTGGCCGTCCACCATGGATGCCCTAGAGAGGTTCTCCATCGCCGCATCGTCGTTGTTATGCTGCCCGATGGTATGCTCGTGGATCTCCGTCTACTTCGGCGTGCCTTGCTCGTGAAGAAGACTTCGTATCTCATTTGTCGAGATCAGGAGATTCGTGGCTTGGATCATCAACATGGATTGCGAGAAGCACGCGTCTCGTCCATGCGCTCGCAAGCGTCTCCTCCGTTTGAGCGGACTTGAGACAGGAGGTCTCTTCGTTTAGAGACTTGATCACAACCACGCTTAAAGATGTAATCCTATTACTTGTTTGTGGTTTAGACGAAACGATCCGAGAAGTGTTCTTGGATCATGTGGTTTGGACACATGATTTTTTTAATTTCCATTGAGTCGAGCAACTAGTGCGAATAGTCGCTCCCGATCGCATACGATGCGATCCTTACGTTTTCGTGATGCGCTTAAGGCGCGGTCGACGGCTAGACATCATTGTGCTACTGCTTCAGTCTTCATTATTGATAAAACAGCTTAGCCTTTTGATGTACCCTCGCAGTGCGTCGATCGGAGGTGAGAAACACGAGTCAAGTTTGAGCTCCTCCACCGTATCATTGAGGGTAGGAAGACATGTATACCCTCACTTTTTATTTTATTTCCTTGTATCCCCCAAAGTTAATGTCTGTCTGGGATGAGGATGGGCGACAATTAACCCGATGGGCACAAGCAATCATTGTGGAAGAAGTTAGGGGTACAAATGATATTGTAAAAAAGGAAGGAGGAGAGGGATACAAGTGATAAAACCCTACTTTTTATGAAATGTTTTGTCACAGTTAATGATATACTGACGTATCAATATGCATTTCACTGAGCCGTGATTAACCCAACATGATTTAATTGACCCTATATATATATATATATATATATATATATATATATATATATATGGGATAAATGGGGCTGCCCCCTAGGGGGAGCTAACTTGGCTCCCCCGCCCCATTTTCACCATTTTTTTTATTTTTTTTTGAAAATTTCTTCCATGAATATTCATCACTATATTCCTATATTATGCTATTAAAATTTCGTGCGAAACAGAGACTCCTACGGCCTCCATCCAGACAGTCATTTTTTAACGGTAACAGGATTTTTTAAATCGACCCCGTTTGGATGAAGGTCGTAGGAGTCTTTGTTTCGCACGAAATTTTAATAGCATAATATAGGGATTTAATAATGAATTTACACGGTTTTAGATTTCAAAAAAAATAAAAAAATTATGTCAAAAAAGGGCGGGGGGAGCTAAGTTAGCTCCCCCTAGGGGGCATACACATTTTCCCCTATATATATATATATATATATATGAGGAAAGGGACCCTGCTCTACAAAGCAGAGAACCTCCCTGCTGCACTGATCTTGGCCGTCCGTCACGCGTCTGCCTTCACCGTTCGATCCAAAGACGAAGGTCCCCCACCTCTCCATAGGAAGGACCCCTCCCAGCCCCACTTGCCCTCTCCCTCCCCGTGCGACCTCTGTAGATGCCTCCACCGGCCGGCCTCCTCCCCCTCTCGCGCCTCCACCGCCCGATCAATGGTCGCGAGCAACGCTGCCCTCCCCATGCACGCCCTCCGGCGCTGCCCCCTCCCGTGCGCGGCCTCGAGAACCGCCGCCCCCTCCCCGTGCGAGCCATCCAGCGCGGCCCCCACCCTATGCGAGCCCTCCAACGCAACCACATCCCTTTGCGAACCCTTCAGCTTCCTTTGCGCGCCTTCCAGCGTTGCTTCATCCCTGTGCGAGCCATCCCCCTCTCATGTGCGGCCTTAACACATGCGAGAACTGGTCCAATTTGAATGCGAATAACTAATTAAATCATAGCAAATGAGACAATCTGCGAGAACCGATCCAATTGAAATGAACATTCTTTTCCCAGCTATAAAAATGATATAATAGAAATAAGTCATTGTACATGATAAATTAGTTCTATAGCTCGTGATTTAGAACAAGAATCCTGCTGGAACAAGCAGGTGCTTAGAGCCTTGGCATATGTTAAGAAAATGTCATTTTGCTAAGTAAGCAGATAATTATGATACATATGCTTTTGAACTTTAAACACATGTATTGCCCCAAAATAATGGGTGATATATTATTGATTTTGAAGTATTTGATACAAAATGTCGGACTTATCTATATTAGAAAAATATGGCCTTCTGGAAAAGGGAAAGTTCAGAAAGATAGATGATACTTATCTACAAATACATGACCAATTCCTACCGTTTTTATGATTATCACTGTTAAATATTGTAGTAAAAATACAATTGACAGTTGAATGTGGTTTTACACTCAAGCATTAGTATGTATTGTAGGCTTTGATGATGTTTAATATATCACATTGTGTTCAATCATTAGAATGCATCTCAAACTGCTAGTACTTTTGAGAAGTGCACACACCTTATGATGTTTGAGCAACATCTACATCTCTTATTTGCCCTTAACTTTATATTGGCTTTATTACGAGTCTGTCATTATATTCATACTAGGATGCTACTGTCAAGTGGAGATAATTGTGTGGAGAAGTGCTGATGACATGTACAGTTGTGCTCCACAACTGTGTAAATTAAAATTTGCCTCACATGGAAAAAGGGTCTCGAATCTGCTCTGAGTAGATCCAATATACATCACCTGATAACTGATGTATTAGAATTTATGTGGAAACACGTCCCATGTGACTTCTTATTGATAAAGAGCTGAAATTTTTTAGAGGTCTTTTTGATGTTGAACCGACTCTATGTTTGACTAACAAAGGGAAGAGATGAGCTTCATCAATCAGATCGAATGGTTGTTTGGAGGTAGAAGACTGCATTTTGGAAATGTGGATTCAACACAGTTTTAAAATTGCACATTAGGTAGCTTCTGAGTTACAGTTTAAATTCATATATGACTATTACAAATTGTATCTTTCTCTTATTGTATTTTTCCCATTTCCCATTTTTTTGTATGTACTCCCCCTGAAACTCTTTCCAACTTTGCTTGAATTGAAATAAATATGGTATATCTCCATTGCGGGTTGAACAAGTAATTTTATCTCTTGGGTTCTTTCCAAAGTTATTTTCAACTATGTAGCAATCAGTTAGCCCCTGATGATACTGCCTAGTGGATCAGCACGTAGTCTTCTTGAAAAGTAAAAGTAGTTCTTTCTTCACCACTCTCCACTGCCTCCCTCATTTTTCTCCACTGAGAATGCCTTCTCCTTCGCCAGTGCAACCACTTGCTCCTCCCCTATTCTTGCTCGCATCCTCCCTCCTCCCCCGTGCGAACCCCAACGCTTTCCTTGGCAATTAAGTTGAGTAAATGGATTATATATGCTTTAAACATTAGGCTTATGGAAAAATTAAGTTTTTCATCAAATCGGTTTGGCAATGATTAGCATCGAAGTGTGGTTTATTGAGAATGAGCATGCATTTACCAACAAGCAAGATATGACCAGCATCAAGAAGGGCATTGAAATGATGCCAGTTTATGTGCGTCAAATAGCAGCCCGTTTGTTAACTGGGGTGCTGTATTCCACAATATTTATCTGCTCACATCCAACTGAAAAGGATTACAAAGAGCACTAATAATATGGTAGTGCATCAAAATGGAATTGGTTTCCATAGCAACAAGAAATGCTCATATATCACCATATAATGGTCTAAGTCTACCCGCAAGTGCTAATCAGTTGACTTTATAATTAGAAGATGGGATTACAACAACTGTCATTTAGTAGGTAACAAATTTGTATACAACAAGCAACGCAATTACATGTGACAAAACTACCGCAACTGCAGATCCTATTTCAATCCTTGTAATATGCATCATAGACATTGTTTAATCAATCCGTTTGCCACCTTATTTTTCTGAACTTTTTATTGCTCCCAGCTGGTAACCTGTTGGTTTGGCATCATATCGTTTGGAGAATTGCACACCTTCACGTATCATCTATCATGAGAAATTGAAAATTGACAATGAACTGAAGGATATGGATCCATTTGCCCCATGTTTTTTATTATAGTAATGGAAATAGGGCATGTGCCACTCCTTTATTTCCTATTCTTTAAACGTTACATAAGGTGACCATTAAAGGTGTATATAACTAAACACGATTGGAATTCAGAACAAAAATCAGACTTAATCCTCCAGTTGCGAAGACTTCCAATAGCAAAACCATCCAGTTATTGAATCTGATTTGCATGAATTATAATCATAACAACAACAATTTAAATAGATCCAATTTCTATGACTGTAATATAGCACCCATTGTTTTGGGGCAATACAAGTGTTTAAAGCTCGAAAGCATATGGCTTTTAATTCTCTGCTCAGTTAGCAAAATAACCATTGCTTGACATATGTCAAGGCTCTAAGCATCTGCTTGTTCCAGCAAAATTTTTGTTCTCAATCGAAATAATTTATCATGTACAAGGATTTATTTTTTTATATTATTTTTACAGCTGCCAAACGAATGTTTATTCCAGTTGCTATGATTTAATTAGTTCTCGCACATGTTAAGGCCGCCCGTGAGAGGGGATGGCTCGCACGGGGATGATGCGACGCTGGAAGGCGCACAAAGCTGAAGGGGTCGCAAAGGGAGGGAGCCGCACTGGAGGGCTCGCACAGGGCGGGGGCTGCGCTGGAGGGCTCGCACGGGAAGGGGGTGGCGGTTCTCGAGGCCGCGCACATGGAGAGGGCAGCATTATTCGAGACTGCTGATCGGGCGGTGGAGGCACAAGAGGGGGGAGGAGGTCGGCCGGTAGAGGCCTCTACAGAGGTCGCACGGGGCGGGAGAGGGCAAGTGGGGCTGGGAGGGGTCCTTCGTGTGGAGAGGTGGGGGACCTTCGTCTTTGGATCGAACGGTGAAGGCAGACGCGTGACGGACGGTCAAGATCAGTGCAGCAGGGAGGTTCTCTGCTTTGTAGAGCAGGATCCCTTTCCTCTATATATATATATATATATATATATATCCCATCAGCTATCTCTTGGTTCTAAATTGGATTTAACATATTATATTGTTATTTTGATTACTTGTTTCCACCGTGCTCACTTTCTTCTTCCATCAAATGGATTCGGTCACATGAATGATTAAACCAGCATCAGTTAGATGCATCAGCTCTATTTTTTTATATATAGTTAGATGCATCAGCTCTATTCTTCTTCCATCAACTTGGAGTCGGAAATACATCCCCCCCTCCCCCCAGGGATCCGTCGAGTTAAGCATGAAGCTGAATGCAAGCCATGCCGTGAAGCCGTCCTTATCGAACACAGAGGCCCTGCGCACGGCCACCCGACGGGGCGTGTAGGTTGTTCTTCTACTTGAAGATGACAACATCCCCAAAGTGAATGGGGCGAACGATGTAAGGTTGGCCCATGCCGGTGCACCGACAATGGTAGACGTGGCATTGTCCATGTTTCGACCATTGTAGATGACGTCGTGAAAGAAGTGTAAGATGGTCGCATGGCTTTCGGTCCCTCTATCGAACACGACTCATATAGAGCCCTGTGAAGGGACCAGTGTGAATAAGAGGAGGAAGAGGAGAGTGGAGAAATGGGGAGTACTCTTCTTCCATCCCATGATCTGGAAGAACTTAATTAATTTTCTCTGTGTAGGCACCAAAACTTGAAAAAGAAATCCAACTTCTGAACAACTCCATTTCATTGTTTCCGAGATTGCACGGAGCTTTGGGAATGGACACCAACTATTCTGAATATTTAGATGGGTTGGTTCGTTGATGTCACAGGAGACCTAATTAATGTGCTCGATTTGTTTTCAAAGAGAACGGCCATATGTTATATATTTTACGTGGAATGCTGTTACGTGATTGATTGCATATAATTTTTAGCGCACATTGTATACTCTGCGCATGTTCTCGTGGGGGTTTCAAAACATCGAATGTGTATATTTCAACCTCATAACATCGTTCACTATTTGAAAACACTGTCTACTGTTTATTTTGTAATAACATTTAAACCTTTAGGGCCTGTTTGGTTACTAAGGTATCACGGTGTATCTTGGTATACCCCACTTCCAACCCGACATTCTTGGGTTGGGATTACGTGTGTAATTTCTTTGTTATCATATTTTTAAACCATATTTAAATAAAAATATAGCATAAAAACATTATAATAACTAAAAAAATCAGTATAACGCATAATTAATGTGACATCACATCACACTTATCATTCCAATCCTCTCCAACTCTTCTAACCATTTAAATAACTACTATTAACAAGAGTTTACCCCAACCCAACCCAACCCAACCTAGTTATCAAACATGATCTCTAATAACAACCGTTCTGCCGTTAACCTATATTGCTCATACCCGAGGAGAAACTTGTAAAAGAACTATATTGTATGTATGTACACACATGTTATATATATCTATACATATACGTCAATACATATACTTGCATACATGTGCGTGCATACACACAGACATGACTGATCTTATGAGAGGAGCACTTTCTGAAAGCATGAGATGAATGAATGGGAACCGTGGACGATAAGTCAACCGCTGTGATACCACAACATCAAATCCCACCCTCTCTTTCCACCACAATCTTCTTCACCATCTCCGATCCTCCATCAATAGGACACCTTTGTCTTCACATCAATATGTAGAACAAGCAGTTGTGCCTTTAGGGCTCGTTTGGGGCCTATGGTAACTCGGTTTGCCCATTTTATTCATGGATCATGTTTGGGTTGGAATTCCATCACAAATCAAATGACATCACATTTCCTTATTCCAACTCTTTACCAACCCTCATAACCATCCAAACAGCTACTATTCACAGGAGGTTACCCCAACCCACCTAAACCCTTGAACCAAACGAGCCCTTAGGTCTCGCAATAACACTGTCAACAATTCGGCTTGTGTGATACACTTCTCTCTATCACGATGACTTGCCTGCCATCTAGCAGTAGATTAGAGGCTTCTCCTCAGCCTAATATTGCTTTCTTTATTCGTTCAATTGTTAAAATATAATCTTCTTCCCCATATGGATATTATGGAAGGTGAATCAATAGGTGTAAATTGTTTGTAAAGTTCAAATTTTCTATTAGGTATTTTTATTGTATATAATACTAGACTTTCTTATTAGTTTCAATGCCACATCTTTTCATTAAGATCCTATTAGTGCCTCCGACCTCGGCCTCTGACCCAAACCTCGAACTCGACCCCAACCCCGACCTACCCCCACCCACAGTTACCCCCGACCCCAACCCCGACCTACCTCCGACCCCGACCTCCGCCTTTGCCTGCACCTCCGCCTCAACTTCCTAGGGCTCCTAAGTGCGGCCTCCGCCAGTATGCCCTCGCCATTGCACTGAGGACAACAATGCGCATCGTACACCCCGCTAGTGCACTGAGGACGACAGTACGCCCCCGCGCACCCCCTCCACCAGAACACCGAGGACGACAACACGCACACTCCCTGTCAATGCAACCCCACATGCAAGTGCGGCCCCATGCGGCCATACACCTGCTAGAACATGTGCCTCCGGGTTGAGACCGTACGCTCGCACATCTTCACTAGTTCCTATCATGTCAGGAAGGTCGCACCCCATCCTTTTGGTGTTTGCTTTGGCATGCCTACCAGGTGTTCGGGTTTTTGCCCCACTCATTTTTATGCATGGAGAGCAACATTATGTCAGATCTAGAAGGAGAGGTTCTTAGAGATGTACTTCAGGCATCCAATCACCCACTACCTTCTTTATGGCCTCCTGAAAGCTCGTCTAGAGGGGTCCTATTATGTCCATTCCAGAATTTTCATTGTTGTCTTGATGGTAGAGGGTGTAATAAAGGTTTTATATGTTTGATCTCTCATCTCTAAAGAGTGCATCTCTCTAGTGAAGAGCGTTGTACCTTATTGCAGGAAGCTATTCGAAAAGACGGTGACTTATTTCTTGCTATGGAAGAGACCTTGAGGGTCCTTGCATTGGTTATGTGGGAGGTGTATGCAGATACAATCAAGGAACCGTTCATGTCATCATGATGATGGTATTTCTCGGGTCACTAAAGAGTTTGGAGAGATTGAAAGTTGCCTTGTTGGCATCATTGAGCCTCTCAAGATGAGTCTTGAGATATCTACTGCTAGGGAGGGACTGGTTCTCGATGACAGACTTCTCGATCGGGTCTTCAAAGCACATATCTTGATCGTGAAGAGCATCCCTCTTAGTTGCCGATTTGCCTTCTCCCAAGCTTTAAAGACATCTCTTTATAAAGTGATCGATGAGCCAAGATCCGTTTCTTCTTGGGTTATTTTGCCGCTTCTTCCACATTGTACTTTGCAGATGTTTCATCCTCAAAGCAGACGTGATTTTAGGTATGGCAACAAGAAGTCAATACAACAACATCTTATCCTCACTCACTCTCTACCAGAGGAGAAGATGGTGGTATTGCTAAGCTTGTGGATCTTGTGTTGAACGCTCCAGTGCTTGTGGGTTTGGACCATGATAGAGGCTGCTCTAAGGAGGGAGAGAAGAAATTAAATCCCAACATCAGGCAATGCCTTCATAAGGTTGTTGATGAACATTTTACAACGACGGTAAAAGTTTTATCTTCATATGGTGTAGCAACTTTCGATGGAGATACTTTTAGGGATTTGGAGGCGAAACACCCCTGCAACCCACCTCCATCCTTATCGGATTTTATCCTTTCTGAAGACCCCCTTGTTCAGGAAGTTGACGCCATTCTTGGGTGTATCAAGTCTTTCCCTAAAGGGATTTCTTGTGGTAGAGATGGGTTGACGGCCCAACAACTCCTTGATACTATGTGTGGAGATGGGTTTGTGGTGGCCATGGACCTTTTACATGCCATCACCTGTGTGGTTAATTTATGGTTAGGAGGGAGATGTACCTTATCCTTGTCAGAATTTATAGCATCTGCACCGCTTATAATATTGCTTATGCAATACAACATCATTCATCCTATTGCACTTGGTACTATTTGGAGACGGCTAGTGTCTTAAGTTGCTATGACAATAGTTAGTAAAGATATGACCAAATATCTCAATGACTTCCATTTTGGAGTGGGTGTTTCTAGTGGAGTAGAGTTTATTCTGCACAACATCAATAGAGTGTTTAATGCTCATCATAGTGATGGTTCTCTTTCCATGCTTACATTGGATTTTTCTAATCCCTTCAATGAGGTTGATAGGTCAACCTTATTGCGTCAGGTGAGAGAAAGATGGCTATCTATCTCTTTGTGGGAGGAGTTCTTATATGGACAAGCAGCAAGGTTGTACCTTGGAGACAGACATATATGGTCTTCCGCTAGAGTGCAACAAGGTGATCCTCTAGGACCGCTCCTATTTTCTATCATACTACATACACTTATCCATTATATTAGGGAAAATTGCAAACTACTTCTTCATGCATAGTATCTTGATGATGGTACGATATTAGAGATATAAATGAGGTGTCCAAGGTTCTGAGTATCATCCAACAACGTAGTCTAGACTTAGGCCTAGTTTTAAATATTCATAAGACATAACTCTTTTGGACTACGTATGATGGCAAGAAGCTTCACAAAGGATTGTTCCCAACCGGTATTGGAAGACCTTTATTAGGAATGAAGTTGCTTGGAGGGGCGGTTAGTAGGGATAAAAATTTTATTGAAGGTTTGGCTTTGGAAAGGGCTGCTAAAGTAGTGAAGTTGATGCATCTCATTCTTCAGTTGGATGATCCACATAGTGATCTTATTTTACTTCGTTCATGTATTGATATAAAAACTTTTATTTGGCTTGAGGACTTGCCAACCTATGTACATGGAGGAGTCTGCAATATTATTCGACAGAGGCTTACAAGATTCTATTGAAGACATTGTTGGTTATGGAGGTCCTTTTTTTGGAGACCTCCAATGGAGGATGGCTTCATTGCCCATTCGGCTTGGCAGTTTGGGGCTATTTTCAGCTATTGAGGCTTCTTTGTATGCCTTTATGGCTTCCAGGATGCAGTTTTGGGAACTTCATGATCATATCCTTCGAGACAGTGATATTTACAATATGAACTCTGACTTTGATTGTGCTCTTCATAGAATTCATAGCATGATTCCATCTTTCGACCTCAGATGTTTCTCTAGGAAGGATACCGTCCTCCAAAGACCCAAAACATTTTGGCGAGTGTTCTTTTTAGCAAATAATTGAGGATATGAATTCAGTTTATAATATGTCCATCAGACAAAAGGACATTTCGATGTTTTCAAGCTGATCATGCTCAATATTTTTTCCTTGCTTTTCCTATTGATGGACTTGGGCTGCACATGTCATCGGTGGAGTATCACAATATCCTCAGATATGGTCTCATGATTATTTTATTTCCAACGGATGAGATATGTTTAGTTTACCGTAAGGCATGCTTAGAAAATTTTAGCGACCATACAACTCATGTAGGGAACTTATGGTTTTAAGTACAGACACGATCTTGTTAGAGACGTTTTATTTGATGTACTCAGATGTGCAGGTGTTGTGGTAAGAAAGAGACACATGTGAACTATTTAACTGATTCACATGAGGGAAGATCCACACTTAGACCTATCGATATTTTGATTCTTGGACAGGTCGGAGGGAAACATGCTTGCGTAGACTTGACATGAGTTTCTCCACTGGTGGGGTTGAAGAGTGGGAATAATGAAAATCGAGAGGATCGTGTCTATCCATAAGGCGGATCAATAGTCGTTGAGTTGACCACTCAGTAAATCTGTTAAATTCAACAATTAACCCACAATAAATAATTAATCAAAAACAATAAATTATAGAGTTAAAATTTATTACAACCCTACAAATGTGTTCATAGATGTAAGTATGTCTAAATTGTCCACATGGAGCTAACAGTAGATTGGGCAATCAAGTGCAAAATTTGTTTTCCTCTTCTTGTCTAAATATTTTTGTGTGGGTTTTCAATTTTATACTTTTCAAAGATTTTAGTTTTTTATATTTTTAATTGTTTTTAATTTTATAGTTTTTTATTTTCTTCTAATATTTTCTGATTTTTAATTTCTTTTTTATTTCAAATATATAATATAGGAATATATATATAACTATATATACAATATAAGATAATGTAATTAGAAACACTACTACTACTACTAATAATAATCAAAATACATAAAATAAAATGTTTTGGGTTTAACTTTATAATATTTTTTTCGATTTTTGGGGGATTTTTACTAATTTATATATATATTAAAGTAAAAAATACCCTAAAAGAGATTAAATAAATAGGTCAAATTATTTTGGAATTTAAAAATGGAAAATAAAGCTAAAATTTTCCAAAGATATTTTCATTAATAATATGTAATAAAAAATATAGAATAAAAATTGATATTTTTGGATTTTGGGGATTTTTTATATTTTTATAAAGTATTTTGGAGATTTTTATTTTTTTATCTTTTTATTTTCTTAGTTTTTAAGATTTTTATTCTAGAGTTAGGAAATACAATAATAAACAAAATACATTTTTGGAATTTTTCAAAATGTTTTTATATTTTTTTGGTAATTTTTAATTCAAATAGAGAATTTAAATGTTATTTTTTATTATTATAAAATTGATAAATACCTAAAATGCAAATACAAAAATATTGCATGAAACTACGATCTAGTAGGCACTTAATCCTTTTTTTTCATTATTTTTGTTGCCTCGGATGGTATTTTTAATAAATCATAAACCATTACAAAAATTAATGAACTAGCAAGGGCATTTATGCAAATAAAATAAAGGGGAATTTGTTTACGCAAAATACCCAAAAATATTCAACTAATATTAAAAGTTTAAGGATTGAATTGAAATTGCAAAAACCATGAGGGCTTAAGTGCAAAATCACCACCTTACGTGGGGCCACACGTGAGGTAACATGGAGTAGACCTGAATGAAATATGAAATAAACATAAGGGATTCCAATGCAATTTTACCAAAAGTTTTACACTTATTAATTAATTACATGACCAAATCAAAAAAACAAAAAACAGGGGGTGGATTTCACAATTTACCCCCTAAGAGGCGGAGATAGACGACTCAGATGTCTTCACTTGCCATGTGTCTCCCTCTCTGCGTACAATGATGGTTCACAGTTGACAGTCTGGAATAAATCGAGATCCTACAGTAGATGTGCCTCGCGAAGAACTCGGCTCGATCGGACGGTCCTAGGTGAACGTGGAATTGGGAAGAAGGCTTCCCATAAGATTGCTCAATCAACCCTCTCTTCCTCCTTCGTCCTCCAAATCCGCCACTGAAGTGGTCTAATCGCTTCTGGAGTTGATCCACAACGGATGGAGGCTTCGAATATGTTCGGGATCCATTGATGGGGTCATAGATCTCGACTTAACCTGGAGGTGTTTCCTTGCTGAAGATTATCCTCAAACGGAGCCTCCAAGACCTGCAAAGGCACTCAAAGGCACAACGAAACAAAGAGGCACGCTCCTGGGCTTTTATTTCATGGTGCCGGAGCGAGATGGAGCGGGGCGGAGATGCTCAGGCGAGAGGCAACAGAGGAACATTGAAGCTTCAATCTAGGGTGAATCAAAGGTGGCTGGTAGTGCAGTAAGGTGGAGAAATGGAAGGGCAGAGTGGTGAGGTGGTTGACGAGGTGGAAAACAAGGCAGAGGCACGTTGGAGGGTTCATCGAGCGGAGCTCCAACGAACTATGAATGCAGATTTTTAAGCTAATATACACAATCAAAATACAAAATAAAATGTGGAAAGTAAATGCAGTAATTAAATCTATCTAAAAATCTGGAAAGGGACCTCGAGTTGGTCGGAGTCAACGAGATGGGGACCTCATGGCGGAGCACCGCTGGAGATGGTGGAACTCGCCATCGCACTACTTCCTCGATTTAACCAAGAGCTAGGCGAGATCCCTCTCACGGAGCTCGAGCCATGGAGAGAAAAAGGAGGAGAAGAAACAGAGGCAAGGGATTAAAATTCAAAAATGGAGGTGGCTCGAGTTTATGTACATGTGGTGAATAGGCGGACTTTGGCTAGGGCTTACGGTAGGATGGATGAATCTTAGCCCTAGGAGAGGTCGGAGAGATTCTTGGATGAATTGGGAAGACAAGTCATGAAGGATGTACACTTCCTCGAGCGGTGTATCACGAGGGAAAAAATCGAAATTCAAGGTGTTAAGGGATGGAGTGTCAGACCTATGACTTGCAGATAGTTGACTCAAGTCAACGTATGACGGGCCTTGATTGGGCCTCGTCACCCGCAAAAAGAAAAACTAGTCTAAAAAATCATAGATAATTTGAAATAAATTAGTAAGTAATTTACTCATTTTTGGTCAAAATATAAAAACATGATTATTATTTTATGTAGTATTTAATATGATTTTTATTTTTTTATGAGTTGTTTTATTATAAGTTACTTTTTTGGTTTTTATATATAGGTATATATACTATGTATTGAGTATTTTATTTTTAATTTGTATTTATGATTTTATTATTTTTTATACTTAATTTTGTATATTTATAACTTTTTTATACACAAATATATTTTCATTATATTTTCAAACATATTTTGTACATTTAAATAAATATGTATACTTATTATATATGTATAAGGATTCATCTGAATATATAGGTTTAAGTATAGTATATTCATCCGATGTGTTTGTATTTTGTGTTTTCTTTATGATTTTATTCTATTCTAAATACGTACATATATTATAAATAATATTTACAAAATTTAAATTATAAAATTATAAAATTATATAGAATAAACAAAAAGAATATTTTATTTATTTATATTATACAATTGGGGTCCAAAACCTAACTTTTGTATCTTAACTCCAAGTTAAATGAAACCAACTTTATTATATAGCTTATTAAAAGTTATATACAACTAAAGTGATTGGGTACATTTTGAGTTCATACGGAGAAGATACATGTTTGGGAAGTTTTGATTTTTGACTTTTATTTTGAGTATAAAAAGTATACTTTATATTTTTTGTGTGAAACTAATTTTTTATTTTTCTATATATTTTTATCTACAACTTTATGTACGAAGGTTTTTTACAAACAAAATATTCATATTAAGGTTGAAAATATTTTTATAAACAAAAATATGGGTCAAGAAAAGAAATTTTACAAACAAAATATTTTTACGAAGATTGAAAATATTTAACAAAATATTTTCCAAATAGTTTTCAAAAGGTTTTTTAAACTATTTTTCAAATATTTTGAGGAAAAACATTTTAACCTAATTTATTTATCAGTAAATAAAAATTATTTTAATAAATTTTATGGAAGAATAATTAATTTATTTTTCCATACTTATTGAAAATACGAAAGTACGATTATGGCTAAATTATATACGAAGTATATACGACCCCCTATATCTAGTTTGAGCTATGTCCTCATAGTATCAGAGAGAAAAAGAGAAGACATAACTTGTACAAAATCCTATACCACAATGATGAATAAAGAATGGAGGAATGAAACAAATGAATGAGAAGTCGACTGTCCCCCTATACTTAAAATGAAATAATCCTAAGTATAGCATACTGTATCTACAATCACGGAGGGTCGAGGGTGGGAATGAACAAATCACAACTCAGTCCGTCTCCCTCTATACTTAGGGTAAGATATCCCTATATATAGACAGAAAATCAATAGGAGAGGAGACAATGGAGGGCACCAAAGAATGAACACTCGCGGTGCATGCCCCCTATACTTAGGACAAAGTACGTTCTAAGTATAACAATGAAGAAGGGGTGACACCTTCTTGGTAGAAAAATAAAATGAAAATGAAAGGAAGAAAAGATCACTCAACTACGTCCTAAGCAAGGTAAAACACATAGGATGAGGTGGATGAGCAAAAACGGTAGATGGACAGAAGAAAACGAAAGCAGATATACAAAGAGGTGGATGTACATAGATCAAGAAGTTCGAAATCCTATCTTCTTGCATGATCGCTGAGGGCTGGATCTGACAAGATGTAGGTTGATATCGAGGTCATTAGCAGACACAAATCGATCAGGATTGACCTGATGAAGATCCTCAATAATCTCAAAGCGGAAAAGTATGAATTGGTCAGTGGAAGAAGTGTGTTCGTGCTCTGCCAGGGAAGTCTCTTCTAGGTCATAGTCAACATGCTCGAATTCCTTGATGAAAGAAGTAAGGTCAAATTCGGCCTTTACAGTCTTTACTAAGTTTGCCCTCTGCTCTAAAGTATCTATAGTGTAAATTCCACGGATGTCATCAATGCATCACCACTCACTGGAAGGGGGACTCCAAGGTTTATGCTTTCCGAGTCTTCCTCACCAAAGAGGAATCCTTGGGACTCAGTCTCATCCATCAAAAAGCAAACCTCTCTGATATCATCATCAAGGTCATAGTCATAGGGATTAGTTAATGCATGTATACTCTCGTGGGATGTGAGTCTCTAGTCAACAGCGGGTGCATTTATCAACACATCGCTCTCGACGTTAGAACGGAAGCGAATCTCTCCAGATCCGTAATCAATAACGGCTCTCATTGAGGTGAGGATGGGCTGTCCTCGGATGATTGAAGGATGCTCCATAAGGGTGGAGATATCCGTGGGCAATACAAAAAAACCCGTAGTGAAGGTCATGACCTGAATATGAATGACAATGTTCTTAAGAATAACCCTTGGACTCTTTATTGATCGTCAACAACTTTTGGAAAATCATCCTAGTTTTCTTGAGAGGCCCTAAGTGAAGAGATTGTACCAATGAGGAAGGTATTATATTGATCGAAGCACTGCCGTCAAGGAGAGTGTGATCACGTTAATGATCAGAGATGGTGCAACTCACAAGAGGTGTGATAGTGTTCCCTTTCCTAATGTGTGGATGATGAATGATTGCGTAGGCAATGGCTATGGTCAAAATGTATCACTCAAATCTTCCCCTTCGCTTTCTCTTGTTGGGTTTAGGAGCAGATAACTGGGTCATGGCCTAACGAAGTGGGGCCTCAAAGATATCATTGAATAGCTGCCACCACTTTAGGTCCTGTCAACAATTTTTTTAAGATTTTGGATCTCCTCCATACAAGGTAGAAGATCAGAATCATCATCTTAACAAGGATGATTAAGAGAAGTCTATACGGTGTCCTGTGGTCCTAGACACTATATAGACTACTCACTGGACACTGTATAGAAGGATGGTGGTTTTGCTTCCTGTGGTCTTGGACCCAATCGAATCCTTTTCTTCCCGTTCTTAGGTAACCATATATCCTAGATTTCATTTCTTGTTGTTACTTTTAGGTTTAATTAAACATTTAGCTTTAATGTACAAAATCCCCAAATCCCTAGAGCTCGAGCTCTAGTGTAAAATCATCGTCACTGTTGACCCACCTCGATCTTCAATCCATTTGGTTCCGCATCGAGTTCTCCATCAATCGCACTCGCACCATATGTCCCCCCTTGATTCATCGTGGACCAGGGAGTCTAGGCTCCATCTGTTGCCATCGCTGGAGCCCCACCTTCATCTTATTATACACATGATTTTTCTTAATTCCCTGGTTAAGGAAGTATCCCTCATGTCAAAGAGTCGTTTGGTGCAGGTCCATGACCCAAAGGAAGTATCAAAAGCCACATTGACCACCTAAAGTAGCTCCAGATGCTCGGAATTGATCGGAGAGCTCGAATCTCCTTCTCTGTCTTTGGATAGCCCACACCAAGCGGAGGAACCTCAGGAAGGTTGATCACCTCTTGGATAGAGTGGAGACCGCTGGAGCACGAAGATCCATCAAATCAAAATTCACCGGCAAACATGTTCTTGTGTGTTCTTTATCGCTACTCAACCGTTGTCCGATTGCAGGCGAGGCCCAGATCTATTCTGGGTCCTCAATTTTAAACCAAAGCATTGCGGTCCATGTGCATTAGATCAACCACAAGTCCTTGCGAGAGTCGCACGATGAAGGGTGCATAAGTGGTATAATTGCAAAGACCTCCTCTGCTCTTTTTTTATTTCATAAATAGTCCTAAAATTATTTAAGTATGTTTAAAACTTTTGGGATATTTTGCATGTATGCCCTTGGTGCTTCTTAATATTACATATTAGTCCATTGCTAGGTCACTTCACGTGGACCCTACGTGAGATGAAATTTTGCAAGCGTACCCTCCTTATTTTTTGCAATTTATGTAGTCTCAAAAAATCAAGTTAAAGTTCATACTTTTGGGTTATTTTGCACACTAGCAAAAATATTTTATTTTTTTGCAAATATACCCCTGCTAGCTTGATTAAATTTTATTTTTGCATTTCTTTTTATTAAAAATAGCTTTTGTGCTCCAAAAATTCTCAAAATAGGTATATGCACATGATTAGTTGATTATCCATGCTACCATTTTTATTTGCTATTTTACATACATTTAATATTTATTAAAAATCATTTAGAGATATTTTATTTCCTATTTGACCTAAAAAATTCAAAAAAAATTCAAAACCTTTTCTAAAAATTCCAATAAAGTTTATCAACATATTTTATAACTCCAGGACAAAAATCACAAAAATATCAAAAGCAACACTTAAAATTAGCAAATCCTTGCCAACACCGATTTTTTTAAATACTCCCAAAAATCCAAAAAATATTTGTTTCTATTTCACACACACATATATACATATTAGTATCTATCTTTTAAGATTGATTTTGTGAGATTTTGAGACAATTTCCTTTTTAAAATCTCAATCAATTCAACCTTCTCAAATCTGTTTGCTTATTTTCTATTTTTTAAAATAAAAAATTTGCAAAAATCCCCTCGATATCCATAAAAGTAGAAAACATATTTGAAAATCCTAAAAATATTTTGTTTGGTAGTTTATGTACAAACCTATATATATATATATATTATATCCTATGTAGTCTATTTGTCATTATATATTAATCTATATAGTATATATTATTATTAATTATCATAAATAACTAATATTAAACAATTTAGAAATACAAAGGATGGTTCTTTTATTATTTCCTAATTTATGGAGATTTATTATATATATTACCTTATATATTACTTATTATATATATATATATCTATAGACATATGTATAGCTTATACACCTTTGTATATAACCTCATATATATTATTTGTATTATTAAATTAAAAATAAATTAAAATAAAAATACAATAAGAAATATATAAATAAAAAAAAAGAAAAGAATGAATTTATTTGATTAAAAACCCACACATTGATTGATTTGTGCACCCTTGTATATACACTTGTATTTCTTATTTATTTAAATAATACCCGCTATGTCTTGTCTCCTTGTGTTCAACACCGTACATTCTTGTCACTATACATACTTGTTTTGTAGGATTATAATACTTTTTTTCACACTTGTAAGCATCGATTGATTCTTATATGATGTGGGTTGATTGTTGAGATTAGTTTGGGATCTGTGGAGAATCTCATCGACTTAGTGGTCTCGCCTTGTGCAGACGACAAGACTCTATTCCCTGATCTATGGCTCAATTCAGTGGTCATCGCCGAGGGAGGAGGAGCGATACTTGCAAGCCATAGGGTGAGAGAAGGAGAGGGGGCCTCGTGTTCAGTCATAGGACTGCCACGTGGCAATGAGATAAAAATAGAAAATAAAAAATATAATTTTAAATTTTAAATTTAAAATAGTAATAATAATATAAATGAACAAAATAAATAATAATAATTAAATTAATAAATAATCAAATAAAATAAGAATAAAAAATAAATAAAGAAATCAAATGAAATAGAGAAAAATGAAAATTAATTAATTAATTAAATTAATATAAAAAGAAAAAGGAAATAAATAAAAACAAAAACGAGGGTGAAATGTGGTGGCTCATGAAGCTGCCATGTGTCGCACCTAGAAAATGTAAAAATTAAATCTAAATAAATATCCAAAATAAATAATAAAAGAAGTCATATAAAAAGTGATCAACAAGAAAGTTTCTCATCTCAACATGATATACAACTTTCGTGAAGGATTCAAAATCAAAACAAATCATATGTACAAAAAATATTTTTAGTGGTACACTATAGATATAGAATACCATATTTATGCATTGTGTGATTTTTCTATTCATTTTTAAATAGTATAAAAATCAAAATAAAGTTAAATAAATAATAAATATTTACAACTTAGTCTAATTTTTTAGATTTTTAATAATTAATAAAATAAAGAAATAAAATAAAAGGGACTTATATACAGACTTCGGTTGACTTATTTTCTTTGATTTTGTTTCAATTTTATTTAGATTTGTACATATTTGATTAAACAACAGTTGAAGAAAATAAATGCAAAAAAAAAAATAAATCAAGAAAGTTTATTTATACATGAAATAATATGGTTAAAATAGAAAATACAATGTACAATAGGGGTCAAAACCCAAGTTTTACATATGAATTCTGATTCTTTCGAATTAGATCTTATTATATATGTAGTTGAACATACATTAATTTAAAAGTATGCAGTAGTCCATAGGAGACTGTACAAGAGAAGTACTCACATTTTAAGGCTTTCATTCTCGAACTAGGTTTTGGATTTTATTAGGAAAATTTTACAAGTCAATAATTTTTTTGGTATTTTTCATTTATTAGTGTTAATAATATATACACTATAGATGATTTTATTCAATTTTGAGTTTGTAAAAAGTAAATAAATAAAAAAGTAAATATGGGTATTTACATTTGATATTTACAAGGGAATTTGGCTTCTTATTCATGCAATTATGCATGCTAAAAAGAAAAAATTAATTCTTAGTTCATGAATGCTAAAATACAAAATAGATGATGAAATGCATCTAATTACTCGAGAATAAATCTCCATTTTTATTTTCTAGAGTGATGAATAAGAGATTCATCAGTGCTTCCTGCAATCCTTGGTGATGATCCGAGCCTAGAACATCTTGATGTCATTATACAAAATATGTCCCCTTCCTCACGGACACGAAGCACTAAAGAAGAAGGAGAACCATCAGTAGTTGATCTGGCAACAAAACGACAATGCGACGATGATAGTTCTCTCCATAAACCCTAGAGTGGATGATATTAACTGACCGAAGAGAGGTTCATAAGGCCCAATCTTGGAAGGCATGCAGTGTTCGACAAGTTGGATTTGACAATCATTGTATCGATTATTGTCGTGGTACTTGTAATGTCAACAATCAATTAGACAAACAATCAACCCACTATGTTTGATAATGCAATACAAATTGTGTGAGTTAAAATTTATTTTTATTTTAACTCTAAAAAATATATGTGTATAGTGTATAGTATGTAGAGTGTCGAACCACTGAGCGTAATGATGATATACTAATTATTGTCGACAAATAAAAATAAACAAAAATTGTTTTGTACCTTTTGATTTTGTGGGTTTTTTATATTTAATTCTTTATGGATTTTATATTATATATTATTATATTTTTAAAATTTCAATTTCTTTTTCATTTGTAAATTTTTATTTTCTTTTTTAAGATATAATAAGTATATATGTGCATATATGCTAATATGTATAATATAAATACTTTATATGATATATTTAATGAATAAAAATGTAAAAATATAAGAAATATATAAAAGAACGTTCTTTTTTATTTTTTAATAGTTAGATATATAAGGTAATTATAATTAATAATAATAATTATCATAATTACATAACTAAATATAAGTTTATATAATATATATATAAGATTTTATATTTATAATTATAACTAAATATAATAAAAAATTACAAAATAAAATATTTTTGTGTTTTTATAGATTTTCTTATAATCTTTTTCTAATTTTTAGGTAGTTTTATTGAACTAAATATACAAAATACGGAACAAGATAAATAAGCTGGAATGTTTTTTGTTTTGAAAATAGATAAATACTTCAAAATGACCCAAATTTATTTTTAATATATAGTATATAATATATATAAAATTATATAATATAAAACTATTTTTTGGAGTTTAATAAAATTTTGACTAATTTTATATATTTTTTGTGTTTTTAATTGTAATAGTTTTATTTTATTTTTTTGGATTTTTTATCTGGAGTTATATTATATTGTAATATATACTTTATATTGTTTCATAATTTTCAAAGTTAGTTTTATATATTTTTTATTTTTCTGGTTGCACAAGAAATAAATAGCTCCTAATATATTTTTAGTAATTAAGAAATGCAATAAAATCATAAATAAAAATATGGATGTGCATCAACATCATTTAAAGCATATCCCATATTTTTCCAAAATCATAGAGCACATGAGCTATTTAAGGAAAATAGAAATGCAAATAAATAATTACAATACTAGCAGGGCATTTATGCAATACAAATATGCTATAGGGGACTCTGCAAAAATGCTTGAATTATTAATACTTAATTTACTTTTTGGTACTAAATAGAAATATAATGATCAAGGAGGGCCCCTTGCAAATTGCCTACCTCACATGGGCCAACACATGAAGTGAGCTAGCGTGGACTCTGATGTATCACTAAGTCCAGGGATACTGAAGCATTTTTTACACAAAAGTTTAGACATAACTTGGTATTTACAAGACTAGCTTGCAAATACAAAAAATGTCAGGGACACTATGTAAATTACTCCTTTAAGTCACCTGAGCCAATGCTTCTCCTTGCACCACATGGATGATCTAACGGTGGGCAGCGAACTTCACTTCAATTGAAATTGAGGGACTAGATTAGATATGGGGCATGATCTTGATTGGATGGCAGGGAGACTGTCTGGAAGAATGGGGAAGGTCTTCTTCCCCAAACTTTTATCTTGTATTCCAACATGTTGTAGCCTCCTCTTCTTTCGTCGATGGTCTCCAATGCTTCCTAGAAGCAAGCCACACTAGCAGGAGGGTCTGATGAATTCCATCGGGATGGGCCTGGAGGTCCAAGCTACATAGGGCTCTGAGTTGAGATTTATATTGTCTCCAGAGAGATCCTAAGTTGCTTCATCCTGCACGAAAATGATCTCCGGCTTGAGGCGGAGATCCTAGACCTGATCTGAAGCTGGATGCATACGCGGATGAGGATGGAGATGAGCTTCGACCAAGGATGATAGATGGATCTATGAGGAACCTCGATTCTTGCATGAAATAAGGGTTACATGCGGGACTTGTGTTGATGAATGAAGGTGAAGTGAAATGGAGGCGA
This sequence comes from Ottelia alismoides, assembly GCA_037367405.1. Taxonomy (NCBI): domain Eukaryota; kingdom Viridiplantae; phylum Streptophyta; class Magnoliopsida; order Alismatales; family Hydrocharitaceae; genus Ottelia; species Ottelia alismoides. The sequence goes on along the minus strand of JAZKJV010001445.1, from coordinate 492,701 downwards.
ATAACATAAGGTAACAGTGGAACTTGGGGTTGGATCCTAATGCTCCAACAATCTTAAATCTACAAATTAACCTATCTTAATTATTAAAATCAAGAATTAAAAAATAAATTACTGCAAAGAAATGAAACACGATTAAATTACATAGCTAACAACTCGAACTTAGCTCTATTGGCAAAGGAGCAGGAAGATCGTCGGAGCTGGGTTCGACTTGCCTAGATCACCATCGCCACATCCTTATCCTCGTCGTTCAAGATGGGGAGTTGATGGGTCAACAATACTTGACCCAGATAGTGCCTTTTGGGATTATGGATGCAGAAGTGGGATCAAAAGAGGAAGCATGATGGATCGAGTTTATTTTAGGCAGGTTGTGGGGAAAAAGGGGTGAAGAGATTGTGTCAGGGAGGAAGAGGGTTGGAGGAATCTATGGAGTGGGTGAAAGCGAGGAATGACGAGTCTAGTGATTGGACGGAGCTCGAGGAGCAATGACACATGGAGGATGTATGGAAAATGGAAGAAGAAGGCTTCCCTGCGAGTTCTGACAGAGGGGTGGTTGAGGTCAGTACAGTTGACATGGGGTTAACGAAAGAAGGATCCTGGTTGGTCCACATGGACCAACACGCAAATTCACGAAAAATTCTCTTACTAAATAGATTAAAAATAGTAAATGAATTATTTTATTTTTGGTCAAAACATGAAAAATATTTGTAATTTTATATAGTATTTTATTTGATTTTTATATAATTTTACACGCTAAATAATTACATGTTACTATTTACAAGTATAAGTATATATATACATGAATTTGGTATATTTTTATTTTTTTTAGTTTGTATTGTGCATTTTGTTATTATATCTACATAACTTATATTTATAACTTATTTAATTGTATATTTCTATAATTTTATTGTATTTTTCAGATTTTATTTATTTATTTAAATAAATAGGTATATGTATTAAATAGGTATATTTTACCTATATATTCTATATATTTATTTATTTTAATGAATTTTAAATGTTCTATTCTAATTTTATTATTTAAAGATAGTTTATGTAATATTTACAAATATATAAAATTATAAATAAGTTAAAATAAAAAGAATAAATACATTGATTATTATATATAAGTATACAGTACAATAGGGACCCGAAAGCCAACTTCTGCATCTCAACTCCAAATTAAATGAAACCCCCTACATTAAATAGATAATTTAATTTTAAGTAAGTTTGGTCAATTTCGAATCTGTATGGAGGAGATACATGCTTGTGAAGTTTTATTTGCGGTGTTTTGTTCTATGTGTCCTGGATGCACTGTGTATTATTTTTATGTGAAATTAATTTTGCAGTTTTCTTTGTATTCTTATGTACGAGATTCATATAGAGGGTTTTATTATTTGAGGTATAAAATGAGAAGATAAAATAGGTCCCAAAATGCATTTATTGAGATATAGATTTAGGGTTTCTGAGTTTGTTTCTATACATTTGGCTGCCCTATCTCCCCCTACTTTATTCCTTGTCGAAGAAGTCATCATAAAGATTGGGTCTTGAGGTTTATGGTCACTCAGTGTCTTTGACACTTCATTCTTTTTCTTTTCTACCCTTTATTATTGAATGTTGGAATTAAATACAATATTTTGCAAATTATTTACACATCAATTATTGAGTGTTATTTTGCACAAATTAATGCTATATACATGCATTTAACAAGGCATTGAATGCCAAAATGAACGAATAAAGGTGATGAACTAGATATTCATCATCCCTTTATACTTCCTTTGATAGTCCCTAACAAACAATTATTCTAATAAGTGTAGAAAAAGAAAATAAAGAAAAAGAAAAAAAAGAAAGAACTTGGTATAATTTTTTACTTTTAAACTTGTCTTAATAAAATCAAAGTTTGGAGCTTAGTTAAGATCTTTGGATTCTTGGTTTGTTCGGAACCACACTAAGATTAGGAAGTGTGATACAAAAACCCTCGAGTTCTATAATCCTCTGTCCAGTACAATTCATAGTATGGTCAGAACTATCCTTTCAGTCTCATACTTTCACAATCTTGAAATGACAACTACCATCCCATACAAATAACTGAACCAACAAGGAGTCTCCTCCTCTGGTGTCGTATCACGTGAATAGTTCGTATATACTGCGTATATACTTTAGCCATAACTCGTACTTTCGTATTTTCTTAATAATTATGGCTAATTATACTTATAAAATTCATAAAAAAACCTTGATAACAAGATGTGATTATTCCTCAAATTCTTTGCGTATTTACTGATTAATAAATCAGGTGAAAATATTTTTTACAAAATGTTTGAAAAATAGTTTGATAATCCTTGTGGAAATCTTTTGAAACTATTTAGAAAACATTTTGTTACATGTTTTCAACCTTTGTAAAAATATTTTGATTGTAAAATTATTTTCTTTGTGTGAAATAAAAAGTTTGAAAAATGATTTGCAAATGGTTTGAAAAATGGTTGCAAAAATATTTGAAAAACCTATATATACTGTTTGGAAAACCTTTGCAAAATGATTTTCAAATGTGTCTACATGTTTGTAAAAACTGTTTGTAAAAATTATTTTGGACTATAGTTTTCATAAGTGTTTGAAAAACCTGTGTCAAATAAGTTTGAGTAATACATATATCTCACAAAAATTCACTATATATCTATAAAATTGACCACTTACCCTTGTAGATTCTTAAAACCCACTTCTTGTATATATAAGAAGCACTCCAGTGTAAATATTTTAACCTAGTTTTGAGCCAAACCGTTTTGTTTTCAAAAATCCTAAAAACATTTGCAAAACTAAAATCCAAAAACATTTGAAAAATCTTTTTGAAAATCTAAAAAAATGCATGTGCATCATCTTTTCAAAAATCCATAAAAAGTTAAAAATCTTTGAAAATTGCATCACAAAAATTGTTTCTGCATAGCATTTGCATAGCATGAGCATTTTTTCGGATTGAGTTTGATAGTGGAATGAGTCTAAGTAAAATCCGAAGATTGGAGCTTGGTTGAACCTTAAATCTATCTAATTAACATGAAACTTATAGGAGCTGGAGTTGAGGTACTTCAGGTCTAGTTGACTTAATTCTTTCAGGATCACGAGACTTGGTTCAATGGATTCTTGACAGCCTAAGTAGAGTATTTCAGAGCACAGGTACGACTCTTGTTGATAATGACCTAACTTGGACACCTGCACTTTTCACATGGCTGAACTCAGTTGGAGCGGTGAGGGGGTTGGATTTGCCGGTATGAGACGCACACAGGTGGACACACTTGTCCTCCTCTAGGGAGGGAAGTGCATCCCAACCCATCTGGTGATGATGAGTTTCGAGTATAGGATATTGTGGGTTGCAATAAAGCTTCAAAAGAGTGATAGTCTACTAGCTCAAGAGAAAAAACTCCCAATGTAAATGCTGTTGTATATATTATTCAAAAAAAATAAAAAAAACAACAAAAAGCAAAAACTCCAAAAAGTGGACAGGCTTGTACAAAAATAAAAATTCCTTCCGAAGTGTATATATGTGTATAGTCAATAAGCAAGCTTGAGCCTCAAAGTCAAATCATGTGAGCCTGCAGCTGGATGACTTGACTACACTAGTCTTGCATCCTAGGATAGATAGCCACACTGGCTACCGTCCATCCTTCTCTTCATCCCCTCCTCTTGAGCTGGTTACCACTTGAACTTAGAAGGGAATACCCCGCTCCAAGAGGAATGAGTTGTCGGATTGGGGAATCATTGGGTTGTCATATTGGAGAAGTGAGTCTCTTGGTCATTTTAGTTGGGGAGAGCTACCATCACTTACACTGTACGAGTCAGATTCATAGTCGTAAGGGTTTGCGTATGAGTTGAAGTATTTTTACCTGGCTATTGAGGAGACTCGAGCTGAGTTTTAGGATTCTCGAAGGCTGCTGGATTTCAAGTCCGGTTCTCATTAAGGTTCCACCCGCACTTAAATTCCAAAGGTCCGACTTAAGCTCCAAACTTTGATTTTGTGAAGACCAGTTTAATAATTAAATTCAATCCATATTTCTTCTTTTTCTTTTCTTTGTTTATCTTTCTGAACTTATTGCATAAGTGTTTGCTAGGGACTAGCAAAGGAAAAGTATAGGGGGATGATGAATCCACATTTCATCAGTTTTATTCTATCATTCTGGCCTCAAAAACCCTGAAAAATACATGTAAATGCCCTTAATTCATATATTTTAGCATCCATGTATGTGTATGTAAATATTGTATAAAATACCGCGAGATACGATGGCCTAAATATCTCTCACAAGGTGGAGACAAAGTCGTTGCGACGACCTTCGGTAAATCCCTATTAAATCAAAAATTAACCCACGACAATCAAGTAAAGCGATGAAAGTAATGTGTGAGTTAAAATTTATTATAACTCTACAAAATATATGTATAGTGCAAGTATGTAGAGTGTCGAATAGAGTGAGCAAACAGGTAGAATAAGCAATAATGCTCAGAAATGTGAAAGTGGTTAAATGCCTACAAGTGCTATTTTTTGTGGTTTTGAATTTTATATTTTTTTATTTAATTTTTGATTTTATATTTTTATGTTTGGGTTTTTAATTTACTCATTTTGTATTTTCTTTTTATATTTTGTATTTTTATATTTTCTTTTTCTTTTAATAAAGATATAATGTATATAAGGATATATATGTACACTAGAGATAAGAGAGGGATAAAAATAGGGGAAAATGCTCAAAATACGGGAAAAGAAATGTTTTGTGATTGTTATATTTTTCTAATGTTTTTGTGATTTTTCTAGATTTTTCCTATTTTTTTGGTATTTTTAAGGGCAAAAATACTAGTAAACAGTGAGATAAGTTGCTGGTCGAAATTAAAATGAGGATGAAAAATATCAAACAGAATCAAAACTTCCTCAAATTAATTTTATAATAAAGGTAACAAAATAGGGAAAATTCAGAAACTGAAATTGTATTTTTAGGATTTTTTTGAAATTTTAACATTTTTATGAATATTTTTGGTGTTTTGCTTTTTTTAGGGCTTTCCTTATGAAATTTTTAATGATTTTGGTCTGAAGTTAGAACACATAGAAACAAACAATATATAATTTTTTTGGAATTTCTCAAAAGGTAATGAATATATTAAAAATAAAAGACTGCAGGAAGGTAGAAATGATATTTTTGATTATTTTTGACTACTCAAACAAAAAGATAAAAATATAAAAAAACTCCTTGATTGTAGAACAAAGTCAGGGGTACACGGACATATTTTTAGATTTTCAAATAGATGAAAGATGCTCCAGAAATAAATCAATCACTAAAAATATTGAAGAAATTCTACAGAACACAAATCACAATATCTTTTAATGAAATTTGAAAACAAATTCGATCCTACTAATTCCTACAACATATCCAAAAACGAGCAAGTGATATCAAGTATTGAAAGAGTTATTAACAAAACAAGCCAAATCAGTACCCTGACTTCAAAAATTCACCATTAATAGTTCGTACATCATAATCTTTTAAAATTTAGAAACAATGTAAATCTTTAAAGCAGCTTTCTAACAAAAAAACTCACATGAAACAGAGTTCAGAGGAACGAGTTATGAGCATTTCAGTAAAGGGGCACAAATGAAAAAGTAAATACGAAACTGCATTTCAAAAATGTACTCAAAAACTTCTTGAAATAAGCCAAAAACGCAGGGGTATGGCCGCAAAACTTTCCACTAATCCAGATGGCGTCAAGCTGCTCTTGAACAATAAGGGGATGTGCGTGAAAGTGCTCCGATGTGCCTGCAATTAGAAGAAGGGCTCGAGTACAAAACTTGTTCAAGATGTTAGTGATGAGCACGAAATCCTCCTCTTTAATAGTCGATAATTGTAGTATAGGAGGCGGATTTCGGTCGTCAAAATACCACAAGCTTTGAATGCTGTGGAATATTTTACTTGGCAAGTTTACCAAGGTCGAACATAGGGAACAGAAATTTTTAGTTGCGTGGTTTTTAAATCAAATTAAATAATTAATTAATGCTCGAATAATTTGTGTGTTAAAATATACAATGCAATGATGCGAATGTGATACAAGGGAATTAAACAGAATTTATGCTCAGGATCTGTGATTTTTCACGATTTAAATCATCAATTAATAAAGTCAATTAATCCTCAAATATTATCACAGATCGAATAATATTAACACCCAGAAAGATCTATCAACTCCAAGTTGCAGGTAAAGATATTAATCAGTGAATAATCCTGTCAAAAATTTCATGTAAAAATGCTCTCAAAATTAATCATCGATCAGCCAAATAGAAAGTTAAATAATTGATCCTCGATTTAACCCCTGTAAAGATTTAAATTATTGAGAATAATCAGCAATGATCACATTGGGTCAATCAAATTGAAATCCTCGACCGAACTCCTGCAACAGATTTATCGTTAATTTTTCAAGCATCAATATGTCAAAAATTAACCTGCAAAATTCAATGATGATCTTCAAATAATAATTGATAACAAACACCCTCAGATCTGATCACAAACTATGCTAAATGGTAGAGCAGGGAATTAGCTTCGAAACGACATATTATATGCTAAAATCGGAGTTCGTATGAAAAAGATATGCTCAATTGAATTGCAAGGACTAAAATGTAAATAAAACAATGTTTTTCTTGCAAAGAGGTCCCTAAGAGGACTTATCTGTAATTTGCAAATCCTGCTGGACTTTAAGCACAATTTATCCAGTACGCCACATGCTAGGCACGTGACGTTGATGTCGGTAGGGGTCTTCTTGTTGTTTTATGAATATGGGGGGGGGGGGGGTGGAACCCTGATATTTTCCCAGCCCCCACGTGCCACTCACGTGAGGGAGGGCTGGCAGCAGCAGGGCGGTTCCGAGGCGGGCGGCTACTGGATGGAGTGGGGGTGGTCACGCACGGCGAGCGGAGGTGCGGTAGCCGGCCAACGGCCGCGCTCGGAGAGGCGTAGGGCGGCGGTGATTGGCTAAACGAGGCGGAGGTGCGGTGGAGCGGGGTTGGCACGGAGGTGATGGCGGAGACGGGGCTCACAGCTGGATGCGGCACCGCTGTGAGGGTGGCGCAGGAGCGAGAGGTTGGGGGCGAAGGGGCTCCGCGACGGGGAGGTCAGCGTCGAGCTCGACGGAGGCTACGGATGTGCCGCTGGGAGGCTCACGGCGATGGAGACTAGGAGGGGGGTTCACGGAGGGTTGAAGCGGGCCCGCTGGGGTGGCACACACGGCGTGCGCGGCCGCACGCAGAGGCTGAGGTGCGCGGAGGAGATGCCGTCGCTCAACCGACACACGGCGCGAGGGCGAGCTGACGATGGTGAGGCGAAGGTGCTCGGGGATGAGACCGGGGCGACCGAGCTTGGGCGGCGGAGGTGCGGAGGAGCAGGGTGCTCCATTGGTGGGTGCTCGGAGGTGCGGGTAGAGGCAGGCGGCGTCTTGTTCCTGCAAGGGTTAGAACACACAGCGGAGCTTGAACTTGGGTTGAGATGAGAAACGAATCGCGGGAAGTTGGACGAGGGGCTACGGCCTCATCGGTCTTCGCTTCAATCGTGGGCGATCACGGTGAAGCTTTGGCTGTGGGGCACAGCTACAGAGGTCGATGACCTCCTGATCACGCCATCGAAAATAGAATCACCGCTGTCACCGGCATCCAAGGAAAGGGCGGATGGCTGACGAGGAGGGAGCAGAGGTGATTTTATAGGATGATGGCGGCAGGGGGTTACGGCCGAGGATGGTAACGACCGGAGGAGGCGATGGTTAAGGCCGCGCATGGCGGCGGCGTTAATGGTGGGAGAGGGAAACGACCAGGGGGAAGGGGAGGGGGTAACGGTTGAATGGGGAAGAAGGTGGGGTCACGTGCTTGGCACGTGACCCGGCGGCCTGGGAGAGAAGTGGAAATGTGGGGTGCCACGTGGCACGCCCTGGAGCTGCCACATGGCCCCAAAAAAATTTCAGATTTTAAAGTGGGAAAAAGAGATAGAAGATGACCTCGGATCAAAAAATTTTCTTCACGAAAGTTGTTTTTCTCGTCGAGATCTACAACTTTCATGAAGGGCCCGGCAGCAAAAGGGGTCACCTGTGCGAAGTGATATTTTTGGTGGCTTTCCATGTGTATAGAAAACCGATTTTTTGGGGTTTTGTTTTTTTGGTGGTTTAAAAGGGGATAAAAATTATAAAAAAATACGATAAAATACAAGAAAAATATTTATATGCTAATCTATTTTTTTTAGTTTTTTAATAGATAAGAAAATAGGAAAATAAAATGAAAGTAAGAAACACACAATTGTCGTACAAACAGACAACGGACACTTGGACTCGGTCAGTTTCTTTGATCTCAGTTTTGATCTGGAGTTGGATTTTCATGTCTCTTAATAAAACTTCCATCAAAGAACATAAATGAAAAAGAAATAAAATTAAAAGGGTTAATTAAGCACCTAAAAACTCAGGTCAAAATTAGCAAAAAGTTAAAATGAGCAAAAGAGTCCCAAAATCCATCACATATGAGCTCCGAATTTTATGAAATTGGTCTTGTTTTGATGGTATTTGAAAATGGAGTACTTTAAAAGTGAGTAGACCAAAATCGGACACTGTATGAGGGAGATATGCTCATTTTAGTCTGTCAGATGTGAAATTTGACTTTGGGATTATTTCACACTTATTGAGGTTAGTAATTTTTTTGTATTTTTTATTTAATCAAGTTAGTAATATCTACACAATGGAGGTGGGTTCGGGTCAATGAGTTAGGATGAATTAACTAAAAATGTGAGAAGTTAGCAGCTTTTTGGGCTAATTTACACTGGGGATTTTAAATGCAATTATGCATGATGAAATGCAAATATTATTCAAACATGCAGGATGGCTAATAATGCTCTATTAATGATTAATTACAGGTGAATGATGGGGAACAGAGCCTAAATGACCAATTTTAGCATGATGAATACGAGATTCATCATACCCCTATACTTAGACCATGCTCGTCCCCGAGCATGAATGAATGACTTAGTTGATTACATCCCTGACTGTGTAAGTGAATTTTCAAGGCTTAATTCAGAGAAGACCCTTAATTTGAGTGATCCTAAAATTCTGAACTCACCCAAGCTTTAATCAAAAGGAATCCAACTTCTCTAATTTTCAGACTCTTTGTTTGTACATATAATATAAGGATATGATTTTAAGTGTACTGCATTTCATGAGAGTCGAGTCGGGGCATCACTCAAAGTTCCAGTCCCAAAGATCCTCCTCTATACCTAATCCTCAACACTAGGGAATAAATCTATTCTTGCTTCAGTCAACCGTCTCATTAGTTTGTCAGACTTGAAAGTGTAGATGGACGGCCAGATGATGGAGGGCATAGGATTGTGTCTAATTTTCTCTCCCTCACATTGGAATAAGGTGCCTCTCGAGTGCCTTATTACTCAACACACGTATATTTTATTTTGTTGATCAATGTGTCCGTCAAGAGAATTTGGAGTCGTCTGCACTTGTTTTTCTGGGTGTACACCGGGGTGTGTCTCTTTTGAGTATCTAAGATACCTTCGACACCCAGACTTGTATCGCTTACGATGCAGAGCCCTTTTATGGTGTCAGCCCGACTCCTTGGTCCTAATTAGCGCTTGGTCCAAGTGGACACTTTAAAAATGTTTGGGAGCGCTCGCCATTGGTGGAAGCTCATTTAGAATTTGACTTTGGATGATAGAGCTTTTCTTGACATTTCTATTTCTCTCTTTTTTTGTTAGCTAGCTCCACTGCTTTTACCTAAAGTTGGCGCACACTGATCAACAATTTTTCATTAAGTTTCAACACACCCTGGCACTTAGGTCATATAAAAAAATAGCATATGAACTTGTTCACATACTGGATAGATTTTTGCTGACACTCAGATTTTCTGAAGCCCTCATTAACTTTATCCCATCCTCGAATATCATCAGATCGGATCTAAACTCAAATCTCTAGTCCTAGTTCCTCAAGTGATATCTCAACTCATCTCATCAATCATGCAGTTATGGGAGTGATTGTGCTGATCATATTCTTTTGAAGTTAGAGATGAAGAGTGCAATATAGCGCTCAAATCTTTCAAACTAGGGAAGTGTGGATTATTAAGTTCTGAAAACCCTAATGACTAAGGCAGGCTAGCTCAGAATCTCAAGATCTCAGAAATCAAGTGTCCTAAAAAATCCTCAAGCCTTGAGTGATGGTGAATGTGTCAGGAATATATCGACCAAGAAATGCATGAAATGCTTGATGAAATGCAAGACCATGAGTGATGTTTTTTTTGCAAATTTTTTTGGTGTTTGTTTTTTTGAAAAGCAGGTATTATACACACTACTTGTACCCATCCCCTATATTAGATAAAAACGATTAAAGCACGAGCTATGGATAAAGTAGATAAAATATATACAAACACCCCCTATACTTAGCTTGTGCTATGACCCCATGGCACAAAGTGAAATGTTGACATAGCTCGTACTAAACATAGAAGGGTTAAAAACAAAAGAAGAGAAGTGTTGTATAAACAATGGTAGCGGTCCCCCTATACTTAAGCTCAGGTCAGCCTAAGTATAATCGGATAATTACAGATGGGGAACCGAGTAGATTTGCGGATGTACAGGATCAAGGCGGTTTTTGACGGACCTTCTTGCGGGAGTGTGGAGGGAGATAGTAAGGAGATGTGGAGTGTGATGAAGAGGGGGCCGATGAAGAAGACCGGCCATCGTTGGAGTCGTCCTCAGGAGAATAGTAGTTGTCTGCAGAGGATCTCCAACTTTTGTCGATCAGAGGTAAGTTCCCTTAGATCAGAGTTGTACCTATTGCACTTATCTGATGAACCACATCATGATCGGACGAGGACTCGTCAGAAATCACCTGATGTGTAAGGTCAAAGGTGACTTTCTTGGTCGGTTTGTTTCCTTGGAAAGTATTGGGAGGAAGTTGGACAGTCTTCATCCCTGTCTTGAGTAACCGAAGTGGCATTTGTGAGTTCCTGATCGGATGAATCCCCATAAAAGTCGACCAATTCTTGAAGGGTCATGCACTGCTTCGGTCGAGTGAGATTGTTCTTGCGGATCTTGTGGTTTATGGCTGGGGGTGTTGATGTCACTTCTGGATTATCGTGAATTTTGGTGACATCGGATGTTTTTGAAGTCGGTTCCTTATATGGTTCAAGTATCTCATGAATTACTGCCGACTCGAAGATTGGTCCACTCAGATAATCGTGACGTTCCTCAATAATATGGTCCAATTCTTCATAAGCTCCAAAATCTTGATTTTTCCTAGGAGCAGTAGTAAGGTGGTGAGAATCCGAAGTTTGTCCAACAGTCAGTCCCTTAGGTGACTCTCCTAGGGTTTGTATCAGAGTGTCATGTGGAGATGTATGATAATGTGAAATATTTATCTCCCGATCATAACTGTTGGTTTCAAGTTGGTTTTCCTCAGAGCATGATGTGTCATTGGGGTCGTGTTCATTGTGGTCCGAGTTCGGGAACTTGATTTCCTGAGTCTCGCAATCGACAATCGCCTTAGCAGAGGCTAAAAACGACTTTCCTAAAATAATAGGAGACTCAGACTCCTTCCGGGGTGCTCAATGTCAAGGACAATAAAGTCCACCTTATGTTCTTTCCCTCGGAAATTTACGACGACAGAAACGATCCCTCGTGGTCTTTTGATAGATCAATCAGGTAATTGAACGATCATCCTAGTCTTTTTGAGTTGTCCGAATTTAAGTTGATTAAATACGGACTTCGGGAGGATGTTTAATGTGGATTCATCGTCTAACCGAACATGAGTGAATATAGAATCCTCAATTCCACATGTGACCCGAGTCAATCGATTGACTTTGCGGCTTTTGAGTTTATGATTCATCACCAAAGAACTAGCCATAGATATGACATGATATTCAGTCCTGGATCGTTTCTTGCCGTCTTATTGGGGTTCAGTTGAATCTTCACAAATCTCTTAAGATCGGGCACATATTCTATGGCTTTGATCAATGGAAGTTCTAAGATCAGACTCTTGCAAAATGCTTCCATTTCAGAATTGTCCAATTTTTTTGAATTTTCAAAATTTTCAAATTTTTTGGTATTTTCTGTAATATGGTCAGTAGGGGGGTCAGAGGTCAGTGGTTGTGTCTGATTGTGATGATCCAGTGGTTCGCATGGTGGTGGCCTTACTTCTTCTGAATTTTGCATTGACTGGATGAGATCATATATTCTCATAGTTAAAGTGTCTGCTCTATGATTAATCCGAGCAATCTCATCCTCAAACATCTCATGACTAGTGATTGAATAATCAGTCTCCATGTGTCGTGATTCTGGCATGTAAGAGTGTTGATTGTTCATAAACATTATGGTCTGGTCATGAGTTGTATTTCCTTGACTTTGGTTTTCTCGTGGATTGTCGGAGGAAAATTGATTATACTCAAGAGGATAGTCATCCTGAGTAGAGGATGGTTCAAGAGGCTGTGAGATCCTAGTGACCGGAAATTGTGTTCTTCTATCAATAGCGGTCACTCTATTGTTCATCCTCGATTCTGGACTCTCTCTCTTGTCCATAAAATTGTCAGAATGTGAGAGAGGACTATTCCAAGAAGAAGTGTGGCCATAGGGTGGGATGTATGGGCGGGAAGAGAAAGATGGCTGAGGGGAAGAAGAATATCGGGACATGGTCGTGGAGATCGGGAAAGAAGACCACTGTGCCGACATCTTGTCAAGAGGGATGGAATGATCAGCGAACCTCGATTTGCTTGCAATTGCAAGGTATTTGACGCACACAAATCAAACACAAAACAAACACGTTGATTCACCCACTCAACACTGGTGAAGGCACGTTAGGGTTCGACCGCTTATCTTTTCTGTTTTAATTTAATGGCAAAACAATCTTGCAGATTAAGCGGAGCTGTTAGGTACTGAAATATTTCTCAAAGACTGTCTCGAATTTGTACAACTAGTTGCATCTACTCTCAGCCAGTATAGGTGGAAGTACGGACCGTTTAAACGGCTACCCGTGTTGCTTGAGGACGGTACCTTCCGCGGTGTCCTCTTAACCACCCACTCTGCTAAGGGAAGTCGGACCGTAAACAGCTACCCGAGACCCTCACTGAAAAGTAGCTTTTTTAAAAACAGTAGTCTTTGTGAAATTTCTCAATTTTGGCTCTATCCTAAGTGTGCGTTCTTGTCCTTACATACAATGAGTGGATTTCTCTCCACCAAACACAATTTAATTTTAGATCAGTTTATTTACAGTCACCTTGATTAGCAGTCCCAGTTTTAAGTTAAGATTATCACTGTAGTTTATGTGAGCACAAAAATTCACGCCTACCGAACAGTCCCAATTCCTTTAAATCCTAAGTTGTAAAACTTTGAGAAAGGGGGATCGAAAAAGCCGATGCAAACGTAAATCAATGATGCATGCTTAAGAGAAGGACTTACAGTGAATCCTCGCGTTCTTCATGCGGGATGCAAGACAAGGAATTTAAAATTTACACTAAATGATATGCACAAATGAAAAACGCCCTAAACAGATAGTTCTATTAGTGGGAAGAATTGATTTAAAAATTTGGCTAATGTTGAACGATCTATAGTGCGTATAGTCAGCGAATGTGTGGCCTAAGGATTACGAGCACAATCAAATAATAAACAAGCAAGCGTATATGTGCCTAAGTCCTACGCCACTCAAGTCGGGTCCCAACTACGCAGATGGGGTTGAAACAGACCCGACACACCACAGAAGTGTTCAGTCTGAATTATTACAAGGGTTCAAAGAGAGGGACCCTGAGAATATTGTAGAAAATCTATGCTAACTCTCTCTCTCTCACAAAACTAAAATCCAGTCTTCATCGCAGACCCTTGATTTAATATCAAAATCCAGCTCCCAGAAGTCTGCGAAGAGAGAATTTGCGGTTAGTAGCAGAAGTCAGAGAGAAGTGCAAAATAAAATGCAGAAGGAAAAAAAATGACACAAAAATTAACCTCACAAAAATCAATTACAAAAATGATTTAAAACCCTAAAAATTCACCGTTCCCAGGCAACGACGTCATTTGATGAGCGTTAAATCCTCCTCTTTAATAGTCGATAATTGTAGTATAGGAGGCGGATTTCGGTCGTCAAAATACCACAAGCTTTGAATGTTGTGGAATATTTTACTTGGCAAGTTTACCAAGGTCGAACACAGGGAACAGAAATTTTTAGTTGCGTGGTTTTTAAATCAAATTAAATAATTAATTAATGCTCGACTAATTTGTGTGTTAGAATATACAATGCAATGATGCGAATGTGATGCAAGGGAATTAAACAGAATTTATGCTCAGGATCTGTGATTTTTCACGATTTAAATCATTAATTAATAAAGTCAATTAATCCTCAAATATTATCACAGATTGAATAATTTTAACACCCAGAAAGATCTATCAACTCCAAGTTGCAGGTAAAGATATTAATCAGTGAATAATCCTGTCAAAAATTTCATGTAAAAATGCTCTCAAAATTAATTATCGATTAGCCAAATAGAAAGTTAAATAATTGACCTCGATTTAACCCCTGTAAAGATTTAAATTATTGAGAATAATCAACAATGATCACAATGGGTCAATCAAATTGAAATCCTCGACCGAACTCCTACAACAGATTTATCGTTAATTTTTCAAGCATCAATATGCCAAAAATTAACCTGCAAAAGTCAATGATGATCTTCAAATAATAATTGATAACAAACACCCTCAGATCTGATCACAAACTATGCTAAATGGTAGAGCACAGAATTAGCTTCGAAACGACATATTATATGCTAAAATCGGAGTTTGTATGAAAAAGATATGCTCAATTGAAATTGCAGGGACTAAAATGTAAATAAAACAAAGTTTTTCTTACAAAGAGGTCCCTAGGAGGACTTATCTGTAATTTGCAAATCCTGCTGGACTTTAAGCGCAATTTATCCAGTACGCCACGTGCTAGGCACGTGACACTGATGTCAGCAGGGGTCTTCTTGTTGTTTTATGAATATGGGGGGGGGACCCTGAAATTTTCCCAGCCCCCACATGCCACTCACGTGAGGAGGGCTGACAGCAGCAGGGCGGTTCCGAGGCGGGCGACTGCTGGATGGAGTGGGGGTGGTCACGCATGGCGAGCGGAGGTGCGGTAGCCGGCCAACGGCCGCGCTCGGAGAGGCGTAGGGCGGCGGTGATTGGCTGAACGAGGCAGAGGCGTGGTGGAGCGGGGTTGGCACGGAGGTGATGGCGGAGACAAGGCTCACGGCTGGATGCGGCGCCGCTGTGAGGGTGGCGCAGGAGCGAGAGGTTGGGGGCGAAGGGGCTCCGCGGCGGGGAGTTCGGCGTCGAGCTTGGCGGAGGCTACGGATGTGCCGCTGGGAGGCTCACGACGATGGAGACCAGGAGGGGGGGTTCACGGAGGGCTGAAGCGGGCCTGCTGGGGTGGCACACACACGACGTGCGCGGCCGCACGCAGAGGCTGAGGTGCGCGGAGGAGATGCCACCGCTCGGCCGACACACGGCGCGAGGGCGAGCTGACGATGGTGAGGTGAAGGTGCTCGGGGATGAGACTGGGGCGACCGAGCTTGGGCGGCGGAGGTGCGGAGGAGCAGGGTGCTCCATTGGTGGGTACTCGGAGGTGCGGGTAGAGGCGGGCGACATCTTGTTCCTGCAAGGGTTAGAACACACGGCGGAGCTTGAACTTGGGTTGAGATGAGAAACGAATCGCAGGAAGTTGGACGAGGGGCTACGGCCTCATCGGTCTTCGCTTCAGTCGTGGGCGATCACGGTGAAGCTTTGGTTGTGGGGCACATCTACAGAGATCGATGACCTCCGAATCACGCCATCGAAAATAGAATCACCGCTGTCACCGGTGTCCAAGGAAAGGGCGGATGGCTGACGAGGAGGGAGGGGAGGTGATTTTATAGGATGATGGCGGCAGGGGGTTGCGGCCGAGGATGGTAACGGTCGGAGGAGGCGATGGTTAAGGCCGCACATGGCGGTGGCGTTAATGGTGGGAGAGGGAAACGGCCAGGGGGAAGGGGAGGGGGTAACGGTTGAATGGGGAAGAAGGTGGGGTCACGTGCTTGGCACGTGACCCGCCGGTCTGGGAGAGAAATGGAAAAGTGGGGTGCCACGTGGCACGCCCTAGAGCTGCCACGTGGCACCAAAAAAATTTCAGATTTTAAAGTGGGAAAAAGAGATAGAAGATGACCTCGGATCGAAAAATTTTCTTCACGAAAGTTGTTTGTCTCGTCGAGATCTAAAACTTTCATGAAGGGCCCGGGAGCAAAAGGGGTCACCTGTGCGAAGTGGTATCTTTGGTGGCTCTCCATGTGTATAGAAAACCGATTTTTTGGGGTTTTATATTTTTTTGGTGGTTTTAAAGCGGATAAAAATTATAGAAATAATATGATAAAATACAAGAAAAATATTTATATGCTAATCTAAATTTTTTAGATTTTTAATAGATAAGAAAATAGGAAAATAAAATGAAAGTAAGAAACACACAATTTTCGTACAGACAGACAACAGACACTTGGACTCGGTCAGTTTCTTTGATCTCAGTTTTGATCTGGATTTGGATTTTCGTGTCGCTTAGTAAAACTTCCATCAAAGAACATAAATGAAAAAGAAATAAAATTAAAAGGGTTAATTAAGCACCTAAAAACTCAGGTCAAAATTAGCAAAAAGTTAAAATGCGCGAAAGAGGCCCAAAACCCAACTTTCACATATGAGCTCCGAAGTTTATGAAATTGGTCTTGTTTTGAAGGTATTTGAAAATGGAGTACTTTAAAAGTGAGTAGACCAAAATCGGACACTGTATGAGGGAGATATGCTCATTTTAGTCTGTCAGATGTGAAATTTGACTTTGGGATTATTTGACACTTATTGAGGTTAGTAATTTTTTTGTATTTTTTATTTAATCAAGTTAGTAATATCTACACAATGGAGGTGGTTTCGGGTCAATCGGAGTTAGGATGAATTAACTCAAAATGTGAGAAGTTAGCGACTTTTTGGGCTAATTTACACTGGGGATTTTAAATGCAATTATGCATGATGAAATGCAGATATTATTCAAACATACATGATGTCTAATATTGCTCTATTAATGATTAATTACAGGTGAATGATGGGGAACAAAGCCTAAATGACCAATTTAGCATGATGAATACGAGATTCATCAGTTAGGTACACAAAAAATGTGATATGAATGGGTTTTCCTTCGATTTGGTGAGGGAAGAAGGATGTGCTCCGACCACCGTATGTGGCTGAAGATGGAGGGGGTTGTGTATGAGGATACATAGAATAGCGGAGGATGGCGGCGGTGAGATGTGAGCTGCGTCGACAAGGATGAATGAAAGTCGAAATGATGGGTTGGAAGCTCGCCGGATCTTGCTCCGACGAGGGGTGAAATGGGTGATTAAGTGACTAAAAAGTAAGTAAACAAAATGCTAGAATAAATCTACGATCTACAAGTGAATAAAGAGCAAGAAAACAAGCAAAGAAAATGACCTCGACTGGCCTAGACACTAAGAAGATGGAACCTCGACGGCTGGTGGCCGGAGGTGGGGGTGGAGCCGCCCTTCGACTCGCCTAGCCGCGCCTCCGAGAAGCTGGAGAGCTCACTGTCACTTCACTCTATCTTGAGCTCCAAGAAGGGTGGCAAAAATGGGTCCAAGAGTGTTCAAAAACGAATGGGAAGAAAATGGGGTGTTTTGTACATGTGAGGTGGGCGACTCCAAAGAACGATATATATCATGAGAATCGTTGATCTAATCCTTCAAGCCACTACAAGGTGTGTATGAGGGTACATCAAGGAGAAAAAGTCATGAAGGAAGCTTAGCCATTTGGTGAAAGGGTCGTCCTTGAAAAATTCGAGAAATCGGACAAAAACAAGGATTTGATAGGAGTGGCAGAGGCTGGTTAGAGAGTTGATGTGGTGGCAAGAAGATCGGTGCATATCTAGAGAATAGACAGCTCAACCCTAGATATAGCGGTTGGGCGTATATAATGAATGTATGTAGAGAAAAGGTCTAGAAGGCAGCCCAGCGATTGTGTGAACGAATCGGCCTATAAAAATTCGAGATTATGGGCAAAAACTAATGTTCTGACGCACAACAGAGGGGGGATCAGACAACATGATGAACATGCTCCAAAGATTGGCGATAATAGGAAGATTCCATGATCCATTCCTCCATATATACCCTGGGCGTGTATTGTGGATATAAGGGGAGAAAAAGTCAAGAAGAATTCATCGTGAAAAGATGCACGATGCGTCCTCCGAAAATCGGCGAAAACGACCAAAATGTGATTCTAACACAGTACATTAGTAATTCATCTATGTATTTTATACAAGAATTTTATCTTTTTAATGTTTTATTTATCATTTTATTCCATTTTTAATATGTACATATATATATTTTACAAAATAATAAAAATATGAAATAAAAAATTATGAATAATAAATAAAAATGAATATTTTAATCGGTACAAGTATACAATAGGGGTCCAAAACTCTACTTTCAAACTGTAACTCCGAAAAATATGAAACTACCTTCATTTAATATATTATTGAAAATTATATACAATTAAAGGTGAGTTTGATAGACTTTGAGTTTTTATTTGAGAGATACGGGTCTAGGAAGTAAGGATTCAGGAATCTTATTCAGATCATACCTTTTTATCAGTGCATTATTTTTTAGTGAAATTATTTTGTATTTTTCTTTATTTAATTATATACAATTTTTATGTACAAAGTATCTTTATTTGAAGTATAAAAGGTGGGACTAAAAATAGGTCCCAAAATAATTAAAGAATGAATTAAACAAAAGGAATTTTTATTGTATTTTGGCCCTTATCTCCCCCTACTTTATTCCTTGTCGACCTAGTCATCGAGATGCCTAGGTCTCGGGGTTTCAGATCATAAAATATTTATAATATTTTATTCTTTTTCTTTTCCTTTCTTTATTCTATAATTTTGGTTTTAAAAACCGTATTTTATACAATATTTACATACACATACATGGATGCTAAAATGTATGAATTAAGGGCATTTACATGTATTGCTAGGGTTTTTGAGGCCAAAATGATAGAATAAAGATGATGAAATGTGGATTCATCATCCCTCTATACTTTGCTTTTGCTAGTCCCTAGCAAACGCTTATGCAATAAGTGCAGAAAGATAAACGAAGAAAAGAAAAAGAAGAAAGATGGATTGGATTTAATTATTAAACTGGTCTTCACAATATCAAAGTTTGGAGCTTAAGTCGGACCTTTGGAATTTAAGTGCAGGCGGAACCTTAATGAGATCTGGACTTGAAATCCAACAGCCTTCGAGAATCCCAAAACTCAGTTCAAGTCTCCTCAATAGCCAGGTCAAAATAATTCAACTCATACGCAAACCCTTACGAATATGAATTTGACTCATACAGTGTAAGTGATGGTGGCTCTCCTCAACTGAAATGACAAAGAGTCTGACTTCTTCAATATGACAACCCTATGATTCCCCAATCCAACAACTCATTCCTCTAGGAGCGGGGTATGCCCTTCTAAGTTCAAGTGGCAACCGACTCAAGAGGAGGGGGTGAAGAGAAGAATGGATGGTAGCCAGTGTAGCTACCTATCCTAGGATGCAAGACCAGTGTAGTAAAGTTATCCAGCTGCAGGCTCACATGATTTGACTTGGAGGCTCAAGCTTGCTTATTGACTACACACATATATACACTCCGACATGCATTTTTATTTTTGTACAAGCCTGTCCACTTTTTTGGATTTTTTGCTTTTTGTGTTTTTTTATTTTTTTGAATACTATATACAACAACATTTACATAGGGAGTTTTTCCTCTTGATCTAGTAGACTATCCCTCTTTTGAAGCTTTATTGCAACCCACAATCTCCTATCCTCGAAACTCATCATCACCGGACGGGTTGGGATGCACTTCCCTCCCAAGAGGAGGACAAGTGTTTCCACCTGTGTGCGTCTCATACCGGTAAATCCAACCGCTCACCGCTCTAGCTGAGTTGAGCCATGTGAAAAGTGCAGGTGTCCAAGTTAGGTCATTGTCAACAAGAGTCGTACGTGTGATACGAAATATTCTACTTAGGCAATCAAGAATCCATTGAACCAAGTCTCGTGATCCTCAGAGAATTAAGTCAGCTAGACCTGAAGTACCTCAACTCCGGCTCCTATAAGGTTCCTATTAATTAGGTAGATTTAAGGTTCAACCAAGCTCTAATCTTCGGATTTTACTTAGACTCGTTCAACTATCAAACTCAATCCGAAAAAATGCTCATGCTATGCAAATGCTTTGAAGAAAATATTTTTGTGATGCAATTTTCAAAGATTTTGAACTTTTTATGGATTTTTGAAAAGTTGATGCACATGCATTTTTTTTATATTTTCAAAAAGTTTTTTCAAATGTTTTTGGATTTTAATTTTGCAAATGTTTTTGGGATTTTTGAAAAACAAAACGGTTTTGGCTCAAAACTAGGTTAAAATATTTACACTGGAGTGCTTCTTATTTATACAAGAAGTGGGTTTTAAGAATTTACAAGGATAAGTGGTCAATTTTATAGATATATAGTGAATTTTGGTGAGATATATGTATTCCTCAAACTTATTTGACACAGGTTTTTCAAACACTTATGAAAACTATAGTCCAAAATAATTTTGAAAAATAGTTTTTACAAACATGTACACACATTTGAAAATCATTTTGCAAAGGTTTTCCAAACAGTATATATAGGTTTTCCAAATATTTTTGCAACCATTTTTCAAACCATTTGCAAATCATTTTTCAAACTTTTTATTTCACACAAAGAAAATAATTTTACAATCAAAATATTTTTACAAAGGTCGAAAACATGTAACAACATGTTTTCAAAATAGTTTTCAAAAGATTTCCACAAGGATTATCAAACTATTTTTCAAACATTTTGCAAAAAATGTTTTCACCTGATATATTAATCAGTAAATACACAAAGAATTTAAGGAATAATCACATCTTGTTATTAAAGTTTTTAATGAATTTTATAAGTATAATTAGCCATAATTATTAAGAAAATACGAAAGTACGAGTTATGGCTAAAGTATATACACAGTATATACGACCCCCCTATACTTATCTTGAGCTATGTCCTCATAGATCGGAGAGGAAAGAGAAGACATTACTCTACTAAGTATAGGCTGGTGTTGAGCACATTTTTCGAGGGTTGGAAATTTAATGGTGGAAAAGGTCGTTGTTTTCCCCCATAATCCCGCGTCAACAAAAGATTATTTTTTTTATTTTTGCTACTTATTAACCTGTATAGCGGACAGGTCGAACTCAGGGAGGCTACAATTCCCGAGGGTTATTCAATTAATCGAAAATCAATCAAGAGAAAATGAGAATCTCAAAGGACAACTATCCTTGGTTTTTGTGATTTTTTGAATCTTTTATTTTTTTTATTTTTTATTTCTATTTTTTGTATTTTCTTATTTATCAAATTTTTAGTAATTTTGATTTTGCAATTTTTTTATTTTCAAAAAAAAATAAAATAACGTGAAGCAATATAAACAAGATCCAGAATATACACACCAACTCTTTTTGCAATTTTTTTTAATTAATAAAAAATACTCAAAAATTCAAAGAAAATGTTTTTGGATTTTAAAAGATTGGAAATATTTTTGAGAATTTTTGCGGAATTTTCAGATGTTTTTGTATTTTTCTAAAAAAAATCAACAAGGAGAAAATAAAAAAAAAGTGCACAGCCTGGAGTAATTTGCAATTTAAAAATCTTTTCAATACTCAAAACTCCTGGCGATTATTTTTAATACAAACTAGAAGCAAATAGCTACAAACAGAAACTGAAATCACTATTTTTGGATTTTTGTAGAATTTCTGTGATTTTTATAAGATTTTGATGTTTTTCAATTTTCTTGAGTTTTATAAAGAATTAAGGCGTGCAAATTGGTCAGAAATTATAAGATAATGAAATATAACTACTTTATTTTTTGGAATTTTTAGAGGTATTTTCGAATTTTTATGAATTTTGGAATTTCAAACAAGAAAGAATGACATGTTTTTGATTTTTATAATAATAATAAATGAGGGAGAAAAGTAATGAAAATTTTATGCTAAGAAGATAATCACATCAAGAGCATAGCACAATTTTCTCAAAATTTTTGGATCACAAATAACATTTATTTCAATGAAAAGAGAGCAAGCAAATTAATGTTCTGGAACTGCAGGAACTAAAATGTAATTATTTTAAGTTTCTGCCTGAAAATATAATAAAAATAAATACAAGGACAGAACATGTAAATTACCCAGTTATCACATGACTCGCATGTGCTCTTCTGAAGGCGGAGACGTATTCGTAATTCCTGAAAACCTTGGGGATGAAGATGCAAATGTCCCCCTTTTTTTAATTAATCCAAACCCTAGAGGGTGGTTTCATTCTTTCTTCGAATCAAAAGGGATGCCAACGGGGCGTCGCCCCTGTTCTACTTCTTCACGGGTCAAGAAGGGCCGATGGGAGCACCCGCAAGGGGCGCCGCCTCCCTTCTTTCTTCCTGCACAAGTCAGACGAGTGGCGGGAACGGAGTCGTCGATAGTGTCAATGGAGGGGCAGCGCGCTCTCACGCGACGGCTGAAGGGACGCTCGTGGAGGCGTGGCTGGAATCGGTGGAGGGCGCGCGCGGTGGGGGCGGCGCTCCGCCGTGCGGGGTGGCGATGGCAGTTGAAAGAGGGTGAAGGCGACACGGGGCGTCGTTGGGGCTGCTACAGGTGGCGTCTTCAGGCAGATTGCTGAGATCGGTTCCGCCTCGCGGCGCTGGAGGCAGAGAGGCAAGAGGGCGGAGGTCGCTCGTACGCGGGTGGAGGAGGAGGCGGTGCTGCGAGAGGGAGCGGCGGGCGCACGCGGTCGGGCGGTGTACGATGGAGGGGCAGCGGCGCGTGGGGGCTGCCGTCCCTACTTTATTCCTGGTTGAGGACCCTATCTCCCCCTACTTTATTCCTGGTCGATCAGGTCAAGTCTTGACCTTCTCTCGGGGTTCGGGTCAGCCTGTACACATTCTTCCTTTTTTTATTTTATTTTCTTTACTTTTCCTTTCTTTCTTTATTTATTTTAGGTTAAAATTAGTGAGGAATGTACAATATTTACACACAAATGCAAGTTAGTAAAAATATGGAGTTAGCGTTATATGCAGGTGTTTTATAAGGAATTTTAAGCTAAAATAAATGAATAAAGATGACGAATCTCAGATTCATCATCCCCCTATGCTTTACCTTTGCTTGTCCCTTAGCAAACACTTATTTGAATGAATAAGTGAAGAAGAAAAAGAAAGGGAAAATAAAGAAAGTAGGATAATATTGAGTGTTAACTTATCTTCATAAAATTGTAGTCTGGAGCTCTGTCGGACCTTTGGATTATTGGTGTGTCGAAACTTCTGTGAAACTTAGAATTTTAAAACCAATAGCCTTCAAGTTCTACACATCATTGTCACAATTTTTGCCTAGAAGTCATCTTAGATTGATTCTCTTCCCAAAGCATACCCTATGAACATTGAACAATCGACTCATGTGTGTGAAAAATTTTAGCTCTTCCCATCCAAAATGCCGGACTACCATGCAAATCTCCTCTCCAATAACTTGTCCTCGGGGAGTCAGGTATTTCCTTCTAAGGTCTGTCGTGCTGTGTTCACAATCGAATTGGGGGAGAAGTTAGAAGAATGAGAAAAGAACTGGAGGGTGGCCAGTGTAGTCACCTCTTCTTGGGAAGATGGCCAGTGTAGCCGAGTCTCCATCAAGATCTGCAGGTTTTCTTGAAGCTTGGACCTTTTTGGTCAGATATTTATTTGGTAGTAGCTTCTTTGTATTTGGAGTTTTGGTGGTTCTGCTTGGATCTTGTTGTGCCCCTACGGATATAGAATCTTTTTTTCCGTACATGTTTTGGGGTCTTAGAAAAAAAATTATGCCCAACCGTCCATCCCTTTTCCGAAGCTTTATTTCAACCCGTACTCCGGTCTTTAGATTTCCACGCTACCAGAAAAGAAACTCACACAGTCTTCCAACATCTCGTCTGAGTTGAGCTAAGTGCATAATATGGGAGTACGAATTAATTCCCTATTCCAGAGTTGTACCCAGAATGAAGAGACCAGGTTAGACACTAAGAGTCAAATGATGCACATTGTCATGTGGAACTCAAAGAATTAAGTCAAATACCTGAAGCTTCTAAAATCCTATTTCTCGGTGAAGTTCCTCTGAGAATTAGGTGGATTAAGGTCCAACTAAGCTCCATTCTTCAATTTTATTCTAGACATAGTTTAAATATCAATACTATCCTGAAAAATGCACCTACAAATGCAGAATATGAACAATGCAGAGAGTTTTTTTGAAAAAGAATGATGCACATGTGAAAAGAACCATTTTTTGTAAAACAATTTTCTAATTTTGAACTTTTTATAGATTTTTTGAGGGAAAATGCAGATGTGAAAGAAAGAATTTTTTTGTATGCACCTTCTTTTTTTTTCCTTTTTTTTGAATTATGCAAATTTTTATAGAATTTTGGTTTTGTAGTTTTTTTAAGGGAAAAGGGTTAGTAATATATACAAGTATATATAATAGATTTTTTTTGTTTTGTTTGTTTTTTTACGTGGATTTTACAAAATATACACATAACCCCCCAAATAAATGTATTTAAAAGTACGAGTTATGTCTAAGGTATATATACAATATACACGACACCCTCCTATACTTAGCTCGAACTATGTCCTCATAGTGATCAGAGAGCGACAAAGGAAGACATAACTCGTGCTAAGCAAAGAAAGGTGAAAAGACTCCTATGCTACAACGACTCAAAGAAAAGATAAAATGAAGAGAAGTTGGTGATCCTCCCCTATACTTAGGATCAAGTAATCCTAAGTATAGTGGAATGTACAAAGGGGAAAACCGATGAAGCGAATGTACAGACTCACAAAGACACGATATGAACGACATCATCCCCCCATACTTAGGGTAGAGTATCCCTAAGTATAGGCAACAACAACAAGGGTGATAAACAGGACAAATATGAACAACACAAATCCTTCACCCCCCTATACTTAGGATAAAGCACATACTAAGTATAGCATACACACACACACACACGGAAAAGGGGTGAATGATAAAACGGAAGAAGACAGAGTGAAACGAAAGGATATACAAGAGGTGTTGAACTTATGTATCGGACGCAGAAGGTGGAATCAAAAGATCATCGTCTGATACCAAAGATATAGAATCCACAACGGACATGAATGTATCATGATGTAGATATGGCTTCAACAACTGTCCATTCACAACAAATGGTTGTGCGTCAGATGACAACCCAGATATGACAATACTCCCATTGTCACGCACAGCTCTCACGATGAACGGTCCTGACCACTTGCTTTTCAATTTTCCTGGGAATAACTTCAACTTAGCATTAAATAACCAAACTTTCTGATTAGGGGAGAAAGTCTTTCTTCGAATGTGTTTATCATGCCAGCGCTTGACTTTCTCCTTATACATAAGTGAATTATCATATGCAAAGTCTCGAAATTCCAGTAATTTATTCAAATACAACTTCCTGTTCTTTCCTCCTTTCTCATAATCTAAATTGCATACACGGAGTGCCCATAAAGATTTGTGAATTAATTCCACTGGCAGGTGGCAAGGCTTTCCATATACCAATCTGTAGGGAGACATACCCAAAGGAGACTTGTACGCCGTCCGATAAGCCCATAGAACTGAATCAAGCATCCGGGACCAGTTCTTCCTATCTGGACGTACAAGTTTTTGCAATATCATTTTGATCTCCCTATTTGAAATTTCTGCCAAGCCATTAATTTGAGGGTGGTAAGGAGACACAACTCTGTGCTCAATGGCGTACTCCTTCACAAGATTCTTTACATCTCTATTAATGAAATGGCTTCCCCCATTTGAAATCAATATTTTGGGAATACCGAACCGCGCAATAATATGGTCCTTGATAAAGGAACACACCGTACGACTATCTGCGGTTCGGGTGGGGATAGCCTCCACCCATCGACTAACATAATCCACGACGAGCAGGATGTACTGAAATCCCTGACTGACAGGAAATGGGCCCATGAAGTTTATGCCCCAAGCATCAAAAACATCAGAAATCTGTATATATCTTAGGGGCATGGTATCTTTGGAACCAACTGTTCCTCCCATTTTATGACAATCAATACAACCTCGAACATACTCTGTAGCGTCCTTAAACAATGTGGGACACCATAGGCCACTCTATAAAACCTTTGCTGCCGTGCGTTTTCCCGAATGATGCCCACCAGATTCTAGCTTGTGACAGTGCTCAAGTACACTGGTGTGTTCCTCCTGAGGAATGCACCTTCTCCAGATACAATCCGCACCCTCACGAAATAGGTACGGATCCTCCCACTGGTAATAATGAATCTCTGACAGAAATCCGTCTACCTTGTACTTCGGCCAATCCTGTGGAACTTTCTTGGAGACAAGATAGTTCACAATATCAACATACCATGGAAGCGAGTCCACAGATAAAATGGACTCATCTGGAAAGGTTTTAGAAATAGGAATCATGTTCTGCTTAGAAGTCTCTGTGTCTGTGATACAGGAAAGGTGATCTGCCACAACATTTTTCACTCCAGGTTTATCCCGTATCTCTAAATCAAATTCCTGGAGAAGAAGGATCCATCTGATAAGGCATGGTTTGGCATCCTTCTTTGCATGTAAGTATCGTATGGCAATGTGATCCGTGTATACAATCACGTGTGAACCGATGAGGTAAGATCTGAACTTTTCTAGACCAAACACAACTGTTAACATCTCCTTCTCTGTAACTGTATAATTCCGCTGAGCTTCGTCCAGAGTCTTGCTAGCATAGTGTATAGCAAATGGTACCCCATCCCTTCTCTGTCCTAAGACTGCTCCAACTGTGAAATCTGATGCATCCGTCATGATCTCAAAAGGAAGAGACCAATCAGGTGGCTGTAAGACAGGGGCACTAGTAACCATTTCTTTCATCTGATTGAATGCAAGGAGAACTTTCCCATCGACAACAAAATCAGTCTCCTTACACAGAAGCTCCGTCAAAGGTCTGGCGATTTTGCTGAAGTCCTTTATGAATCGCCTATAGAATCCTACGTGTCCCGAAAATGACCTCAACTGCTTCAAATTCTGCGGTGGTTCTAACTTGGAAATTACATCAATCTTAGCCGGGTCAACCTCCATACCATGTTTGGAGATGACATGGCCCAATACAATCCCGTTAGTCACCATAAAGTGACTCTTCTCCCACAAGAGCATTAGGTTTACCTCATAGCAACGTTGAAGAACTCGGTCTAAATTAGCAAGACATGTGTCAAAACTATCCCCGTAGACCGAGAAATCGTCCAAGAAGACTTCAAGAAAATTACCCACCATGTCGGCGAAAACGGCCAACATACACCTTTGAAATGTAGCGGGGGCGTTACACAATCCAAAGGGCATCCGTCTAAAGACGTAAGTGCCAAACAGACAAGTGAAAATAGTTTTCTCCTGATCCTCAGGAGCGATAGCAACTTGGTTGTATCCCGAGTACCCATCCAAGAAGCAAAAGAACTCTTTCCCTGCCAACCTCTCAATAATCTGATCAATAAAGGGCAGTGGAAAGTGATTCTTCTTGGTAGCTGAGTTCATGCGTCGGTAATCTACACAGACACGCCATGAAGTAGGTACCCGGGTCAGAATCTCCTTACCACGATCATTCTTTACGATCGTAATCCCAGATTTCTTTGGGACCACATGTAAAGGGTTGACCCATTTGGAATCCGAAATGGGATATATAAAACCAGCATCACACCATTTTTTGATCTCCTTCATGACAACCTCCCTTAGATTTGGATTTAGACGGCGCTGGCATTCACGGGAGGGTTTACAGTCCTCCTCTAGGTAGATATGATGCGAGCACAACGCTGGATTGATCCAATGGAGATCCGAGATATTCCATCCTATGGCCTTGCGGTTTCTCTCAAGAACCTCTAGCACGCGAGATTCTTGTTCAGCGGTCAACTGCGAGCTGAGGATGACCGGAAACATTTGGGGGGGGGGACCGTAAGGAAGGCATATTTCAAAGTTGATGGTAAAACCTTGAGCTCAGGTGGGGTCTGAATCGTCTCTGTGATAACCTCTGCTACTGTACTAGTAGACGGTATGTGATCTATACTCTGTAGACTATCCACCTTGGCTATTGTCGGCTCAGCAAATAGAATATCTGATAGATCTGCGATGAATGATCTTTGCTCAGAGAGAAATGGCTCATCAGGATGTTCAATATTCTTATCAATGAACAGCTCAGATATCTCAGCAATAATCTCAGAAAGATGTCTCTCATCTATGCATAAATATGGAAATTCAATGAATGGCTCATATATCTGGACCTCAGAACTCTGCTCAAACTGCTCATTGGCAACTATCTCAATTGGACCACCAAGGGAACTCATGTTGACTGTGCTTTCCAGAGAGTCCTTTTGGGGAAAGGACTCCTGGGTATCTATAAAATCTGTGAAAAGATCTGTCTCTTTGAATTCAGCAAGAAAATCACAGTCATATGGTTCTGATATTGCTTTCTTTGTATCATCTGTTGCTGGTGGCGGCGATGGTTTAGGATCAGAGATCGTCTCTATTTTCACCTTGTCACTATGAGAGTGAAAGATGATCTCTCCAGTACCATAATCAACTGCTGCTTCGGCCGTTCGGAGGAACGGTCGACCTTGTATGATCAGGGTATAGAGTAACGGTGCAGATGTGTCCATATCCATGACAACGAAATCAACAGAGAATTTCATTCCTTGCACCGTTACAATAACGTCCTCTAAAATGCCTCTTGGCCTCTTAATCGATCTATCGGCAAACTGAAGGATCATTCTGGTAGTTTTAAGAGGCCCTAACTTGAATTCAGTTAATAAAGAGGAAGGCATGAGATTAATGGAGGAACCGCTATCGAGAAGAGTACGATCAAATTCTTGATCAAAGGTATGGCAACAGATGTGAGGTGCTCCCTTATCTTTCTTTTTCAGTGGAAGGTTGCTGATGGCATGAACTGTGGCCATGGTCAAGATGTGTTTCTCTGTTTTCTTTCGTCTATTCTTCCTTGCTTGACGCTTTTGGGTACATGCCTCTTTCATTCCCTTTTTTACTGTAGGCATGTATTCCATGGCTTTAAGTAGTGGCATCTTTAAAAAGATATTATGTAAGATCTCAACCACTCCAGGATCCGATAGTGCTGTTTTTAATTTTTGAATTTTTTTAGCTTTGAGAGCAGAAGGAAATGGCACAGAATCAGAATAAACATGTAAACGTTCATTTCCTTTATTCAGAATGGAATCATCATGTACAAGAGGACAACTAGAATCAGTCTGTATAGTGTTGTCCAATCTAGGTGAAGGAAAAACAGAATCTAAAATAGAACGGGATGTTGCTGCTGGTGAAGAGGAAGAATCTGCGACTGGTATATTCTCCCTTGCTAATGGTGATATGCATCTGTCTGGTGAAGGTGGTGGTGAAGGCGGTGGGTGCTGCTATACTGGGCCTCTCGACTGCTGGTGAAGAAGATGATGTAGAATATGATGCTCTCTCAGTGGACCGATCTCCCAACCCCAACTGCTGCATAGGCGGCTGCAATCTCCTACCACTCCTGAGATGAATGGTGTCAGATAAACATGTAAAATCAAGGGACATACCTGTCTCGGGGGTGGGTGGGTTTTAGCTACCCGCTCCTTGCATTTGAAATTATTGGGGTTGGCTTCGACCTGTGCTGGAATTATTATCTTGGTGGTAGTCTGGTCATGGATCCGCTGAGTCAATTCATTCATGTTCTTCATAATCAATGCAAGTTGGTCCAGTAGTGGATTGACTGAAGGGGGCTCAGGTTGCTCATTGACGAGTTGTCGCCGAGACTGATAGTGCGGAGGCTGTTGGTACCCATACGGATTCTGGTAATGAGGAGGAGGGGGAAAGGATACTGTCCATAATATGCAGTCTGCTGCTGGTTGAGCTGAGGGAAATACATGGACTGCTGCTGTGGTTGGCCTTGTCTCCAGTTTTGGAACTGAGGTGGAGACTGATACTGAGGCTGGAACTGCTGGTGCTGGTACTGGTACTACTACTGCGGTCTGCCTCCTTGAAGCTGGTGGGTGGGCCTATGACCCTGCTGTGAACCCAACTGGCCTTGCCCTGACGGACGGGGCTGGTTTCGCTCACGATCGAACCAGATACCATTCACGTCCTGAATGTCAGGTGGATGTGGAGACTGCTGCTCAGGAATATAGGCTACTTCTTGCTGGTACGGAACTATCTGATGTGCATGCTGCTGAGCTTGATCAGGTGTCTGCATGTAGTAGACATGCTGGACTGTAGATGGTCCTCTGCTATTTTGCTGAGTGGAAGGAGTCTGCTCCCTAGTAGAGGGGTCTACTGCTGCATTCGTATTGTGGATTGCACTGATTGTACTCACAAGAAGTTCCAAATGCTTTGTTATCTCATCCAGCTTATCCAGGTTCTTCGTCCTCTGCTCGATCACATGAAGCTTATCGAGTTCCTTGGATCTCTTCTCAATAATGTCTACTTTGGATAGGTGGTCTCCAATGATGGCCAAGTCTGTGCTATCCACCTTATCCAATTCTTGTGTTGTCGTCATTTTGACATCCTTGTGGGGTACTGCAGGGGCGGTGACAGGGTGCTTCTAAAAAGCACGTGAAGAAGAAAAAGCTGCTGAACTTTCTGCCATCTCCTCAAAAAATTGATAAAGGACATCCTCATCCTTGTTAAAGTGGCTTCCCCCACAAGCGGCATCTACCAGCTTCTGATTCTCAATGCTTAAACCCCAAAAGAAATTTTGTACAAGGCTGGTCTTTGGAATATCATGATGGGGGCATTTCTCCATCATATCTTTGAAACGTTCCCACGCCTCGTGAATAGGCTCTTGGGGCATCTGGGAGAAATTGGCAATCATGGATCGCATGTGGTTGAGTCGTCCAAGTGGATAATACTTGTTTAGAAATGCAGATCTCAACTCTTCCCAAGTAGTGACAACCTTCCCCAAGTGATTTAACCAGTACAAGACTTTTCCCATCAGGCTGAATGGAAAGGCAGTCATCTGCACTACCTCTAATGGGATGTTTGGGTAGTGTACAGTTCCACAAATGCGATCGAACTGCTGGAGGTGTATATAAGGTTCTTCATTAATATTTCCATGGAATATTGGGAGAAGAGGTAAAATAGTTGGCTTAAGTTCAAAATGCCCATGAACCGCAAGGATTTGTATCCACGAATTTGTCTGTTCTGCCCCTAGATTATAAGCATCTTTGAGTGTAGGCTTAGGCTCTACATGAGGTTCTTCTCCATTCCCACCTCCATTGTTTCTGTTATCCCCCCTCTCCTGTCTTCTCTTTCTTGTCTTATCTCGAGAATCAGCTCTCTCAATGTGGCTTGGAACTTAGCCTGCTCTGTTAACTGCGCTTGAATTGATTGAATGGAGGCTAACATGGTACTGTTGATCTCGCCTTGTTCTGACATGGTTCCCTTTCCCTTTGGTGGCATTAAGTATCCGGCTTCTGACTCTGAAAATGTATATGCCACTCGATTAGTGCTCAGAATTGATGGAGTCTCAGATATTAATTTGAGATTAAAGCCAATCTCAAATAGTGGATTTATGGACGTTGTGAATTGTGAAGTGGGGAAAGAGGAATATTCGTGAAGTGAGTCTCCCCGAATAGAAGGTGAACGGCTCGGAGCGTAGAATGAGTTCGCGGAGTCCGAACGAGAAATACTCCGGTCCGACATCTTCGAAATCAATAGGCAGGATGCGAGAGCACGAATGTCAATGCAAGAGTGAAAGTGAATGAAGGCGTAAATTGCGCAGAAGGATCTTTAGCACTAACAAGCAAACACAATACAAACCCCCAGTTCACCAACACAACTCAATGTGAAGACCGTGAAGGTTCGGTCAATTATCTTGTCAATTTTAGAGTTTGGTGATAATACAATATATCGGAGCGGTTAAAGCGAGCTGTTAGGAACCCAATGCTCTCAGGAGACTGGCCTAATCCCAAAGTTAGATCTTTCCCAGCCAGTATGAATTGCGAACTGTTTACAGGCTACCCGATCAATTCAATCTGTTAAGGACGTCGCGGGCCGCTTTACCGGCTACCGGAGAGATCCTCACTAGAGAACGACTAACCTAAGATAGTAGTCTGAAAAGAGTTCGGGCGTGGCTCTATCCTAGTGTGCGGGTCACTCTCTCGCTCAAGCAAACCAAACAATGAGTGGGTTACTTTCCCAAAATAATAATTTTCCTTGTATTTTTTAGGGTCGAGTTTTCTTTAGCAGTCCCGGTTTTAACAGTTATCACTTGGTTAAAAAGTATTTTCAAAGAATCGCCTACCGAGTGTCCAATTTCCTTTTTAACTTATGTGAGTGAAAACGAGGAAGGAGATCGGAAATGCCAATGCACGATTAAAAATGATGATGCATGCAGGGGTTAGAGATGCGTACCTTGTCGCCAGCACTCTACATGCAAGTGATCCATGTAATATTAAAATACAGAAAATAAACTAACCTATATGCAAATGCAAGTGAACCGTCCTAGATGATAACTTCTATTAACGGGCAAGAACAAGTTAATTTGACTAAGTCCAAATTACGATCTACTCTATAGGCACAGAAATTCTTGTTTAGGGTGTTTGGACCTAATTCATTACCTGGCTCAAGCAAATTAATTAAAGCAATCAATAGGTGGCTCTCGAAATCCGCGGAAAACAAAAAAAATAAAGGCGATGAAAACAAAACCGGTGAGGTCCCCCAAGTGCACCGGTACTTGGCGAAACAGACCCCGCAACAAATGAATGTCCGTTTACAAAGTTCAAATGATATAAAAAATCTCTCTTCTCTCTTTTTTTTCTCTCTTTTTTTCCGTCTCTTTCAACTCTTCTTCTCCTCTTCTCACGCTATCCTGCAGCTTAGTGAAGAATCAAGCCGCCTCCACGTCGCTTGGGTGCTTCGGCTCTCCTAGGATTGCCTCCTTTGCTCTGCGAGCCCTCGCAAGAAAAAGACAATAGAATGGGTAAGAAACACAATTTTCAAAATATTAGAAAATGATGGGATGAATGCAGTGGATATAAACAATGAAGTAATGTGGCAAACAGATAAACAGATATTTACAACCAAGAATAGCAGGTCAAAAGAGAAACCTAACTACCCTCGCTGTGCCTCCCCGACAACGACGCCATTTTGTGGAGCACGTTTTTCGAGGGTTGGAAATTTAATGGTGGAAAAGGTCATTGTTTTTCCCCAAAATCCCGCGTCAACAAAATATTTTTTTTATTTTTGCTACTTATTAACCTATATAGCGGACATGGTCGAACTCAGGGAGGCTACAATTCTCGAGGGTTATTCAATTAATCGAAAATCAATCAAGAGAAAACGAGAATCTCAAAGGACAACTATCCTTGGTTTTTGTGATTTTTTTAAATCTTTTATTATTTTATTATTATTTTGTTTCTATTTTTTTGTATTTTCTGATTTTTCAAATTTTTAGTAATTTTGATTTTGCAATTTTTTATTTTCAAAAAAATAGCGCGAAGCAATATAAACAAGATCCAGAATATACACACCAACTCTTTTTGCAATTTTTTAATTAATCAAAAATACTCAGAAAAATTCAAAGAATTTTTTTTTGGATTTTAAAGATTGGAAATATTTTTGAGAATTTTTGCGGAATTTTCAGACGTTTTTGTGTTTTTTTAAAAAATCAACAAGGAGAAAAGAAGAAAAAGTGCACACCCTGGAGTAATTTGTAATTTAAGAATCTTTTCAATACTCAAAACTCCTGGCAATAATTTCAATACAACTAGAAGCAAATTGCTACAAACAGGAACTGAAATCACTATTTTTGGATTTTTGTAGAATTTTCTGTGATTTTTATAAGATTTTAATATTTTTCAATTGTTTTGGGTTTTAAAGAATTAAGGCGTGAAAATTGGTCAGAAATTAAAAGACAATGAAATATAACTACTCTATTTTTTTTGGAGTTTTTAGAGGTATTTTCGAATTTTTATGAATTTTGGAATTTCAAATAAGGAAGAATGACATGTTTTTGATTTTTTTAATAATAATAAATGAGGGAGAAAAGCAATGAAAATTTTGTGCTAAGAAGATAATCACATCAAGAGCATAGCACAATTTTCTCAAAATTTTTGGATCACAAATAACATTTATTTCAATGAAAAGAGAGAAAGCAAATTAATGTTCTGGAACTGCATGAACTAAAATGTAATTATTTTAAGTTTCTACCTGAAAATATAATAAAAATAAATACAAGGACAGAACGTGTAAATTACCCAGTTATCACATGACTCGCATGTGCTCTTCTGAAGGCGGGGACGTATTCGTAATTTCTGAAAACCTTGGGGATGAAGATGCAAATGTCCCCCTTTTTTTAATTAAATCCAAACCCTAGAGGGGGGTTTCGTTCTTTCTTCGAATCAAAAGGGATGCCCAGGGGGACGTCGCCCTTGTTCTACTTCTTCACGGGTCAAGAAGGGCCGATGGGAGCACCCGCAAGGGGCGCCGCCTCCCTTCTTTCTTCCCGCCCAAGTCAGACGAGCGGCGGGAACGGAGTCGAGGACATCGTCAATGGAGGGGCGGCGCGCTCTCACGCGGCGGCTGAAGGGACGCTCGTGATGGCGCAGCTGGAATCGGCGGAGAGCGCGCACGGTGGGGGCGGCGCTCCGCCGTGCGGGGTGGCGATGGCGGTTGAAAGAGGGTGAAGGCGACACGGGGCGTCGTTGGGGCTGCTACAGGCGGCGTCTTCAGGCGGATTGCGAAGATCGGTTTTGCCTCGAGGCGCTGGAGGCGGAGAGGCGAGAGGGCGGAGGTCGCCCGCGCGCGGGCGGAGGAGGAGGCGGTGCTGCGAGAGGGCGCGACGGTGGCGCGTGCGGCCGGGCGGTGTACGATGGAGGGGCGGCGACGCGTGGGGGCTGCCGTCCCTTCTGTGTTTTTTTTGTTTTTTTATTTTTTTGTGTAATTTGGATGTAAACAGGGAATCAAAAAATGAATAAAATAAAAACATGTTTTTTTAAATTCGAAAATAAGAAAAGAAAGTAAGAAGATTTTTTTATTTTTTTATTTTTTTATTTTTTAATCTTTTTAATGTTTCCCTGCAAAACAAATGTTAGATAAAACAGAGAATTTTTTTTGTTTTTTATAATGGTCCTGCAAAATCAATGCTAGAGATAAAGAAGAAAAAAAATGAATTTTTATTTATCTACAAATCGGGAAAAATGAATGGAGATTCGACGGAGACGAGGGATTCGAATCCGATCTCTGGCCACCGTACGTGGCCGGAGTTGATAGATCGTGGGAGATAGAAATCGAAGGCGGAGAGATGAGAAAATGAACTGAAAAATCGAGTCGGAGCGGATAAAAATCGTGATGAATTTTTTTCTAATGATCTAGAGGAATAAAAATGATGATGAAAATAGAATAAATGCGACGATCTAAATTACGATTAAACTAAGATAAAAATGCGAAGAAAATTTCGGATCTCACCTTAGGAGCGGAAAATAGACCGTGATTGCCTCGACAAGGCTGACTCGCTGTCACCGGACGACTCGGAGGCTAGGCACAATTCTCGACGAAATTTCTCTCGGAGATCGGGCTCCTCTCCCTGAAGATTGATCAAGTTGGAATGATGGAGAAGGAGTCATATAAATAGAAAAGAGATGAATTTTGAATTTTTTTGGATAAAAAGATAAGAGATGAATTTTTGAATTTTTTGGTGGAAGAGATAACATGAGATAAATTAAGAGAGATAAAATAAGAGAGATAAAACTATTTACAAAATTATCTATTTTTTGAATTTTCGTCACTTTATTTATTTGAATTAAAAAATGTTATTTTTTTAA
Organism: Ottelia alismoides; assembly: GCA_037367405.1. NCBI lineage: Eukaryota > Viridiplantae > Streptophyta > Magnoliopsida > Alismatales > Hydrocharitaceae > Ottelia > Ottelia alismoides. Next base: position 456,770 of record JAZKJV010001445.1, on the reverse strand, counting down.
TTTTTTTATGATGGTTAGTTAAAAATAGCAACTATATACATGTATTATATACATATATGACATTATTTACAAGGATAAATGGGGAAATTGGCCTCTTTTTTTGTTTTAAGAGTTGTATTATTTGTTTATGTTTATTTTTATTTTAAGTAATTAGTAAAAATATTTACAAATATATATACAAATACAATATGCACAAAATATAAGGGAAAATTGCACAAACCACCCCAGAAAACCGACTTTTAAACCGTAACTCCAAAAATTATGAAATCACAGCCATTTTGAAGATAATTTAATTTAGAATTCAATGGAAGTGATATTGGTTCAATTTGAGATCATATGGAGCCGGAATTAATCTTTCAATTAGTGCTTAGTGGCTTTTTCCAAGTGTGGCTACTTTTATTCTGTACATGATTTAATTGTGCAATCATTTTTATTAATTAGGACGCATTTTTATTTACAACTTTGATTTTGAATGTTATTTGATTTGGGATCAATTAAGGTACAAATAAATTAGTGTCAGTTTTATATAGATATACACAAAATAAGTGAGAAACACATTTTTTTTGGATTTTCTAGTTGAGGACCCTATCTCCCCCTACTTTATTCCTGGTCGATCAGGTCAAGTCTTGACCTTCTCTCGGGGTTCAGGTCAGCCTGTACACAGTCTTCTTTTTTTATTTTATTTTCTTTATTTTCCTTTCTTTCTTTCTTTATTTATTTTAGGTTAAAATTAGTGAGGAATGTACAATATTTACACACAAATGCAAGTTAGTAAAAATATGGAGTTAGCGTTATATGCAGGTGTTTTATAAGGGATTTTAAGCTAAAATAAATGAATAAAGATGACGAATCGCAGATTCATCAGCTGGTCTAAAGAATAACTAAATGAATGAATGAATGAGAAGTTGATCGTCCCCCTTATACTTAAGATCAAATAATCCTAAGTATAGCAGACTGTACACAAAGCAGGGAGGGTCAAGGGTGGGAATGAACAGATCGTACTCAGACTGTCTCCCCCTATACTTAGGGTAAGATACCCCTAAGTATAGACAAGAAGAGGAGACAATGGAGAGGATCAAAGAATAGGCGAAACTCGGGGTGCAAGCCCCCCTATACTTAGGACAAAGTACATCCTAGGTATAGAAGACTGATAAAAAGGGGCGGCACCTTCTTGATAGGTGAGGAAGATAGAAGAGGAAAAGAAGAAAAGAAGAAAAGAATAAAAGAAGAAAGGAGATCGGAAGATGGAAGAAGATAGATAAGGATGTACGCATCACTCCCCCAATACTTATGGTAAAAGAAGCTCTAAGTATAGGAAACAATAAGAGTGATAAGACGGAACAATGAATGAACACTCGGCTCGTCCACCCCCTATACTTAGGATGAAGTACGTCCTAAGAAAGGCAAACACGAGAATGGGTAGACGAGCAATACAGGAGAGAGACGGAGATGAACAAAAGTGAATATACAACAGAGATGGATGTACACATGATCAGAAAGGTATAAAGCAGAGATTCTTGCGAGACCGCTGAGGGATAGATCTAGTGTGGTGCAAGTCGACATCGGGGTCCACAGTGGATGGAAGTTGATCAGGGTTGACATGGTAAAAGCCCTCAGTGGAGTCAAATCGAAAAGGCACGAATTGGCCAATGGAAGTAGTATGGCTAGGTTCGGCCTTGGTAGTCTCGCTGATTCAAAGTGAAATGGGACGAACTCATCATCATCGGAAGAAGTGTAATCAGTGTCGTCCTACGAGGTCTCATCTAGGTCAAAACCAAAAGGAACAAACTCATCTATGGAAGTAGTCAAACTCTCTTCATCCTCTACAATCTCAACCGGATCCTCTTTTTCATCAAAAGGGCCGAGTTTCTGAAAATAAGCATTAAGATCATAACCGGCCTCAAACATAAAAACTTTAGAGTGACCAGGAACAGACTTATCAATGGAAGTAGTCACTCCAGGTCCGTCCTGTCTAGTCTTGGAGTCTGCCCTTTGCTCTATGGTATCAATCAAGTAAATCCTACGGATTTCATCAACACATCGCCACACACCAGAAGGAGGAATTGCGAGGTCTGTGCTTTCCGAGTCTTCCCCCTTTCGGAGGATTTCTCGGGTCTCATCAACGATCGTAACACAAACTTTTCCAATATCGTCAGATAGGTCACAGGCCTCAGAGTAAACAAAAATAGGTGTGGTCGCATCAGGTGAAGGTCTCTGGTCAACAGTGGGTGCGGTGATCAACACTTCACTCTCGTCAAGAGGACGGAAGTGAATCTCTCCTGATCCATAGTCAATAACGACCCTCGCAGAGGCGAGGAATGGTCGTCCTAGGATGATTGGAGAGGGCTCCCTTGTGGAGGTCTCCATGGGCAATATGACAAAATCAACAATGTAGCTCATGCCCTGAATCGAAATGACGGTGTTTTCAAGGATACCCTTCGTCCTCTTGATAGATCCATCAGCAACTGAACGATCATCCTGGTTTTCTTTAGAGGCCCTAAGTGAAGAGACTGTACCAACGAGAAGGGTATAATGCTAATCGAAGCATCGCCGTCGAGGAGAGTGTGATCAAAAGTATGGTCAGAGATGGTGTAAGTGATGAAAGGGGTAGCTGTGTTATTCTTTCTAGGGATGGGACGGTGTGTGGTGGCAAGGGCAGTGGCCATGGTCAAGATATGACGCTAAGATCTGCTCCTCCACTTTCTCTTCTTGGGAAGAGGAGCAGATAATTTGGTCATGGCCTGCTGAAGTGGGGCTTTGATGATCGCATGAATAGTGTCCACCACTTCCGGTTCAGATAGCATTTTTTTGAATTTTTGGATCTTCTCCATACAAGGGAGGAGGTCGGAATTAGCATATACAAGAGGCATGCCAAGAGCAGTCTGTACAGAGGCATCCTCGGGGACAAAGGTGGGACTGGTTGTAAATGGCTGTGGGCAGTGGTCTGGCAAGTGGGATCTCTCCTCACAATCTGACTCGATCAAAGGTCTCCTGAATTTTTTTTGTGTTTTTATTTTTTTCTCATTTTTTTGGATTTTTGGTGGTTGCAAGATCCCACGATCACCCACAAGGAAATCCGTAACCTCGACGAATGGAGCACTAATCTGGTTTTTCCTCAAGACAAAAAGATTATCATTCATCGAATTAATGTGCTCTATCATCTGATTCAAGACAACATTCATGGAGATCGAGGGAGGTGACTCCAACAGCTCAGTCTCGGGTGGATGTGAAGGTGGATAATACGGAGGTGAGTGTGGGTAGAAGTCCGAGTCCTGATACTGCAATTGAGGCGGATATGTATAAAAGTCAGGAGCAAAGTCCTCCTGGAAAAAAGGAGGTGGACCGACTGGAGTGAACGAAGGATCCGTAAAGTCCGGATAAAATACGTTCCAGTCAGCCATCTCAAAATAAGAGGAAAATGATAGTTGGGAGAAAACGATGGTCAAATCAAGAGTGAGAAATAAGGAGCAAATGCGCAGAGACAATCTAGAAAGCACACAAACAATCACAAGCAAACTTACACAAAACAAACTATCAATTCACCTACTCAACTCGGTAGAGACCGAAAAGTCGGTATTTTTATCTTGTCTGTTTTAGAGTTAGGTGAGAAGTCCAAAATTGCACAAACACTTAAGGGATGAATGGTATTTGGGTACTAATCCTTAGTGTGCGCGCTAGCAAGTAAAACGAAGACAATGAGGGGATTACTCGCCCCAAGACAATATTTTTCTTTTTGATCGATTTTAGGGTCGAGTACTATTAGCAGCCCCATTTTTTTTGTTATCACTTTTTTATTTTTTAGTGAGAAATGCACATGCCTAACAAGGATCCAATTCCTTTAAACACCTAGGTGATCAAAATCAAAGGTAGAGGAGCGGAAAAGCAATGCAAGCGACAAAACGATGATGAATGCTAAAGCATAAATGCTTACCTTGCCTCTAGCATTCTACATGCAAGGATGCTCAGCAGAATTGAAACCTATCTATATGCAAATGCAATCCGATGAAATCGTCCTAGGGTGAGAAGCTGTTATTAGCGTGAAGCACAATTTTCAAAATTTGACTAAGTCCAAACGTTGACTATAGGAGCATGCAATGATGATTAATGTGTTTGGACCTAATACTATCGACAAGCAGTCCTAAATCTAAGGGCTCAATCACATAAAAATAAGGAAAATAAAATCGGAAAACAAAGGAAAAAGAATGCGAAGAAAACCGCAAGAACACCACAGTGAGCCCCCAAGTGTACAAATGCCTGGAAATTAGGCTCGAGAGTCCAGAGTTCGAGTACTTGTATTATTACAACAATAGAGTCTCTCTCTCACTAAAATTACACAAATAAATGCGATAAAAATAAATGGAGCTCGATATTCAAAAATCTCGGTCTCCTTTGGTGCAAGCCGAGCAGACTGTCGCCGACTTCACGTGAGTACGTAGGCGTCTAGGTAGAGCGCCTCCCTCGATCGGCGGTACCTCGCACAAAGTCAACAAAGAGATGGGTTAGACAGCTCAACAAGATATATCAAAAATAGAGAAAATAAATGAAGGACAAATATAGGCAAATAATCACAATCAAGCAAAAAGCCAATCTATGCGTTATTTCTCCCCGACAACGGCACCATTTGATTAACCGCGAGATACGAGGGCCTAAATATCTCTCACAAGGCGAAGACAAAGTCGCTGCGACGACCTTCGGTAAATCCCGATTAAATCAACAATTAACCCACGACAATCAAGTAAAGCGATGAAAGCAATGTATGGAGTTAAAATTTATTATAACTCTACAAAATATATGTATAGTGCAAGTATGTAGAGTGTCGAACATAGGGAGCAAACATGTAGAATAAGGCAATAATGCTCAAAAATGCGAAAGTGGTTAAATGCCTACAAGTGCCATTTTTAGTGGGCTTTGAATTTTATATTTTTTATTTAATTTTTTATTTTATATTTTTATATTTGGATTTTTAATTTACTGATTTTGTATTTTTTTGTATTTTGTATTTTTATATTTTCTTTTTCTTTTAATAAAGATATAATGTATATAAGGAATATATATGTACACTAGAGATAAGATAGGGATAAAAATAAGAGAAAATGCTCAAAATACAGAAAATGAAATGTTTTTGTTATTTTTATATTTTTCTAATGTTTTTGTGATTTTTCTAGATTTTTCCTATTTTTTTGGTATTTTTAAGGGCAAAAATACTAGTACACAGTGAGATAAGTTGCTGGTCAAAATTAAAATGAGGATGAAAAATATCAAACAGGATCAAAACTTCCTCAAATTAATTTTAAAATAAAGATAACAAAATAAGGAAAATTTAGAAACTGAAATTGTATTTTTTGGATTTTTTTTTGAAATTTTAACATTTTTATGAAGATTGTTGGTGTTTTGCTTTTTTAGGGCTTTCCTTTTGAATTTTTAATGATTTTTGGTTTGAAGTTATAACACACATAACCAAACAATATATATTTTTTTGGAATTTTTCAAAAGGAAATGAATATGTTAAACATAAAAGACTGCAGGAAGGTAGAAATGATGTTTTTGATTATTTTGACTACTCAAACAAAAAGATAAAAATACAAAAAAACTCCTTGATTGTAGAAGAAAGTCCGGGGCACAGGACATATTTTTAGATTTTCAAATAGATGAAAGATGCTCCAGAAATAAATCGATCACTAAAAATATTGAAGAAATTCTACAGGACACAAATCGTAATATCTTTTAATGAAATTTGAACAAAAATTTGATACTACTAATTCCTACAACATATCCAAAAATGAGCAAGTGATATCAAGTATTGAAAGAGTTATTAATAAAACAAGCCAAATCAGTACTCTGACTTCAAAAATTCACCATTAATAGTTCGTACATCATAATCTTTTGAAATTTGGGTACGATGTATATCTTTAAGGAAGCATTCTAAAAAAAAACTCACATGAAACGGAGTTCAGATGAACGAGTTATGAGCATTTAAGTACAGGGGTACATATGAAAAAGTAAATACAAAATTGCATTTCAAAAATGTACTCGAAAACTTCTTGAAATAAGCCAAAAACGCAGGGGTGTGGCCGCAAAACTTGCCACTAATCCAGGTGGCGTCAAGCTGCTCTTGAACAATAAGGGGATGTGCGTGAAAGTGCTCTGATGTACCTGCAATTAGAAGAAGTGCTCGAGTACAAAACTCGACCAAGATGTTAGGTACACAAAAAAATGGGATATGAATGGGGTTTCCTTCGATTTGGTGAGGGAAGAAGGATGTGCTCCGACCACCGGCGGAGGATGGCGGCGATGAGATGTGAGCCGCGTCGAGGAGAATGAATGAAAGTCAAAATGATGGGTTGGAAGCTCGCCGGAGCTTGCTCCGGCGAGGGGTGAAATGGGTAATTAAGTGACTAAAAAGCAAGTAAACAAAATGTTAGAATAAATCTACGATCTACAAGTGAATAAAGAGCAAGAAAACATGCAAAGAAAATGACCTCGACTGGCCTAGACACCAGGAAGATGGAACCGCGACGGCTGGTGGCCGAAGGTGGGGGTGGAGCCACCCTTCGACTCGCCTAGCCGCGCCTCCGAGGAGCTAGAGAGCTCACTGTCACTTCACTCTATCTTGAGCTCCAAGAAAGGTGGCCAAAATGAGTCCAAGAGGGTTCAAAAACTAATGGGAAGAAGATGAGATGTTTTGTACATGTGAGGTGGGCGGCTCCAAAGAACGATAGATATCAAGAGAATCGTTGATCCAATCCTTCAAGCAACCTCTAGGTGTGTATGAGGGTACATCAAGGTGAAAATGTCGTGAAGGAAGCTTAGCCATTGGGTGTAAGGGCCGACCTTGAAAAATCCGAGAAAACGGACAAAAACAAGGATATGACAGGAGTGACAGAGGCTGGTTAGAGAGTTGATGTGGTGGCAAGAAGATTGGTGTGTATCTAGAAAATAGACTGCTCAACCCTAGATATAGTGGTTGGGCGTGTATAATGGATGTATGTAGAGCAAAAGTGTAGAAAGAAGCCCAGCAATTTGGTGAAAGAATCGGCCTATAAAAATTTGAGAATATGGGAAAAAAACTAATGTTCTGACGCACAGCAGGGGGGGAGGTCAGACAACATGATGAACATGCTCCAAAGATCGACGATAATAGGAAGATTCCATGATCCATTCCTCATATATATCCTGGGCGTGTATTGTGGATATAAGTGGAGAAAAAGTCAAGAAGCATTCATCGTGAAAAGATGCACGATGCGTCCTCCAAAAATCGGCGAAAACGACAAAAATGTGATTCTAACACAGTACATTGGTAATTCATCTATACATTTTTTTACAAGAATTTTATCTTTTTAATGTTTTATTTATCATTTTATTCCAGTTTTAATATGTACATATATAATATTTTACAAAATAATAAAAATATGAAATATAAAAATAATGAATAATAAATAAAATGAATATTTTAATCGGTACAAGTATACAATAGGGGTCCAAAACTCAACTTTCAAACTGTAATTCCGAAAAATATGAAACCACCTTCATTAAATAGATTATTGAAAATTATATACAATTAAAGGTGATTTTGATAGATTTTGAGTTTTTATTTGAGAGATACGGGTCTGGGAAGTTGGGACTCTAGAATCTTATTCAGATCATAACTTTTTATCTGTGCATTATTTTGAGTGAAACCAATTTTGTATTTTTCTTTATTTAATTATATACAACTTTTATTTACAAAGTTTCTTTATTTAAAGTATAAAATGTGGGACTAAAAATATGTCCTAAAATAATTAAAGAATGAATTAAACAAAAGGAATTTTTATTGTATTTTTGGCCCTTATCTCCCCTTACTTTATTCCTTGTCGACCTAGTCATCGAGATGCCTAGGTCTTGGGGTTTCGGGTCATAAAATATTTACAATATTTTATTCTTTTTCTTTCCCTTCTTTAGTCTATAATTTTGGTTTTAAAAACCGTATTTTATACAATTTTTACATACACATACATGGATGCTAAAATGTATGAATTAAGGGCATTTACATGTATTTGCCATGGTTTTTGAGGCCAAAATGATAGAATAAATATGATGAAATGTGGATTCATCAATAGTCCAATACAACGACTAAGATATGAAGCTTCTTAGGCTTCACCTTTTATTATATGAATGAAGAGAATAAAGTGGAATAAGGGTTGGAACAATGTTTAAGAATAATGGTGGAATAATGTGAAATAATGAAGTAGTCGTACTCTTGGTAATCACGTTAGGTGGAGAATTGATCTTTATTCCAGTGCTTATTCTCCAAACAAACAGGATGTAGATTATCACATGAGATATATGTTTTCCTCCTCTAGCGAGCTTTGATTTGGCTTCCTTCAAAAAATAATCACCCATGGACAACATTAAGACTATCCTGCCATTAAAAATCTTCCATTTGTCGCACCTACAGTTATCACTATACTAAATTTTAAACAACAATATTTTTTATCTTTTAAACTCAAGACTTACCGTAATCCACAATAAAACCCTTTAATTCTCACCCACAAACTCATTTGGCATTCTCTGTCTCCAACTAGGGATGAGCACTAGGCAGGGCCGACTCTACCAGCCTGAAGCTCGGCCAGTCCGAACCCGAATTATTTATGGGTCGGGATTAGCCCAAAGATTAGGGCCCATTTAATAATTGGGTCGAGCTCAGGCTAGCTTGGCCTAGCCTGTTAGGCATGTGATGATTACAATATACATAGAGATAATATGATCAAATTATATGATATACAACTTGAATGATTGATCTGTAAACTCCAAATTCACATAATCTATATTCCTTACTTACAGCAGACAAGATATCTATAATTGCACACAATCTCTGCATAAATCAATTGATCATGATTTTCTAATCAAGAAAAATGTTTTCAAAAATATCGATTATATATTTCATTCCTAATCATTCTTGTCAAGTCACCTAAATATAACTTAACTAATTATCTGCATGAATTAAGCAAATCATATGGAAATGAATTGGGTATATATAGCATTAAATATAACACATTGATTTGACTCTACAAAACCTCACTTTTTATTGGGAAGAAAATGGAAGGGAAGATAGTATAAATTGCCCACTCATTATAGCTTGGATAAAGCCTACAATTTTTTGTTGGAAAGAAATGGAGAGGGGGAATAGTGCAAAAGTTCCTCTCTTTAATATCATGCATGTGCACCAATTACCCCTCCTCTTTCCCATACATGGAGCCACCCTCCTCATGCCTTCCCCACGCATCCCAGGTTAATGCCTTCCCCATGATAAAAGTCTCTCTCCCATTCCCATGCATAAACAATTAAGTCTCCTTACACTAATAATGATATTTTGTCTTCATTTGCATGGGATGTCTCCAAGCATATAACATTATAAAATGAGACCCTTCCCCCATGCATTCGGCGAGGCACGCATACTCGACCCCTCCCTCTCTTACCCCTCTTCCTCACGGTTTCGTCCATTCACGCATAACCTCTCCCTCTCTCTCGGTACTCTATCTCTCTATATCTCGTTTTCTCTTACAGATGGAAGCCTCGTGAAGGCGTGGACAACTACGGCTGTCCATCTTCAGCCGGCCACCTCCTTGTGCGCGCTTCAACCACTGTCCTCCTCCTCCTTGCACGCGTCTTCGGCCACAACCGTCCACCTCCAGCTTGCAGCGGGTACTGCAGCTACTGTTCAGCTGCAGAACAGTTCAGCCACCTCCCGCACACCGGCGTGCACCCCCAGCGACCATTCTCCAAGAAGCGTCCAGCCATCGGCCACCTCCTCTCTAGCGCAGCCCACCTGCTGTGCGGCCTCGTCTTCAGCCACACTCCTGCCCTGGCGGCTTTCCAAGTGTCCAGCAGCCCTCGTCGTTGTCGCGGGGAACAACAAAGTGAAACGGCTTCATGCGTGAATGAGAAACACTATTTCCTTCTCTCTTGTTTAGTTATATGTCATTTGCATCTAAACTCTTTAACCATCTTTTATTCCGAATATTTCATGCTTAACCTTTACTTTCCATATTGCTTAGATTGCATTTGTCTGAAGTAGTTCCTTTCCAAGTTGCATTTCATATATTTCACCTATCATTCTATCTGTTAAATGTCGAATCAAAATTGCAAATTTGTTTAGTCTCCGTGGATACGAACCTCTACTTGCCGCATACTTTCTGCTTACATATTTCGTGCTCGTAGTTGTAATATTATTTGTTTGATTGCGGTTTTTTGTGGAACAACAACGACGTGGTAAAAATAACTTTTTAAACCGCGTAAAATCGCAACAACAACATGATAGCCCGACCTGCATAGAAGCCCGAAGTAGGCCCACGTAAAGGTACGATAGCCCATCATTTAGGCCCAATTAACCCCCTGGCGGCCTTAGCCAGGGGGATTTGTCGCACAGTACACACAACCACACTGCACAGGCACTAGGGCACTCACTTCCCCCACACCATGTGATTCACTCCCACACAACACGAGCCCCTCATTGCCCTCACCCACGTAGCCTGTTGCCCCGAGCCCCTCATGGCCTCACCAACATTGCCCTCCTCCTCGAGAGACCTCACAAACTCACCCATGTTGCCTGCAGCCTCGAGAGCCCCTCGTGGACTCAGCGTCACCGCCTGCCACCCCGAGAGAACCTTGCTGCCTTCCACATGCATAAGCAACTCGAAACCCGGCCCCATGCTACCCCCCTTGAGAGCACCTCGTCGCCTCCCACATGAGAAGCTCGATGCTCATCCCCTCGCTGCCTAGCCCATGCCGCTCAGCCCTCGTTGCCCCATCCCCACAATCATGTCTCGTTATATGCACACTCGCCCGCCTCACCTCTACACCTTCGCCCATCCATTGTCTCATGCAGCCCACCACCTCACCGCTCCGCCTCACCTCACGGGTTACGACCCTCACCAGTCACCGCACCATTTACACTGTTAGGAAACTCTCAACTCTCAAGATTTAAGTTAATAATTGTGGTTGTTTTAATTAGGAATTTAGAGTCTCATTCTTCGATTTACACAGTATGGCAGATGATATATTAATATTGCCTTAGTTTATGAACATATTGTATCATTTGGTGTAATGTAGATAGGTTATAATTTGAGAGTTTTATTGTTTTTGGTGAATGATTTTTTTGTTGTGTGATGTTACTAATGTGTTGCATAATGACATTTGTATTGATATCAATTTGTTAATCTTGATGAAAATTTTTGCAATATGTCGTTTGGCATTTGGTATAACTTACATGGGATATTGATATGGATGCTAAGTTTTTAATATGGATGGCAATTGCCAAAAAATGTTCTTATAAATCAAGTTGAAGATTAGAATCTAACATTTTATTTAACTTTAGATGTCGGATACCAATCTAGAGATGCAAGACCTATTAGAAAAGAATCCTCCAATGACACGATCAGGGGAACCTTCAGAACTTAACGAGGGTGTGATCTAGTGGAGGAGAATCCTCCAATGGCACCATCATCAAAAATTTTTGGAGGCCCAAGCCCAAACTCATAAGTTTTGGGCTGATCTAAACCCAATTGATTTTTGAGCATTATGGACCGGCCCAACTGAAGCCCGACCCATAGTAATTGGGCAGGGCTTAGGCTTGGGCCTTCAAAAAAATTTAGTGGGCCCCGGCCCAAAGTCCACAAATGTAAATGGGCCTGGGCCTAGGCCCTGTAGGGTCTAGCCCATACCTGACCCATGCTCGTCTCTATCTCCAACTAGTCTGGAAGGACGACCTATTTTGTAGTGACCAAAATTTATAGATATATGCAAGTTCAAACACAAGATTACGAAAATGTTGTAAAATCCATATATTTTCGTAATATATAAAAAGATATGACGTGTTCTTTTTCGAAGCAAATATTTTGAGGCCTTTTATTTTCTTCCTTACTCCGACGGTCAAGTTATTGAAGCCGCCCAACATAGGCCGCCGATCCCCCTCACTAAGTCGCTCCCGTCACTTGCACGGCGGCAGCGGCGTGCCGCAGAGGCACTTGTTGTGCGCGTACGACCACTCATCGAACCGACTCATACTCCCCCCCGTCGGGATCTTCCCGCACAGCCTGTTGTACGTCACATTCAGGTGCTGCAGCTCCAGCTTCACGATCTGCTGCGGGATAGTCCCGTAGATCCTGTTGTGGTTGATGTCCAGTGATATCAACTGCAACGGGAATTCCACCCTACTCAGATCGAACTCGAACATGTTCCTCGATATATCGATCTCCTGGTCCAACGACGTGTTCGAAGGGCGGAACAGGAACGAAGCATCTCCCGAGAGCATGTTCCTGGACAGATCAAGCGTAGTGAAGTCGATGGTACCCAGGGACTTGGGAACAGATCCGGTTAGGTTGTTGTGGGAGAGGAAGAGATACATTCCGGAGGTGAATTTGCCGAAGGAGTCGGGGATGGAGCCCGTGAGCTGGTTGCGGTCGAGGCGGAGGAAGCTGAGCTTCGGAAGGGAGGAGAGCTCTGGGGGGATGGAGCCGGAGAACTTGTTGAAGGAGAGGTTGATGTCGTCGAGGTTGGGGAGGGAGGCGAGGAAGGCAGGGACCGGGCCGGAGAGGCCGTTCCAGTCGAGCCAGAGCGAGGTGAGGCGGGTGAGACGGGTGATGTCCGGGATGATGGGTCCGACGATGTTGGGGATCTTGCGGATGGTGAGGGACTTTAGGAAGGGGAGGTCGCCGATGGCGGGGGGAATTGTGCCGCTGAGGTTGGTGTCGGCGAAAATGGCAAAGCCGGTGACACGGTCCGTGGAGGGATCACACTCCACGCCGGACCAGACGCAGCAGCCCCTGGTGTCGTCCCAGTTGATGATATGGTATGGATTTCCCCAGAAGGACTTGATGGCGAGGAGGGCCTTCTTGTCGTCTTTGTTGCACTTGGCAGAGGAGCAAGGGGACGGATAAGAGAGGAGGATGAGGAGCAGGAAGAACGCGGGGAGCAGGATCGAGTCTAATCTGGGCGAGGCCATATCTGGGGATTGGGATGGTGGAATGATGGATTATGTGGAGAACATTTATAGATGGGATTAGTAGTAACTAGTAACAGGTAGGCAGGCTGGATCTGGGGGAAGTAGTTGCGATCGGAGATGCAACTTTGACGCATTATGGGGACATACATCACGTGCTAGCAGGGAGCTTCTGTGGGTAGTCAATATTCTGCGGGTGGAAACTGGAGACTAGGCTGGATGGTCCGCTGTAGCAGCACAGTGCATACGAGTTTCGGGTTTGAGCGAGCCCTGGATTGGGATGAAAACGAATTTAAATAGGATAAATTACAATTTAGATCCTCATCTATAGGTTCGAACGGGTCCCGATCTTTAAATTGTAACGATTCAGATCTCAAGGTCACTAATGTAAGGGATTTTTACATGGCAGACCATATAATCTTTATCAATTACCCCTATGACCTTTGAAACATCGTAATTCCTCCCTCACCCCCTCCCCCCGTAAACTTGTTAACCTTTTTCCTACAACCCCTGTAGTTAACCCCCATCCCTCTAACCGTTAAAAGCAACCGGATTATGTTATCTTCTTTTATACTATACCCAATTTATTTATCAAATTTACTAGAAATGTCATTCCCTCCCATCCTCCACCTCCATCTGTCCCTCCCTCCTACCGTCCACCTCCAGTAGAAGACGTCAACTCCCCTCCCCCAGTCCACTGCCGCCCTTGCTCGAAGCTCCCTCCCTCGTAAGCCGACCTCCCCTGCTCGTCGCCGCTTGAAGCCCCTCCCTCGATCATCAGGTTCTTGCTCGAAGCCGCAACCGTCTCTCGAAGCCCCTCCCTCAGTGACCAGGCTCCCCGCTCGAACCCCTCCCCCTCTAAGTCGCCGCCTCCCCTGGGTCTGTCCCCGATCGGACACCCACCCCCGGTCCCCATTCCGTTGCAAAGCCCCCTCCCTTCGACTCCCCCAATCCCATCCTGCTGCAACCCCCCTTGTGGTCCCTGTCCCACCGCCTGCGCATGCAAACCCCACGCCCCTGCCCGTCGCCTCCCCCTGCAAGTACCCACCGCCTGCCCCAGCAAACACCCCCCCCCCCCCCCCCCGCACTCTGCGTCCCTGTCCTGCCACCTTCCCCTGCAACTGCGCCCCATCCCCGTCCCACCGCCTGCCCCTGCAAACCCCCCGTCCCCCCGCACCCCGCGTCCCTTCTGTTCTTCTCCAACTAGCTGGCTGGCTCCCTCGATCTGCCAACCTCCTCCAGTCGAGTCCCTGTTCTCGACGGTGAGAAGGGAGGCTGTCAAAGGAGAGAGGATCTTTTTTACTTTTTTTTTAGTTAATTCTAGCCGTCTGTCATGGATCGGTTATATTAACTCATTTCTAACTCAAAGAAGTTTGTCAGTTTAACGATATGGTTCGTAGGGTAAGACGGAGCAACTTTACAGGGGTGAGAGAGGAATTACGATGTTTCAAAGGTTGTAGAGGTAATTGACAAAGATTATAGGGTCCACCGGGTAAAAATCCCTTAATGTAATGAACTTTTTGGTGCTAATGATGAGTATGCCCTTGTTTAAAAGTTGGAACCCAACCCCCATTCCCTTCCCAACAAGGGCGTATTCATCATGAACCCCAAAATTTCCATTTCTTAAATGGTCCTGCGACCCGAATCGTTTAAAGATCGGGACCTATTCTGGATCGGACCCATAGATGGGGATCCAAATTGTAATTTACCCATTTAAATATATTCGTGTCTGTTATCGTATTCATTTTATACATATTTTGACATTCGTATTATTATCCGCTCTAAAATGGATGCGGATATGAATATCACTTTGACATTTGTTAATATTCACATTCATATTCGTATATACATATGTATAATAATATATTTATTTATAATTTGTGTGCAACACCATTTTATTATTGGGATTTTTACACCTATAACCATGAGTAATTTCGCAATAACATTCATAACCTGTATAATCACGAATTACATGAGAAACCCTGAGTAATGCTTAAATCTTACATGACATAAGCATGTGTCATGTTCCGTTTGGGATGGACGATATGTTTGACGGATTATGTTAAAAAATAGAAAACTACCCCTAATATACATTATTATTTACAAAACATGCCATCCTTCTCCCTCCCCCATCCCCCGCGGATCGAGTTTCCCCTCCGCCGCCGCGTGGAGCTTCCTCCCTACGCCAGGCTCATCACACGCTCCCGTGCGCCGAGCTCCGACTGCAACCCCCAAACCCGTGCGCGTCGAGCTTCCACTGTCCCAAAGCACCCCCTCCCCCGTTGATGAATCTGCTATTCATCACTCTAAAAGTTGAAAATAGAGCTTTATTCCCGAGTAATTAGATGCATATTTCTACTTATATCGCATAATTAGTATTCATGCATACATTAATAACATCTGCATTTTAGCATTCATATTTGCGTTAAATAAGAAGCCAATTTCACTTGTAAATATTCACCTGTATATTAGATAAAATACCTTATTTATATATATTTTATGCTAACTCCAAATGCAATAAAACCAAACTCTATTGTGTATATATATTACTAACACTAATTAAAGAAAAATATCTAAAAAATACTAACTTGTAAAATTGACCAATAAAGCCCCAATCCAAGTTGGAGACCTTAGATCTTAAAATGTCCATATCTCTCTTATACAACCTCTGAATTAGGTATATTTTAAAGTAATATACATTCAGATACCTTCGAAACAAGACTAATTTCATTAAAATCGGAGTTCGTATGCGAAACTTGGGTTTTGTCCCCCTTTTGTACATTGTAAATAATGACCATTTTACCCCTGTAGTTTATCATTTTATTTTCTTCATTATTAAAAATCCCAAAAAATTAGATTAAATTGTAAATATTCTCCTCATATTTTCTCTATTTTTATTTTTGATTTTTCTCTTATTGAAAAATGACAAAGAATTGCAAAAGGAAAAATGTGGTATTTTATATCTATAAGGTACCACCGAAAAATACATTTTGTACAGATGATCTCATTTGATTTTCGACCTTTCACGAAAGTTGTAGATCTCGTTGAGACGAGCAACTTTCGTGTTGACCAATTTTTGATTTAATCCCTTTTGTTATTTCTTTTTAATTTTCTTTACATTTAATTTTTGAATTTTCCATGAGCGACATGTGGCAGCTCCTAGAGCCGCCACGTGTCACCTCATTTTTTATTATTTTATTAATTTCGGATTTATCTTATTATTTTCAGATTTATTATTTATTATTATTTTACTATTGATATTTTAATTATTTTTAATAGCCTACTATATTATTTTATTAATTATATATTTTATTCCCCTTTTACCTCTTCTCCTTTACTTGGCTTCCACTCCAAGTTAATAACTCCCCACTACCCCACTCTCTCCATCCTTCTCCAACCTCCTCCTCCTCTTTATATTCTCTTCCACTCCTCCATTCATCTTCATCTGCCAATTGAGAGACGAGAGCCATCAACCCCCACGTGTTGTAGGTGATAGTTGCGACACGTTTAGGTAGAGCAACGACGGCTATTTCCTTCGGCGAGATCCGTGGATTTTGTTTATTCACGTTGCAGCAGAACTCCACATTGGCTGCCCAAGCTTCGGAGACGGCCATCTCCTCAAGGCCACAACTGGAAGCCGCACACCACGGCTCCACTTTCAGCGAATCACATGTAATTTCTCTATCTCTACCTTCTACATTATTTTTATCTAACATTCTTCATTGTTGTTTCATCCACATTATCATCTACCAAACACCATCACAAACAAATTATTTTCATCAACCACCACCATCACAATCACCCTCATTTCATCTCTTCACATATCCATTCCCTGTTAAAGAAAATATAAAAAATATAAAACAAAAAAAAAATTCCAGGAGCTACTGGCCGGCCGTCCTCGTGTGGTAGCCACCCGCTGCCTACGCCGCTCCGACACTCCACCACGACAACCACCAGCCCCTAGACGCATGCAGCATCTCCATCGGCCCCTGATCTCCGCTCCAGCAGCCCGCAGCCCCAACTGCTCCATCCACCGCGCACGGCTGAGCGCCGCCCCACCGCACCGCGCGTTTCAACTCCGCCTCCAGAAGTCTCCGCTGCCGAGCCCCGCTACCACTCCAGTCTCCGCGCCCGTGCGCTCACCCGTCCTGCAGCCACCCTCAACGCCGCCCTGCTGATATTCGCAGATTATCGAGGGTCTAAATACGTCGCTGTGGCGACCCACAACAAAATGTGATTAATCAACAATTAACCCACACTAAGATCAATAAATTAGAAATAATGTGGAGTCAAAATTTATTTTTAACTCTACATAAAAGATGTATAGATGCAAGTACGTAGAGAGTTCGAACACAGGGAGCAAGCAGGGTAATTCTAAAAAATGTAAGCACAAGTGTGTGTGTGTAAAGTGTCTACACTAAGCAAGCAAGAAACTACAATTTTTGTGGGTTTTTAATTTTTAAATTTTTTTTTATTTTAATTTTTTTGTTTTGTATTTTGATTTTTAATTTTCTGATTTTTATAATTTTATTTTTTTCTTTTTTTTTCTTTTTTCAATATTGGAAAGTAAAGACAATATAAGAAAAGGCAAGGTAGAATATTTATAAAAATGCACAAAAATGCTCAAAAATTCAGAAATAAAAGGTTTTTGTATTTTTAAGGTTTTCTACTGTTTTTGTGATTTTTGGGGATTTTTCAAGGTGTTTTTGGTATTTTTAAATATTGAAATAAAAGAAAACAGTGGAAATAGATCTGGCTGTGAATAAAATGCAATTTAAAAATAACAAACAGCACTCAAAATATTTCACACTATTTTTCAAATGAAGAGAGTAAAATAGAGAACAAACAGGACCTGGGTTTATATTTTTTGGATTTTTCTTTGATTTTATATATTTTTTTGAAGTTTTTGAGTGTTTTTAGAGTTTTAGTATTTTTCTTTTGAGATTTTTAGTGGTTTTTGGACTGACACTAAAAGATAATAAAATAGACACTAGGTAATTTTTTTTTGGAATTTTTGGAGGTGTTTTACTATTTTTTTGGTATTTTCTAAACTAGACAGTGCATAAATAGTGAGTTTTTGATTTTTAACAAATATGAAAATAAAGTAAAATCAAAAACTAAATATGTGGCGTCAAAGTACACATGTCCAGGAGCATAAACCTATTTTTGTGGAATTTTTGGAGTTAAAATGATAGGTTAAATAATTAGAGCAAACATCCAAACATTAAACAGGCCTGGCAGGGGTATATGTGCAATATCTAAAACATCCAGGGGCATACATGCAATTTTCCACAACAATATATACTGAATATTCAATTTTTAGCACCAAAATGCAATTACAAAAGCCGCCTGGGCCTCCAAGCAATTTACCCACCAGGGCGCGTGACTTGCACGCGCCTGGGAAGGACTGGAATGTAATATCACAAAACTCTGGGGGCCTACTTGCAAAACATCCAAAAAGTTTACACTTGAGATGAAAGTTTTAGGACTGAAACGAAATACACAAACTACCGAGGGTGTCCTTGCAAAATGCCCACCCCCTCACGTGTACAGGTCACGTGAGGTGACGTGGCGAAGGACCTAAGTGCAAATAGTTGAAGTATGGGGGTCCTTGTGCAAATATTACAAAAGTTTTATGCTACAGACAAAAGTTTAAATACTAGATATTAAATACAAAAATTGCGAGGGTTGGGATGCAAAATACCCTCGCTCGGGCGCTCTGGAGGTGACGCGTGGCGCGCATCCAACGGCTGGCGGCGATGGACGATCCAACGGCGGGAAGCGGGCCACTTATCCACGTGGCAGCACAAGAGCGGCCGATGACGGTTGGCGTCGACGTCTGAGATTAGATCTCAGAAAGAGATCCGACGGCGGTTGGGCTTGGAAGATCGGACGGTGGACACGCGAACTGGAGCTGCGGCTCGATCGGACGGTGGAGAGACGAGGAGGAAGAACAGGGAAGAAGGCCGGCGAAGGCGAACTTCCCCGGCTCCGATCTCGCTTCTCCGGTGATGAATGGGCTCCAAAATGGAGCTGCAGACTCCTGGGAGGTCCTTCTACAGACTGGATGGCTCGGATTCGCCGGAGGAGCGTCGTGGTGCTGGCGCGAAGGCGGCGGAGCTTCACGCTCCAGGTATCTCCGGCGAGGGATCAAAATGGCCCTCCAGGTGCTTCAAGGGTCTTTGACCTGCAAAAAGTGGTGAGAAGGCCCAGGGCAAATTGCCTGGGCCTCGCGGAGGCGTGGGGATAGGTGTAGCGAGATGGCGGCGAAGGGCCGGAGGTGCACTCCGGCCAAGGTGGGTGATCGAGCGATTCAGATGATGTAACTTCGATTTTTTTTGGGGTTTTTGTAGCTAAGGATTACAGGAAGCTAATGGGTTAAATGAAAAGGCGGGAGATGGCCCTCGATGGCCGGAGCCAGAGGAAGAAATGGTACCTCGACCGGCGAGCTTGCGGGAGGTGGTGGAAGCGCCTCCGACCTCGGGAGCCTTGGCTGAAGAGCCTAGGACGGAGCTGTCACCTCCGGGGAGCTCTGGAGCACGAAAGAAGCGCGAGGGGTGGACCGAAGGGCGTTCAACCGAGGGGAGGAAGATGAGGGTTCTTATTTAAGGCGTGGCGAGGCGTGATTTTGGGAGCAAGAGCACGCGCGCATGATGGAGATTTTGCGTGATCTGGGAGCATGGCGTGGCTCAGTGATGATCGGGGAAGACTTCCCAAGAAGGAATCGAGGGGAGAAGACGAACGGATCGAGCTCGGAAATTGGGGGAAATCGGGGCGAAATCACGGTGTCAGAAATGGCAGGGCTCGGTCAGGGAGTTGACCGAGGTCAACTCTAGACCGCACCTGGTTGGTCCACGTGGACCAACCAGGAAATTCAGAGTAGAAATTATTTGAAAAATCAAAATAAAATAGTAAATGAAGTTATTGATTCTAGGTTATAAAATAAAAAATGTTTATTATTTTATGAAGAATTTTTCTGTGATTTTTATTTATTTTTATGAGACTTATTTTTACAAGTTACCTTTTTAACCCTATATAGGTATATTATCTATATATTTTAGTATTTTATTTTTATTTTGTGTCTTTAAATTTATTTATTTTTGCTTATTATTTTATAAAAACATAAAGTACTTTTATGTACATAAATATATTTTTATTTTATTTTTCTGATATGTTTTGTATATTTAATATAATACAAGTATTATTTGTATAGGTATATGTATAGGCAGTATACCTATGTATCCTTTATACAAGTATTTTTATTTTGTGATTTCTTTGCATTTTTATTCTGGTTTTAATGTACATATATATTATAAGTAATATATACATAATTATAAAAATATAAACATGCAAGAATAATGAATAAAGAATAAATTGAATATTTTAATCTGTACAAGTATACAATGAGGGTCCAAAAGTCAACTTTCAAACCGTAGCTCCGCCAAATGCGAAACCACCACCATTGGATAGATTATTTTATTCTATATACAATTAAAGGTGAGTAGGCTGCATTTGGAGTTTTTATTTGTGAGATACAGGTCTGGGAAGTTGGCATTCTGGATTTTTACTCAGACCATAACTTTTTATCTGTACATTATTTTTCTGTGAAATCAATTTTGTATTTTTCTTTATTTTATTATCTACAACTTTCATGTACAAAGTTTCTTTATTTGATGTATAAAAAGTGGAACCAAAAATAGGTCCCAAAAAGAATAAAGAATGAATAAAATGTATAGGTATTTTATCTGTGTTCCTGACCTTATCTCCCCCTACTTTTTTCCTTGTCGACCTATTCATCAAGATGCCTAGGTCTCGGGGGTTTAGGTCATAAAATATTTACAATATTTTATTCTTTTTCTTTTCTTTATTTATTCTATAATTTTGGCCTTAATGACAGTATTTTATACACTATTTAGATGCACATGCATGAATGCTAAGATGATGATCTTAATGCTATTTACAGGCATTTGCTAGGGTTTTTGGTGCCAAAATGATAGAATAAAGATGATGAAATGTGGATTCATCATCCCCCTATACTTTACCTTTGCTAGTCCCTAGCAAACACTTATGCAATAAGTGCATAAAGAGAAAAGAAAGAAAAGAAAAAGAAGAAAATTGGATGAAGTTTAATTATCAAACTTGTCTTCACAAAATCAAAGTTTGGAGCTTAAGTCGGACCCTTGGAATTTTAGTGCGGTCGGAACCTTAATGAGAACCAAATTTGAAATCCAACAGTCCTTGAGAATCCCAAAACTCTGTCCAAGTCTCCTCAATAGCCAGGTCAGAAATACTTCAACTCATACGCAAACTCTTATGACTATGAATCTGACTCGTACAGTGTAAGTGATATGTAGCTCCCCACCTCAGAAGTGACAAAGAAACAACCTCCCCCAACCTGGTAACTCTAATGCCTTGGTCTAGCAACTCTTTCCTCGAGAAGCGGGGTATTCCCTTCTAAGTTCAAGTGCAACCGGCTCAAGAAGAGGGGGAAGAAGTATAGACTTTTGGAAGCTCAGCCAGTGTAGCTAAGTCTCCCGCTGCAAGCTTCATGAGATGTAACATGGATACCATAAGCTTTTGCTTTATTGGACTATATACACTCCGGTGGGGTTATTAAATTTTCAATCCGACCCACCAATTTTTTGGAGTTCTTTTGCATTTTTGCATTTTTTTTTCAATTGCATCTGTATAACATATCTACATGGTGCAGCATATATACAAGAAATTTTCCTCTTGAGCCAGTAGACTATCCCTCTTTTGAAGCATTATTGCAACCCGCGGCTTCTGTCTTTAGCCTTCATCACCACTAGACCAAGTTGAGGTGCACTTCCTTCACTATAAGAAGAAGAGAGGTTCCACCTAGAAGTACTACCCTCATATGCTACCCCAAGCCAAAGGAGACTGCCTCCTCACCACCTCATCCATGGAGAGCTATGTGAAAGGTGCAGGTGTCCAAGTTAGGTCACTATCAACAAGAGTCGTGCGTGTGCTCCGAAATACTCTACTTAGGCAGTCAAGAATCCATTGAACTAAGTCCCGTGATCCTCAAAGAATTAAGTCAACTAGACCTGAAGTACCTCAAACTTAGTTCCTATAAGGTTCCTGTTATTAGGTAGATTTTAAGGTCCAATCAAGCTCCAATCTCCGGATTTTACTTAGACTTGTTCAACTGTCAAACTCAATCCGAAAAATGCTCATGCTATGCAAGAAAATATTTTTGTGATGCAATTTTCAAGATTTTGAATTTTTTTTATGGATTTTTGAAAAGATGATGCATGTGTATGCAGATGCATTTTTTTTGTATTTTTCAAAAAGATTTTTCAAATGTTTTTGGATTTTCATTTTGCAAATGTTTTTGGGATTTTTGAAAATAAAAAGATTTTGGCTGAAAAATAGGTTAAAATATGTACACGGGAGTGCTTCTTATATGTACAAGAAGTGGATTTTAAGAATTTACAAGGGTAAGTGATCAATTTTATACATATATATAGGTAGTGGATTTTGGTGTAATGTTAGTATTCCTCAAACTTATTTGACACAAGCTTTTCACACAATTTTTGAAAACTATAGTCCAATATATTTTTTTACAAACATTTTTACAATCATGTACACACATTTGAAAATCATTTTGCAAAGGTTTTCCAAAACAGTATATATATAGGTTTTTCAAATATTTTTGCAACCATTTTCAAACCATTTGCAAATCATTTTTCAAACATTTTATTTCACACAAAGAAAATAAATTTTACAAATCACACATTTTTACAAAGGTTGAAAACATGTAACAAAACATTTTCACCTGATTTATTAATCAGTATATACAAAAAGAATTTGAGGAATGATAACACCTTTTTATTATTAATGAATTTTAAAGGGTTTTTAGCCATATTTATTAGGAAAATACGAAAGTACGAGTTATGGCTAAAGTATATACACAGTATATACGACCCCCCTATACTTAGCTTGAGCTATGTCCTCATAGATCGGAGAGAAAAGAGAAGACATAACTCGTACTAAGTATAGGCAAGTCTAAAGAATGACCGAATCAATGAATGAGAAGTTGACCGTCCCCCCTATACTTAGGATCAAATAATCCTAAGTATAGCAGACTGTACACAAAGCAGGGAGGGTCAAGGGTGGGAATGAACAGATCGTACTCAGATTGTCTCCCCCTATACTTAGGGTAAAATATCCCTAAGTATAGACAAGAAGAGGAGACAATGGAGAGGATCAAAGAATATAGAAACTCAGGGTGCACACCCCCCTATACTTAGGACAAAGTACGTCCTAAGTCTGGGGAACTGTCTACAAGGGCGGCACCTTTTTCATAGATAAAGAAGATAGAGATGGAAAAGAAGAAAAGAAGAAAAGAAGAAAATGACTCAACAGATGAAAGTGATATGAACAGATGGATCTGTACAACGGCAGATGGAGTTGATCACCATGTATAAGATGTAGATGATGAGAGTTAAAGGACACATCTCATACCAGAAGAATGGGGGCAACGTCAATGGTCGGCGGATCATGATCTCGATATAGCTTCAGGCGTTGACCATTGACGCGGAAGGTGGACGAAGATGACGGTTCGGATATATCAATGCTGCCATTGTCATGTACCTTCCTAACCACATACGGACCTTTCCACTTGCTCTGCAATTTCCCTGGGAATAATTTCAGCCTGGAATCAAACAACCATACTCTCTGATCTGGCTCAAACTGTTTATGGCTGATATGCGAATCGTGCCATGTCTTCACTTTTTCTTTATACTGTAGGCTGTTGGAAAAAGCTGTGTCTCTCAATTCCTCCAGGGCTGCCAATTCTGCTCTTCTCTGGTCTCCTATACTCTCGGGATCCAAAAGTAACTCAGTAACTGCCCAAAAAGATTTGTGCTTGATTTCCACTGGCAAATGGCACGGCTTGCCATAGACGAGACGAAAGGGAGATGTCCCTAATGGATTTTTGAAAGAGGTCCGATAGGCCCACAAGACCGAGTCCAAAAGCTGTGACCAATCCTTTCGGTCTGGGCGGACAACTTTCTGCAAGATAGTCTTTATCTACCGATTCGATACTTCAGCAAGACCATTAGTCTGAGGGTGATAAGGAGTGGCAACCCGATGGTCAATGCCGAACTCGTCAGCAAGGGCCCTAACCTTGTCATTGATGAAATGAGACCCCCCGTCTGAAATCAAAACTCTAGGCACCCCGAACCGTGAAATGATATTTTTCCTCAAGAATTTGCACACGGTTTTCGCATCTGCGGCTCGGGCGGGGATGGCCTCAACCCATCGACTGACATAATCCACAGCGAGCAAAATATGCTCGAATCCCTGACTCTTAGGAAATGGGCCCATGAAATCAATCCCCCATGCATCAAAAACCTCACAGAAGTGAATGGGTTGCATGGGCATCATGTCTCTCTGTCCGCAGGTTCCCATTTTCTGACAGTCAGTACATCCCTTCACGAACTCATCAGAATCCTTGAAGAGAGTAGGCCACCAAAGGCCGGATTGAAGCACCTTTTGTGCTGTCCTTTTTCCAGAATGATGTCCTCCTGCCTCAAGCTTGTGGCAGTATGTGAGGACGCTATGCTGCTCTTCTTGAGGAATGCACCTCCTCCAGATACTATCCCCTCCTTCATGATAAAGGACGGGATCCTCCCAATGGTAAAACTTGGCCTTAGCTAGGAAGGTCTCGAGTTTCTGCCTGGGCCAACCCTGAGGGACTGTCTTGGCAACAAGATAGTTTACAAAGTCGGCATACCACGGGAGTGAGGTGACAGCCAAGATCGCCTCATCTGGAAATGTCTCTGAGATAGGTGCGCTGGGCTCAGATTCCTCAAGATTCTCCAATCTGGATAGATGATCCGCCACCACATTCTTGACTCCAGGCTTGTCCTTAATTTCAATATCAAATTCCTGGAGTAGAAGGATCCATCTGGTGAGACGTGCTTTGGCATCCTTCTTAGCCATTAAGTACCGGATGGCGGAATGGTCGGTGTAAATAGTCATTCTAGATCCGAGAATATAAGATCTATACTTATCCAAAGCAAAGACTACGGCCAGCATTTCTTTCTCAGTCACAGTGTAATTCCTTTGAGCGGCATCTAAGGTCCGGCTGGCATAGTGAATGGCAAACGGTAATCCATCCCTCCTCTGTCCAAGCACAGCCCCAACGGCAAAATCTGAAGCATCCGTCATGATCTCGAATGGGAGAGACCAATCGGGTGGCTGAAGGACAGGAGCTGAAACAACCATACTCTTGAGAGTCTCAAATGCTGCAAGACACTTATCATTAACAATAAACTCGGTGTCTTTGGTCAGCAAGTCAGTGAGCGGTCGGGCAATTCGACTGAAATCCTGAATGAACCGTCGGTAGAAACCGACATGCCCCAGAAAAGACCGTAACTGACGAAGATTGGACGGCGGATTGAGTTTTCTGATGATATCCACCTTGGCAGGATCGACCTCCATGCCCCTGTTGGAGACGATGTGCCCAAGGACCGTCCCTTGAGTCATCATGAAATGACTCTTCTCCCAGGATAAGACAAGATTGACCTCTATGCAGCGCTTCAGCACACGATCTAGGCAGTCAAGACAAGCATCAAACCCGTCGCCATAGACCGAGAAGTCATCCATGAAGACCTCTAAACAGTCACCCACCATGTCCGAGAAGATGGACAACATGCACCTCTGGAATGTCGCCGGAGCGTTACATAGACCAAAGGGCATCCGTCTGAAAGCATATGTCCCAAACGGACAGGTGAATGTCGTTTTCTCCTGGTCTTCGGGCGCAATGGCCACTTGATTATATCCAGAGTACCCATCAAGAAAACAATAATGGCTCTTCCCGGCTAGCCGTTCTATAATCTGATCAAGAAAGGGTAGTGGGAAGTGATCCTTCTTGGTGGCCTCATTCAATCGTCTGTAGTCCACACAGACCCTCCAAGAAGTTGGTACTCTGGTAGCGATCTCCTCTCCAGACTCATTGATCACTGTAGTGACACCCGTCTTCTTGGGTACCACATGTAACGGACTTACCCATTTAGAGTCGGAGATGGGATAGATGAAATCAGCGCTCCACCACTTTGAAATTTCTTTCATGACGACCTCGCGAAGATTCGGGTTCAGCCGTCGCTGGAACTCACGCGATGGCTTAGCGTCATCCTCGAGATAGATGTGGTGGGAGCACAGCTTCGGGCTCAGCCCTTTGAGATCAGCTATATTCCAACCGATTGCCTTGCGGTTTCTCTCAAGAACCTCCATCAGACGAGATTCTTGTTCTCCAGTCAAATCTGCTGAGATAATGACTGGGTGCATATCTGGCTCACCTGCAAGGAATCTATACTTCATTGATTGCGGTAGAGGTTTCCGTTCAGGACAGCTGGGAGGCGGCAGATCTGGCTTCTGATATGTCTGGGTGAATGCGACCAGGTCTGCATGAGAGAACTCTCGCTCTGCATGAATTTCTGACGAAAGGCGGCTGACTGAATTATCAATAAACTGTACGGGCTCGCACTCTGTCATGGTTGTTGGCTCAGAATGAATCAGACAAGACAACGGATCATCGAAATAGGCCCATTCAATATCTGAATAGGAGGGATCAGAAGCAGAAGAACAAGAACTGAAATCATCGGCACCACTCGTCACCACACTGTCAGCCTCAGGTGTATCCGTATCCAGGAATGTGCTCTCCCGGCTCTCGATTGCCATGAGCTTGCGATACAATGAATCGGTAGGCAAGGCGAGAGTCGGTGCTACAGGGTCTTTCCAGTTAGATTCATCATCAGTCATCTCAAAATCACGAACCTGGTGGACGTCTAGCTCGTCCTCTGTCATCTGCGCGGCTTCACTCGATTGCTCGGAGCATTCTAACTCTCTGGCTCTGGTTTCCTCGATCGTCTCTATTTGTATGGTCTCGCCCTCTACGCGAAAGCATACCTTCCCACAATCATGGTCGGTCACCGCCTTGGCTGTGGCCAAGAATGGGCGTCCTAATATGATGGGGGCATCAGTTACCGACTCAGGGATCTCCATGTCCAACACAACGAAGTCCACGGGGAATTTCAGGCCCTGAATGGTAACGACCACGTCTTTCAATAACCCCTTCGGCCTCTTTATCGACCTGTCAGCAAACTGAAGGACCGTTCTGCTTCGAAGAAGAGGGCCAAACTCGAACTGCTTGAGTAAGGCAGCCGGAAGGAGGTTAATTGAGGAGCCGCTGTCTAATAGAGTACGATCAAATTGCTGCTCTTGAATCTCGCATCTGACATAGGGAGCTCCTGCGTCTGGTCGCTTGGCTGGCAGCTTGTTCTGAATGGTGCAGCAAGTATCATGAGTGAGCATATGGATTTGGTCTCTGTGCCTCCGCTTTCTTCGGACAGTAGTTGTGTCTTTCAAATTCTTTTTGAAGAAAGGGATATGCTCAAACGCTTCTCGTAGAGTTAGCTGAATGTGAAATCTGTCAATCATCTGATTGCCGAACTCTACCTCCTGCTTCTTTTTAGGATTTTCTTTTTTATTCCCCTTCGCCCGGCGGAGTGCCTCAGGGAAGGGGATGGTAGGGGCCTCCTCAGATGGAGGACTAGGAAACGGTCCCTGTGCCTGTGAAGGTGGAGAATCCACACAAATATCATCATGCAACACATATGGATCTGTAATTTGAACAGGAACCTTTCCTTTATTCATATTTTTGTTCTTTTTGTTACCACAGTCCAGGGGTACAAAATGTGGTAACATCACAGTGGGAGGCTCAACAAAAGTAGAGGTGGTGGCCTCAGTACCACCACCGGCACCTGCATCTGCGGTATCAGCACCGCTCTCTGGTTCTTCATCAAACATAGTGGCCTCAGTACCACCTTCTTCATCTGGTATCACGTCGGTATCAGCACCGTCATTCTGGACTTCATCATGGGTGGCATCAGCACCACCGTCAACATCATCATCAGCGGCATCAGCACCGCTCCTTGGATCCTCTGGCGCTCCTGATTCTGTCTCTAGTTGTCGCTCAGAAGAGGCGCCACCGGCTGGCATCCTACCGCTCCTAGTAGTGACAAAATCAGCATCATGATAGGAATAAGAGATATCGCTCAAACAATCACTAGGAGAGGTATCCTCTGTAAACTCTACCTGCTCAGGCTTCCTTTTCAGATTGTTCGGGTTAGGTTCAATCTGAGCGGGTATGGCGGCCTTGCCTTTCATAATATCCCGCATCTCCTGCCGGAATTCATCCATTTCTTGCCTGAAAGATGCTCGCTGTTCGGACAGCAAGCGGGCAAGATCATCAAGGGCCGGGTTCTCAAAGGCAGGACCCTGAGAACCGGATGTCTGTCCCTGCTGGAAATGGGGCTGCTGCTGTTGCTGCTGATACTGGAGGGAAGGCTGGTGATAAGACTGCTGAGGCTGCTGTCGCTGCCTCCACTGCTGTCCCTGATAGGAGGGACGAGGACCATTCTGGTATTGCTGATGATGGGCATACTGGGGCTGTTGTTGCTGTGTCTGCTGGCTGCTCTGCTGTCCATGGGCAGGAGGATGCTGCTGGGACGAGGATCCACCATTCCCCCAACGGAATCCGGGGTGATCCCTACGAATTGCGGGCTGAGGGTATCGGTCATACCAAATCCCATTGACTTCCATCAATGGTTCCTGCTCAAAGGAGGGTGGAGGAAGAACTGCCAGTGGCTGCTCCGGCTGGTAAACCACCATCTGCATGTCGGAAGATGGCGGTTGCTCTGGATGGTACTGCAACAACGGAACCGGCTCTGCCTGGATGTGATTCACCTGACGGTATGAGGTAGAGCCCTGGTTGGGGTTGCGGCTGCTGGAGGCAACCTGTGACCTAGGAGGCTGTTGGGCGTGAGATTGGGCCTCCTGAATGCATAGCATTTGGGTTTTTAGGTCACTCATAACTTTGGCAATTTGGTCCATCTGGGCCATGCCTTGATTCTGTTTCTTCTCAAGGATCTCCATGCGGTCCAACTTTTCACTAATTATGCCCATGTCGGCTGCGGCTGATTCGGCTTGGGCTGCGGCAACTGACACTGTGTTGGGACCGGCATCGATGCGAGCGATCCTCTGAAAGGTTCCACTTCCTTGTGGTGGCTTTTGTTGGGTGTAGACACGGGCCTGAGTCATCACTGTAGAATTTTCTGCCATGCCCTCATATATGGCCCAGACATCATCTTCACCCTTAGAAAAATAGGATCCACCACAAGAGGCGTTTACAAGCCCCTGCAGCTCCGGTGTCAGCCCACAGAAGAAACTCTGCACCAGGTTGGGCTTGGAGATGTCGTGATGTGGACACCGGTCAATGAGCTCTCTAAATCGATCCCAGGCTTCATGGAATTGTTCGTTAGGGATCATGACGAAGTTGCTGATCATTGCTCTAGCTGCATTGGTCCGGCCGAGAGGATAGTACTTCTTCAAGAATACGGTCCGGAGATCCGCCCATGTGTCGACGAAATGCCCAAGATGTTTGAGCCAATAGGCGGCTCTGTCAACCAAAGAGAATGGAAAGGCGATCATCTTGATTGTGTCCTCGGTCGTCAACCGATCATGGATGGTGCTGCAAATCATCTCGAATTCCTGGAGGTGGAGGTGCGGCTCTTCGGTCGGCAACCCATGGAATTTGGGTAGCAGCTGGATAGTATGGGGCCGAAGCTCGAAATCTCCGCGGATGGGCGGGAGTCGAATCCATCGGTGAGTGAGGGATGCAGCTGGGTTGTGCAGTTCCCTCATGATGGTCTGTGGCGGTCTCTCGTCGTCTGGATCGCCTCCTCCTGCGTCTGGTCCTCCTCCTCCACCACCTTCCCGGTTTTCTCTCATCTGAGCAATTTCCCTCATAAGGTCACCCATGAATGTGCCCTGGTCACGGATCTGTTGCTGCATAGTCTCCAGGGAGGCTAACAAGGAATTATTGATGGCTGCTTGATCAAATATGAACGGAGGGTGCTCATGATCATCTTCATGCTCGCCTCTGTCTGCCATGGCTGGATTTTCTGAAAAAGCAAAAGAGGCCATCTCAGGTGCTGTCGAATGAGCGGAACACTATGAAGTACTGTATTCAGACACTCTTGGACTGATGGAAGAAGAATGAGAAGGGTGGTCGAGGGGGAACAGGGTGGATGTGAACTCAGGCTCGGAGAGCAGACTCTCCGAGGTATTCCTAGATGAATAAGGAGGAGTGCGGGATAGCGGTGCCGACAAGGTCGGCCTAAGAGATCTCCGCCCCATCATCTTGATTTAGAGAAAGGTGGATGAGATCTGGAATGCAAACAGGATGATAAATCAAAACCCCAGTTTCACCTACTCCACACTTGAGCTGATGACCGTAAGAGTTCGGTCTGTTATCTTGTCAATTTTTATTAGGTGATCAGTCAATCTATCAGAGCGTTAGAGCGAGCTGTTAGGTATCCTACTTTCCTAGCCGACTGTCCCAATCCACGTCAGATCTTTCCCAGCCAGTATGAATTCGCGGACCGTAACCCGGTTGCTTCCGCTAATTCAATCTGTTAAGGATATCGCGGTCCGCTTTACCGGTTACCGGAGAGATCCTCACTGGAGAACGACTAACCACGACCAGTAGTCAACTAAAATTTCAGATGTGGCTCTATCCTAGTGTCGAGTCACTCTCTCGCAGCAGATAAATCAAACAAGGAGGGGATTACTCTCCCAAAACACAATTTTTGGTGGGATGAGTTTTAAGGTCGAGTTTGCATTAGCAGTCCCAATTTTTATTGTTTTCACTTTTTTAGGTGTTTTTCTGAGCAAACATCGTCTAACGAATTTTCCAATTTCCTTGTTATTAAAATTCAATAAAACAGGGGGAGGAAAGCGGAAAAGCCGATGCGCGGTCAAAATCTATGATGCATGCAGGGATAGAAATGCGTACCTTGTCGCCAGCACTCTACATGCAAAGTGATCCGCGCATAATTGAAAGACAGTAATTTAAACTACCTATATGCATGCACGAGGAAATCGTCCTAAGATGAGCAACTTCTATTAACGTGAAGAACAAGTAGCTATGACAAAGAAAAGAGTCCGGAGTCCGGTCTTGGCTCACCCCTCCTCTTCTCGACACACTCGAGTTCAGGAGTAGCGCTTAACAGGGTGGGCTCGCGGCACGTGGCCTCTAGTCCAAGTCAAATAGCTTTTTCAAGTGAATTTTAGCCAAGTCCAATTACGTTCTATAGGTGCAGGCAAGATATTAGGGATTGGGCCTTAGCTTCTTAGTTCGTCACAGTCAACAAAAATTCCTATGTCTAGGGGCTAAATCCTCGTGAAACAAATAGAAATAAAGCCGAGAAAACCGCGAAAAACACAAAACCGCGGTGAGCCCCCAAGTGAACAAACACTTGGTAGTTAGGCCCGGTAGTGTCCAAGTCCGAATGTACCTGTATTATTACAAATTATCAGAGTCACTCTCTCACAGAAATAAAATGCAAGCTAAACCAAACACTCTCTCTCACTCCTCCTGCTCTCTCCTGCCGGCTTGGCTTAAGAAAAGCCGACTCCGCTTCCCAAGGTTGCTTCGGGTCACCTAGGCGATCCGCCTCGTTCCGCGGTCCCTCGCAAGAAGACAAGTAAAGAGATGGTCAGATAGCTTAACAGATAGATCAAAACTGTAAGAGATAGAAAGTAAGGCTATGGTAGACAATCAACACAATCAGACAAAATGTGAACTACTCGCTGTTGCTCCCCGGCAACGGCGCCATTTGATATTCGCAGATTATCGAGGGTCTAAATACGTCGATGTGGCGACCCACAACAAAATGTGATTAATCAACAATTAACCCACACTAAGATCAATAAATTAGAAATAATGTGGAGTCAAAATTTATTTTTAACTCTACATAAAAGATGTATAGATGCAAGTACGTAGAGAGTTCGAACATAGGGAGCAAGCAGGGTAATTCTCAAAAATGTAAGCACAAGTGTGTGTGTGTAAAGTGTCTACACTAAGCAAGCAAGAAACTACAATTTTTGTGGGTTTTTAATTTTTAAAATTTTTTTTATTTTAATTTTTTTGTTTTGTATTTTGATTTTTAATTT
The DNA here is from genome assembly GCA_037367405.1 of Ottelia alismoides. Classification (NCBI taxonomy): domain Eukaryota; kingdom Viridiplantae; phylum Streptophyta; class Magnoliopsida; order Alismatales; family Hydrocharitaceae; genus Ottelia; species Ottelia alismoides. Next base: position 424,747 of record JAZKJV010001445.1, on the reverse strand, counting down.
TCTGATTTTTATAATTTTATATTTTATATTTTTCTTTTTTTTCTTTTTTCAATATTGGAAAGTAAAGACAATATAAGAAAAGGCAAGGTAGAATATTTATAAAAATGCACAAAAATGCTCAAAAATTCAGAAATAAAAGGTTTTTGTATTTTTAAGGTTTTCTACTGTTTTTGTGATTTTTGGGGATTTTTCAAGGTGTTTTTGGTATTTTTAAATATTGAAATAAAAGATAACAGTGGAAATAGATCTGGCTGTGAATAAAATGCAATTTAAAAATAACAAACAGCACTCAAAATATTTCACACTATTTTTCAAATGAAGAGAGTAAAATAGAGAACAAACAGGACCTGGGTTTATATTTTTTGGATTTTTCTTTGATTTTATATATTTTTTTGAAGTTTTTGAGTGTTTTTAGATTTTTAGTATTTTTCTTTTGAGATTTTTAGTGGTTTTTGGACTGACACTAAAAGATAATAAAATAGACACTAGGTAAATTTTTTTTGGAATTTTTGGAGGTGTTTTACTATTTTTTGGTATTTTCTAAACTAGACAGTGCATAAATAGTGAGTTTTTGATTTTTAACAAATATGAAAATAAAGTAAAATCAAAAACTAAATATGTGGCATCAAAGTACACATGTCCAGGAGCATAAACCTATTTTTGTGGAATTTTTGGAGTTAAAATGATAGGTTAAATAATTAGAGCAAACATCCAAACATTAAACAGGCCTGGCAGGGGTATATGTGCAATATCTAAAACATCCAGGGGCATACATGCAATTTTCCACAACAATATATACTGAATATTCAATTTTTAGCACCAAAATGCAATTACAAAAGCCGCCTGGGCCTCCAAGCAATTTACCCACCAGGGCGCGTGACTTGCACGCGCCTGGGAAGGACTGGAATGTAATATCACAAAACTCTGGGGGCCTACTTGCAAAACATCCAAAAAGTTTACACTTGAGATGAAAGTTTTAGGACTGAAACGAAATACACAAACTACCGAGGGTGTCCTTGCAAAATGCCCACCCCCTCACGTGTACAGGTCACGTGAGGTGACGTGGCGAAGGACCTAAGTGCAAATAGTTGAAGTATGGGGGTCCTTGTGCAAATATTACAAAAGTTTTACGCTACAGACAAAGTTTAAATACTAGATATTAAATACAAAAATTGCGAGGGTTGGGATGCAAAATACCCTCGCTCGGGCGCTCTGGAGGTGACGCGTGGCGCGCATCCAACGGCTGGCGGCGATGGACGATCCAACGGCGGGAAGCGGGCCACTTATCCACGTGGCAGCACAAGAGCGGCCGATGACGGTTGGCGTCGACGTCTGAGATTAGATCTCAGAAAGAGATCCGACGGCGGTTGGGCTTGGAAGATCGGACGGTGGACACGCGAACTGGAGCTGCGGCTCGATCGGACGGTGGAGAGACGAGGAGGAAGAACAGGGAAGAAGGCCGGCGAAGGCGAACTTCCCCGGCTCCGATCTCGCTTCTCCGGCGATGAATGGGCTCCAAAATGGAGCTGCAGACTCCTGGGAGGTCCTTCTACAGACTGGATGGCTCGGATTCGCCGAAGGAGCGTCGTGGTGCTGGCGCGAAGGCGGCGGAGCTTCACGCTCCAGGTATCTCCGGCGAGGGATCAAAATGGCCCTCCAGGTGCTTCAAGGGTCTTTGACCTGCAAAAAGTGGTGAGAAGGCCCAGGGCAAATTGCCTGGGCCTCGCGGAGGCGTGGGGATAGGTGTAGCGAGATGGCGGCGAAGGGCCGGAGGTGCACTCCGGCCAAGGTGGGTGATCGAGCGATTCAGATGATGTAACTTCGATTTTTTTTGGGGTTTTTGTAGCTAAGGATTACAGGAAGCTAATGGGTTAAATGAAAAGGCGGGAGATGGCCCTCGATGGCCGGAGCCAGAGGAAGAAATGGTACCTCGACCGGCGAGCTTGCGGGAGGTGGTGGAAGCGCCTCCGACCTCGGGAGCCTTGGCTGAAGAGCCTAGGACGGAGCTGTCACCTCCGGGGAGCTCTGGAGCACGAAAGAAGCGCGAGGGGTGGACCGAAGGGCGTTCAACCGAGGGGAGGAAGATGAGGGTTCTTATTTAAGGCGTGGCGAGGCGTGATTTTGGGAGCAAGAGCACGCGCGCATGATGGAGATTTTGCGTGATCTGGGAGCATGGCGTGGCTCAGTGATGATCGGGGAAGACTTCCCAAGAAGGAATCGAGGGGAGAAGACGAACGGATCGAGCTCGGAAATTGGGGGAAATCGGGGCGAAATCACGGTGTCAGAAATGGCAGGGCTCGGTCAGGGAGTTGACCGAGGTCAACTCTAGACCGCACCTGGTTGGTCCACGTGGACCAACCAGGAAATTCAGAGTAGAAATTATTTGAAAAATCAAAATAAAATAGTAAATGAAGTTATTGATTCTAGGTTATAAAATAAAAAATGTTTATTATTTTATGAAGAATTTTTCTGTGATTTTTATTTATTTTTATGAGACTTATTTTTACAAGTTACCTTTTTAACCCTATATAGGTATATTATCTATATATTTTAGTATTTTATTTTTATTTTGTGTCTTTAAATTTATTTATTTTTGCTTATTATTTTATAAAAACATAAAGTACTTTTATGTACATAAATATATTTTTATTTTATTTTTCTGATATGTTTTGTATATTTAATATAATACAAGTATTATTTGTATAGGTATATGTATAGGCAGTATACCTATGTATCCTTTATACAAGTATTTTTATTTTGTGATTTCTTTGCATTTTTATTCTGGTTTTAATGTACATATATATTATAAGTAATATATACATAATTATAAAAATATAAACATGCAAGAATAATGAATAAAGAATAAATTGAATATTTTAATCTGTACAAGTATACAATGAGGGTCCAAAAGTCAACTTTCAAACCGTAGCTCCGCCAAATGCGAAACCACCACCATTGGATAGATTATTTTATTCTATATACAATTAAAGGTGAGTAGGCTGCATTTGGAGTTTTTATTTGTGAGATACAGGTCTGGGAAGTTGGCATTCTGGATTTTTACTCAGACCATAACTTTTTATCTGTACATTATTTTTCTGTGAAATCAATTTTGTATTTTTCTTTATTTTATTATCTACAACTTTCATGTACAAAGTTTCTTTATTTGATGTATAAAAAGTGGAACCAAAAATAGGTCCCAAAAAGAATAAAGAATGAATAAAATGTATAGGTATTTTATCTGTGTTCCTGACCTTATCTCCCCCTACTTTTTTCCTTGTCGACCTATTCATCAAGATGCCTAGGTCTCGGGGGTTTAGGTCATAAAATATTTACAATATTTTATTCTTTTTCTTTTCTTTATTTATTCTATAATTTTGGCCTTAATGACAGTATTTTATACACTATTTAGATGCACATGCATGAATGCTAAGATGATGATCTTAATGCTATTTACAGGCATTTGCTAGGGTTTTTGGTGCCAAAATGATAGAATAAAGATGATGAAATGTGGATTCATCACCTGCCTACTGGTCGGCCGCCCTCGCGCGGTATCCCCCCCTCCGCGCACAACGTCCGCGCACGACGCGCGCGGTCCCAATCCTGCGCCGCCTTCCTCATCGCTGCCACGCGCGCGGCAGCGAGCCGCTGCCGCCTTGGCCGCGGCGAGCGTGCAAAATAACATCATTTTATTTAATGAAAAATAGTATGTTGCAGAGAAACTCATTCTTTATCTCTTAGCTATTTATTTATATTTTTGAGAGCATTAGATTATTTACTAAAAATCAGAGATTGAAAATTAGTGATATTTTACCCATTTATACTCTGAAATTCGCACGTAATTATTGCTTGCTCCAAAAATTGTGAAAAAATTGTGAATGATGCATCTAATTATGATTTAATTACGATCCAAATTTCGTCCAATTCAGAGTTGTCTGATGCATAAAATAAATTATAGAATGATTTCTGTAAATGATTTTTAGTTAATTCCACGAATCATATTTTTGAGAAATTTCAACTCTCCTGCATTCCTTGTTAAAATAACTATTGAGATAAATCAATCTCTGGATAATTTAATTTCGTGGATTAACTTAGAATTAAATACCCGCAGTCGCTCTCTTTTCAGTAAAATATTCATAAAAAAGCAAAAAATGTCAGAAAATTCTAAAAAAATTAGTGTAGCTTAATTTCATCATGTTTAACTTCCAGTACATTTTTCATAATTTTTCGTATCATTTGTACGAAAAAATTGCATAAAAATCTTAAAAATGTTTGCATTTTTCATTTGTGCATTTTAAATCCATAAAATTCCAAAAAAATACATTTTGCATTCAGTATTGGATTAGGTTCTTAAGGAAAAATATCACTTGACTTATTTGAATTAATTTGACATTAAAATTAAATTTGGTTAAGTTGGTGATTTTCTTGTTAGCTTAATCCAATTCATATTCGCATTTGGCATTTTTATCGCATAAAAAATTACCAAAAAATTCCCACTTGGAAAACTGCAATCTAATCCATCTGACTTGATCTTGAGTTGTTCCTTCGCCTCCTTGAGTCGACCCTGGGGCTTGCCCATGATAAATAAGCATCAAACCGCATACAAATTCATTCTACGATTAATCGATCTGTGCGGTTATTTTTGATCGATCGCGGATCTATCCGACTGCAACGCACCAGTCAATCAGACAACACTAAAAGGGTAGGTCTGCGGCCTGTCAAATGGCGCCATTGTTGGGGAGGCAAACGACTTAGGATCATTTTAGAATATTAGATTTACGTTTTCCACTCACTCGGGTAGTCTGACCCCCGAGCCGCAGTGTAATTATCCATTTTTTATTTAATTATTTTTCTGACCATTTTTGTATATATCTATCTCTGACATTTTTGTATCTTTTTGTGCGAGGGCCCGGTGAACTTGGAGCGGCTTTTTTGAAGTCGACGCATCTCGAAGTGCATCGGAGGCCGACGATTCGTGGATCAAGTCGGCTGTTGAGACGCTAAAAAGATTTTTTTTCTAACTTGTAAAAAAAGTGTCTGCATTTACAGCGGTTCCCGTTTGGGTTCTCGCGAGTGTAAACATAGTGGAAATGCGTCCCCGTTTGCTGTGTGGTTTGAAATTTTAGACTAGGCTTGCACTAGCGGCTCCTCGAGCCACTCTAGGGTTTTAGATTCCACTAGATCTCAAGCAGCTTCCAACGAGTATGAAGTGCGCCTTCCTTGCGGGTGAGCCAAATATGTTCCATGTGATCATCATTTCACAATTGACTCTGGAACAAGGATCTTGTTTGCTCAAGGTTCTAGAAAGAAACCACAAGGCTATTGGTTGAAAAATTTATGTTCTCTAAGGGATTAATCCTTCATTGTGCTCCCATCGCATTTACTTGGGGGAGGATAGCAAGTTGTTTCATGAATTTCAGTGGAGACTAAATTTGAATCTCCGGGAGGTTGTTATGAATGAGATGACAAAATGGTGTAATGCTGGCTTCATCTATCCCATCTCTGTTTCAAAGTGGGTGAGTCCCTACACGCCATACCAAAAAAGTCAGGAATCACACTGTGAAGAATAATAAGGGAGAGGAGATCGCCACCAGAGTTCTACATCATGGCGTATCTTCGTTGATTACAAACACTTGAACTTAACAACCAAGAAGGACCATTTCTCACTTCCCTTCATCGACCAGATTGTTGAAAGATTGAATGCGAAGGAATATTTCCACTTCTTGGATGGATACTTTGGGTAATCAGGTTGTGATAGGCACAGAAGACCAAAAAACTACCTTCACTGGTCCATTAAAGACGTATGCATTCCACAAGAATGATGTTTAGTTTGTGGAATTCTCTATCGACATTTCAGTGATGCACGTTGGCAGTATTTGCAGAGATGGTTGGTAGTTTTATCGAGGTATTTACATATGATTTCTCGATCTATGATGATAGCTTTAATCAATGTTTATCATATTTAGATCGAGTCTTGAAAAGATATTGTGAAGTCAACTTGGTGCTCTCGTGGGAAAAGAGCCATTTCATTGTAACCGAGGGAATCATCTTATGCCATGTCATCTTGAAGAGTGGCATGGAGGTTGATCCCACAAAAGGCGGAAGTCATTTCTAAGTTTGATCCACCGATTAATTTGAAGAAAGTGTGATCATTCCTTGGGCACGTAGGGTTTTATTGTCGATTCATCAAATATTTCAACAAGATTTCCCAACCGCTGACCGAGCTTCTCGACAAGGATGTCATAGATGCCAGACTCTTCTAAGCATTTTATCAATTAAAAGATCTAATCACTTAAGACCCTATCATGCAATCACTAGATTGGTCTCTATCATTTGAGATCATGACAGACACATCAGACTATGCAATTGGAGCGGTTATGGGACAAAGAAGAGACAATCTTCCATTTACGATTCACTATGTCATCAGAAATCTTGATGAAGCACAGAAGAACTAGACAGTTACTGAGGAAGAGCTGCTTGCAGTTGTCTTCGCCTTGGAGAAGTTCAGATCTCATCTACTTGGAACCAAAGTTATTGTTTACACGAACCACTTCACCATCTGGTACTTGCAAGCCAAGAAGGATGCCAAACCAAGGTTAATAAGATGGATCATTCTGCTCCAGGAATTTGATCTTGAAATTTGTCATAAGTGTGGAGTTAAAAATGTGGTGGCAAATCATCTATCCAGATTTCCAGAGTCGTACATTCCCGAGTAGAGCCTTATATCGATTAATGAAACCTTTCTAGATGAGGCAATCCTATCAATCACTTCGCTCCCCTAGTTCGCTTATATTATGAGTTATCTTGTGTCTAAGAGAACTTCACGAAATTGGCTAAAGTTGAAGATGGACAATTTATTATCAGATATTCATTTTTATTAGTGGGAGGATCCATATCTCTTTCGTTAGGGGGCAGATTGCATCTAGAGGAGGTCCATTCCTCAGGAGGAAGTTCGCAGTGTCCTCGAGCATTGTCATGCCAAAGAGTCAGAAGGACACCACTCTGGAAAACGTACGACAACCAAAGTACTACAATGTGGCCTTTTGTTGCCAACTATCTTTAAATATATAGGATGGGTGGCACTATTGGAATGCGAGCTATAATGCCCCTAAAAGATATTCAAATCTCAGATGTGTTCGATGCATGGGGCATTGATTTCATGGGCCTATTCCCTAACAGCCAGGGCTATGAACATATTATGGTTGTTATCGAGTACATGGGTCATTGGATGAAGGCTATCCCAACCCGAGTCGTCGATAGTCGCACCGTTTGTCAGTTTCTGAAGGAAACCATTATTGCACAGTTCAAGATTCCCAAAATTTTGATATCTGATGGGGTTAGACATTTTATCAAATGAGACTGAAGAAGCTAACTCAGGAATACTGCATAGAACATCGAGTATCTTCTCCATACCACCTACAGTCTAATGGCTTGGTAGAATGCTCAAATAGGAAGATCAACACAATTCTCCATAAACTTGTACGTCCAGATAGAAAGTACTGCTCTCAAATGCTTAACTTAGTTCTCTAAGCCCATTGGACTACGTACAAGTAACCTCTGGGAATGTCTCATTACGTCTTAGTATACGGAAAACCATGTTATTTGCCCGTTGAGATGATTCATAAATCCTTGTGGGCAATCAATATTGGTAATTTGAATCCGAAGAAAGCTGGAAAGAACAGAAAGGTAGATCTGAATAGACTTCTCGAATTCCACGACTATGCATATGAGAACATTCTTATGTATAAGGAGAAGGTCAAAAAGTGGCATGACAAGTACATCCTCATAAGACTTTTACACATGGTAATAAGGATTGGTTGTTTGATGCAAAGTTGAAACTTTTCTCGGGGAAGTTGAAAAGCAAATGTACATGGCCAATCATTGTGAAGCATGTGCGTGACAACAGAAGTATAGACATATCTAGTTTGTCAGCTGATTTACATCCCTTCATCATCAACAGACATATTCTTAAGCCATACCTTGAGCATGATACCTTCCTGTCTGTAGTTGACTCCATTCATGTGTCCTACGATGTAGAACTTCCAGCCGCAACATCTATTTATTCAGATAAAGCAACCAAAAACATTTTCGAGTAGTTAATCACTTTCTTCATTTCTTCTTTTCATTTTTCAAATTTATTCTTCCAAAAGCTACACCCAACCCATTCATCATTTCTATACTTACGATACCCGTCGTCCTAAGTATAGGAGGGATGAGTATATGAGTGCTCATTCTTTAATCCTCTCGCATGTATCCTCAACTCTTGGCATTCTTTCTATACATAAGGATATTTTAACCTAAGTATACAGGGAGACATGCCGAGTCGCTAACTTGTTTATTCCTATTATTCAGTCATTGTAATATAGATTCTCATATACTAAGTACGAGTTATGTCTTCCTTTTCTCTTCGATCTATCAAGACATAACACAAGCTAAGTATATGGGATTCATATATACTATGTGCATGTATTATCCATAACTCGTACTTGTATATCTTTAAATAATATTGCTAATTAATAAAAATTATATCCAATTCTTTGTATATACTGAGTAATAATCATGTTGAAAATATTTTACAAAATGGTTGGAAAATCATTTTGAAAAATCTTTTGAAACTGTTTGGAAAATATTTTGTAAAATATTTTCAAACTTCGTAAAAATATATTATTTGTAAAAATGTCTTTCTTCTATTTGAATAAAATGTTTGAAAAACTATTTGCAAATGGTTTGGAAAATGGTTGCAAAAATACTTTGAAAAACCTATACATACTATTTGAGAATCTTTACAAAATGGTTTTCAAATTTTTTAAATATTTGTAAAAAAATATTTATTATATTAATTTGCAAAATAAAATTTTCAAAATGATTGTGAAAATCTTTTCAAATTATTTTGAGAACTACGTACATGATTTAAGTAAATTAAGATCCTTTACAAACCTTGTATATACAAACCTACAAATTCTGAAATCCAAATTTTTGTAAATTACAGAACACACTCCCATGCTAATATATTCTTATAGTTCCTTTTCTAACTCTTTTTGTTTTGAAAAAAATCATCACTAAAAATATACAAAACCAAAAGTCTACAAAAAATTGCAAAATATTTTCAAAAATTGTATAAAAATTTGTAAAACTTTTTCTACATCATACATACAATTTGGGTTTTTAAGATTGATAATAACAATTGAACAAGTCTAAGTAAAATCTAAAGATTGGAACTTGGTTGTATCTTAATCTACTTAATCACTGGAAACTTAAGGGAATTAGAATTGAGGCAATTCATGTCTTCTAGGATTACATTTTTAAGAGCTCAAGACTTGGTTCAACGTGAGAACACACACATGAGTCTTGTCGATAATGACCTAACTTGCACACCTGCACCTTGCACCTTGCTTAACTCAGTTGCAGTGGCAGACGGACGGATTTGCCGGCATAAGACACAAGCCAATGGAAACATCGAAAGTCACATATTTGTGGCCATTGTACCCCAACCCTATCTAGTAGACATGAGGTCTAATGACCGAAGTTGTGGGTTGCAATAAGGATTCAAAAGAGGGGTAGTCTATTGGCTCAAGAGGAAAACAGTTCTTATGCAAATGTCATTGTACATAGTATAAAAAATTTAAAAATAAAAAACTCCAAAAAAATAGACGTGCAAAAGTCAAAGAAAATTTAATTCCCGTCGGAGCATGTATATAGTTAATAAGCATGCTTGAACTTCAAAGTCAAAGAAATTTGTGATCCTGCAGCTGGATGACTTGACTACACTGGTCACGTATCCCAGGATAGGTAGCTACACTGGTTACCATCCATTCTTCTCTCCATCTCCTCTTCTTGTGTCGGTTGTACTTGAACTTAGAAGGGAATACCCCGCTTCTTGAGGAAAGAGTTATTAGATTGTGGAATTAGGGTCACCATGTTGGAGAAGAGTGACTTTTACCACTTCAATCGAGAGGAGCTATATATCACACATATTGTACAAGATAGACTCATAGTCATAAGGGACTGCATATGATGTTGACTTGGTCTGACCTGGCTTTTGAGGAGAGTTGGACAAGGTTTTGTGATTATCAGAGGTTGTTGTGTTGTAAGTCTGATTCCCCAACAAGGTTCTAACCATACCTAAAATTCAAAGGTCTGACTGAGCTCCAAACTTTTATGTTATGAAGACAAGTTCAAAAGTTAAAATCAATCCAAGTTCTTTCTTTTTCTTTTCTTTAATTTCTTTTCTGTACCTACAGGCATAAGTGCTAGCTGGGGATTAGCAAAGGAAAGTATAGGGGGGTGACAAATCTCTATTTCATCAACTTTATTCTTTCATTTTAACCTTAAATCCCAAGGTAAATATATATACCCTTAATTTTCCAAAATAAAAACCTAGTAACTTGTACAAAATACTAGACAAAGTACTGTACATTTACTGTATTTAATTCTAAAATAAAATAATGAAGGAAGAAAAGAAAATAAGACACCATAGGTGTTGATTGACCCTAAACCTGAAGAACCAGACATCATGATGACGTGATCGACAAGAAATAAAGTACGGGGAGATAGGGTAGGTGAATTGTACAATCTATGCATAAAAACCCTAATTATTTTTGCTCAAGTTTTGCATCTATTTTATTCTTTATTATTTATTACTCAAATCAATAAACTTTGTACATAACAATTGTAGATAAAAATATAGAAAAATACAAAATTAAGTTTATATAAAAATAATGCACATAGTGCCTATGATACATAAAATAAAAAGCCAAAATAAAAACTTAACAGACCTGTATCTTGTCCATACTGTATCAAAATGGACTAAAATCACCTTTAATTGTATATAACTTTTAGTAAGCTATTTAATGAAGGTGGTTCCATTTTATTTAGAGCTAAGGTGCAAAATTTAGGTTTTGGGCTCATATTGTGCAATATACTTGTATTTTTTTATTCAATATATTTATTCTTTGTAATTTTTAAAGATTTTTTTTAGAAAATTGTAAATATTATTTGAACACATGTAAATAATTAAAATAAAATAAAACCATCAAGTAAAATATATAAATAATTCTTTTAAATACATAATGAAATATACCCATATATACCTATAATGTAAAAAAACATCATTAATTAAGCGTACATACAAACACATAAAAATACAATAAAAATATCTAAATGTGTATAAAAATAAAATAAAAATATATAAAATACATGTATAAACTAGTAAAATATATAATATAAAATAAAAAAAATTCAAAATACAAGTATTTATATCTATATTTTAATTTATAAATATTAACTTATAATAAAAGACTGATAAAAATAAATAAAAATATAGATAAAATACTACATTAAAATTATAAACAGTTTTCATGTTTTGATAAAAAATTATTTAAATCGTTTACTATTTATTTGTAATTTACTAATGATTTCTTTCTGGAATTTTTCTGGTTGGTCCACGTGGATCAACCAGAGAACTCTCTATGTTGACCCTGATCAACACTCGCCAGTCTCTTCCTCGAGTAGTGATAAGTCAGACCTGGATTTTTCTCCATTTTATTCACTCAAAATGATGATTCTCTGACTTGGCATGAAGCACGATTCTTGGAGATTGCACATCCAAGATTCACACCATGACCAAAGATCCAATTGATCGTCCTTGATCCATCCCAAAATCTCAAACGAAGATACTAGTTCCTTAGCCTATAAACAAAGCCCTCTGACCTTCTTTGTTACCTCTTAGCCCTTCAGAGCATGTGCAATCAGTTCTTCATTGTGAAAGTTCAAGATATGGATGCTTTACAGTGAGGAGGATGCATGGAGGAGTGGTCCATCATCACCGCTAGAGGAGCTCCGATGGTGGTTTTGCTTCATGGGGTCTTGGACCCAATCGAGGCCTTTTCTTCCAGTTCTTAGGTAACCATATAGCCTAGATTTGATTTCTTGCTATTACTTTTAGGTTTAATTAAACATCTAGCTTTAATTCACGAAATATCCAAATCCATGAAACTCGAGCTCCATGAGAAAATCATCGTCATCCAACTGTTAACACCCTTGATCTTCACCCCCATTTAGCTCCTCATCGAGTTCTCCATAAATTGCACCATCTGTCCCCCCTTGATCCATCGTGGATCAAGGAGTCTAGGCTCCATCCTTCGCCCATCGCTAGAGCCCCTCCTTCATCCTTTTCCACACTCTTTTTTTGCATAATTCCCTTGTCAAGGAAGTATCCCTCATGTCAAAGAGTCGTTTGGTCAGGTCCGTGACCCAAAGGAAGCATCAAGAACCACATTGACCACCTAGAGCTGCTCCAGGTGCTCGGACTTGATCGGAGCCCTCGAATCTCCTTCTCCGTCCTTGGATAGCCCCACTACATGCAGAGGAACCTCAGGAAGGTTCACCACCTCCTGGATAGAGTGGAGACCGTTAGAGCATGAAGATACGTCAAATCAAAGTTCACCAGCGAACATATTCTTGCGTGTTCTTCGTCGCTGCTCAATCGTCGTCCGATTGCAGGCGAGGCCTAGATCTAATCTGGGTCCTCAATTTTGAAGCAAAGGATTGTGTTCCATGCGCATTTAGATCAACCATATGTCCGTACGAGAGTCACACGATGAAGGGTGCTTAGGTGGTATAATTGCAAAGACCATCTCTGCTCTTTTTGTATTTCATAAATAATCCTGTAATTATTTAAGTATGTTAAAAACTTTTGGGACATTTTGCATGTATGCCCTTGGTGCTTCTTAATATTACGTATCAGTCTAATGCTAGGCCACCTCCCGTGGACCCAACGTGAGATGAAATTTTGCAATCGTAACCTCCTCATTTTTTGTAATTTATATAAAGTCTCGAAAAATCAAGTTAAAGTTCAAACTTTTGGGTTATTTTAAACACTAGAACACATCTTTTATTTAGTTTGCAAATATACCCCCGCTAGCTTGATTAAATTTTATTTTTGCATTTCTTTTTATTTAAAATAGCTCCTATGCTCCAAAAATTCTCAAAATAGGTATATGTGCATGATTGGTTGATTATCCATGCTATCATTTTTATTTGCTATTTTTCATATATTCAATATTTATAAAAAATCATTTAGAGCTATTTTATTTCTTATTTGACCTAAAAATACAAAAAATTCAAAACCTTTTCTAAAAATTCCAAAAGAAGTACCTCATGTATATTAGCATATTTTATAACTCTAGAGCATGAATCACAAAAATCTCAAAAGCAACTCTTAAAATCAGTAAATCTTGCTAACACTAAAAATTATAAAATACTCCCAAAAATCCCAAAAATATTTGTTTCTATTTCATATACATACATATATAGAGAGAGTAAATTACACAAAAGTCCCTGAACTATACACTCAATTTCAAAGACATACCCGAACTTTCAAAAGTAACAATGTGGTACCTTATCCCTTGATTTGGTAACAATGAGAATTCTAGCTAACAAAACATGATAACAACCGTTAGCTTTGAAAATTTAAGGACGAAAGTGCCCCTCCCCCATTAAATGGAAGACAAAATACATATTGTTAGAAACTAACAAACTCCTCTTCTCCTCACCATCTACAATAAGGAGTAGGGATGATGGGAGCATAGATCACCGTACCCATAAGAGATTCAAAGATAAAGTCATCACCCATCATTGGGCATGAAGGCGAAGGACTTGACCTAGGACCAACAATGGGCACGGAGCAAGGAAGGCGTTGTAGTGACAGACACATGAATCGAGGATCTAATCCAGGAGGAGGACATGGGCGTGAAGGCGACGAGTTTCATGGATACTAGATGGTAGCGAGGATCTAGTCCAGGAGGAGGACATGGGAGAGAGCCTTGAGAGCGAGGAGGGTGTCATGCTTCGAGAAGTAGGAGTGGTCAAAGAGGCAGTGAAGGGGAGGAAATTGAGGATTGCACGATCGTGACTTGGGTATGATTCTCGTGGCAATGAAGGTGATCTATGGATATGAAACTTCTGTGATTTGATTTCTGAAGTGTATAAATTTCTGACCTAAAATATAAATTTAATAAAAATCTGATCTGTTTTAAGTGGTTGAATTAATTTAAAATGAAGGCAGAAATATGGAATTGGAATTGTATGTGAACGTTTCTTTAGTTCTATTCAGATTCTAGAAAGAATCGAGAAGCAAAATTTTCTCCTACAGGGTTCTTGCCAGATTGGGATTCTTTGTAATAATCCAATGGTAAGTTTGACCTTTGAGATTTTGTGCCCTTGAATTTTCTCCTGGAAAGATTATGGTTTTATCAAAAAATAACCTTTGTCGATTCTTTCGAATAGAGCCAATCCAATTTCCGGGGTCTTCTGGAACCGCACAAGCATGGCTCTTCCAATATCCAAAGCCGACCATCATCTGAAACTATTCAACGTTCAACCCAAATCGATGGAGCCTATAGTGGTGATAATGAGGAGTCTACGCCAGTGCAAGAACCATCCACTTGGAGCCTAATTTCTCCTCCTTAGACCTTCATCAGTAGAAGCACCTTTACAGGAAAGTTGAGATCAAGAGGATCTACGCCTTGGTTCTTTATCTTTAACAAACCTTGCATGGCCTCACCGTCTTCACCGATCCTATTAGGATAGACCATCGAACCCATGTTCTGATTATCACAAAGCCAAGAATGAGCAGTCCCATCCCCGAAGAGCGGTCGAGCAACAGAAGAATGCATCCCAGGGATCCATCATTCTGTCTCCTGCAACGAGCGATCGGCTTGTCTTCCATTTAACAAGGGAGGGGTATTCTCATCCTTCAATTTGCAAAGTTAACGACGGTTACCGTGTTTCGTTAGCTAGGGTCCTCATTGTTACCAAATCAAGAGATAAGGTACCACATTGTTACTTTCGAAATTTTGGGTATGTCTTTGAAATTGAGTGCATAGTTCAGGGATTTTTGTGTAATTTACTATATGTATGTTAGTATCTATCTATTAAATTTGATTTTGAGAGATTTTGAGATATTTTCCTTTTCTAAATCTCAAATCAATTTGACCCTCTCTAATATTCAATATTCCCTGTTTACTTATTTTTTATTTTAAAAATATAAAAAAGTTGTAAAAATTCCTCCAAAATCCATAAAAGGTGGAAAACATATTTGGAAATCCTAAAAATATTTTGTTTCGCTATTTTTGTATATTTTTATTGGTTGTTATATATAGTATATCCTATATAGTCTATTTATCATTATATATTAATCTATATAGTATATATTATTATTAATTATCATAAATAACTAATATTAAACCCTTTAAAAAATAAAAAGGACTGTTCTTTTGTTATTTCCTAATTTTTGGATATTTATTATATATATTACATTATATATTACTTATTATATATATATGTATAAACATATATATAGCTTATACACCTTTGTATATAACCTCATATATGTTATTGTATTATTAAATTAAAAATAAATAAAAAAATAAGAAATACAATAAGAAATATATAAATAAAAAAAAGAAAAGAATGAATTTATTTGATAAAAACCCACATATACACTTGTATTGTTTATTTATTTAAATAATACCAGCTAAGTCTTGTCTCCCTGTGTTCAACACCCTACCTTCTTGTCACTATACATATTTGTTTTGTAGGATTATAATAAATTTTGTTTCATACTTATAAGCATTGATTGATTCTTAAAATATATGGGTTGATTGTTGAGATTAGTTTGGGATCTTTGGAGAAGTCAACTCATTGACTTAGTGGTCCTGCCTTGTGCGGACCGCAAGACTCTCTCCCCTGATCTATGTCTCATTTTAGTGGTCATCGCCGAGAGAGGAGGAGCGATAGTTGCATGCACTAGGGAGAGAGAAAGAGGGGGGGGCACGTGGCCTTTCCTAGGGCTGCCACATGGCAATGACATAAAAATTAAAAATAAAATTTAAAATGATAATAAAAAATAAAGGAACAAAATAAATATTAATAATAATTAAATGAATAAATAATCAAATAAAATAAGAAAATTTAAAAATTAAATCCAAAATAAATAATAAAATAAGTCAAACAAAAAAGTGATCAACGAGAAATTTGTTCATCTCAACGTGATCAACAACTTTCATGAAGGACTCAAAATCAAAACAAAGCATATGTACAAAAAATATTTTTTTGTGGTATCCTATAGATCTAAAATACCATATTTATGCATTATGTGATTTTTTTTATCATTTTTAAATAGCATAAAAATAAAATAAAGCCAAATAAAAAATAAATATTTACAACTTATTCTAATTTTTTAGATTTTTATAATTAAGAAAATAAAGAAATAAAATAAAGGGGACTTATATACAAACTCAAGTTGACTTATTTTCTTTGATTTTGTCTCAATTTTATTTGGATTTTTACATATTTTATTAAATAATAGTCGAAGAAAATAAATGCAATGAAATAAATCAAGAAATTTTATAAATACAATAATAGGATTAAAATAGAAAATATGTACACTGTACAATCGGGGTCAAAACCCAAGTTTCACATATGAACTCCGATTCTTTTGAATTTGATCTTATTGTGTAGGTAATTGAACGTATACTAATTCAGAAGTAGTGATCCACATGAGACTGTATGAGAGAGATACTCACATCTTAAGGCTTTCAGTCTCGAACTAGATTTTAGGTTTTATTGGGAAATTTTTAGAAGTTAGTAAATTTTTGGTATTTTTCATTTATTAGTGTTAATAATATATACATTATAGATGATTTTATTCAATTCTGAGTTCGTAAAAAATAAATCAATATAAGAGTAAATATGGGTATTTATATGTGATATTTACAAGGGAATTCGGCTTCTTATTCATGCAATTATGCATGGTAAAATGCAAAAGGTAATTCTAAATTAATGAATAATAAAAATACAAAATAGATGGTGAAATGCAGCTAATTACTCAAGAATATCGCTCTATTTTTAACTTTTAGAGTGATGAATCAGAGATTCATCCGTGCTCCCCGCAATCCTTGGCGATGATCCGAGCCTAGAACATCTTGATGTCATCATATGAAATATGTCCCCTTCCTCATGGGCACGAAGCACTAAAGAAGATGGAGAACCATGGCTAGTTGATCTGGCAACAAAACGACAATGCGAAAACGACAATTCTGTCCATAAACCCTAGAGTGGATGATGTTGATCAACTTAAGAGGGGTTCATAAGGCCTAATCTTGAAAGGCCTGCAGTGTCCGACAAATTGGATCCGACAATCATTGTATCAGCTGCTCTCGTGGTACTTGGAATGCCAACAATCAATTAGACAAACAATCAACCCACTACATTTGATAATGCAATGCAAAATGCGTGAGTCAAAATTTATTTTTATTTTAACTCTAAAAAATATATGTATATAGATGTAGAGTGTCAAACCACTGAGCGTAATGGGGATATAATAATTATTGTCGATTAATAAAATAAACAACATTTGTTTTGTACTTTTTGATTTTTGTGGGTTTTTATTATATTCGATTCTTTATGGATTTTATATTATAAATATTTTTATATTTTTGAATTTTTAATTTCCTTTTAATTTATAAATTTTTAGTTTCTTTTTATTTTTAAGATGTAATAAGTATATACATGCATATATAGTAATATGTATATTATAAATAATTTATATGATATATTTAATAAATAAAAGTGTAAAAATATAGGAAATATATTCAAGAACATTCTTTTTTTATTTTTTAATGGTTTTAAATATATATAGGGTAATTATAATTAATAATAATTATTATGATAAGTATATAAGTAAATATAAGTTTATGTTATATATATAAGGTTTTATATTTATAATTATAATTATATATACTAAAAAATTACAAAATTAAATATTTTTGTGTTTTTATAATTTTCTTATAATCTTTTTCTAATTTTTAGGTGTTTTTAATTGATCTAAATATATAAAACACGGAACAAGATAAATAGGCTCGAATGTTTTTTGTTTTAAAAATAGATAAATACTTTAAAATGGCCCAAAACTATTTTTAATATGTAGTATATAATATAAATAAAATAATAAAATAGAAAATTATTTTTTAGAGTTTTATATAATTTTTACTAATTTTATATAGTTTTTTTGTTTTTCAATTTGAGTAGTTTCTTGATTTTTTGAGATTTTTGGTTCGGAACTATATTATATAGCAATACATACTATGTATTGTTTCATAATTTTTAAAGTTAGTTTTATGTATTTTTATTTTTCTGGTAATATAGTAAATAAATAGATCCTTATATATTTTTTAATAATTAGGAAATGCAATAAAATCATAAATAAAAATATGGATGTGCATCAACATCATTTAAAGAATATCCAATATTTTTCCAAAATTTTGGAGCAGATGAGCCATTCAAGGAAAATAGAAATTCAACTAAATAATTACAATACTAGTAGGGGCATTTATGCAATACAAATATGCTACAAGGGACTCAGTAAAAATGCCTAAATTATTAATACTTAATTTACATTTTTTGGTATTAAATAGAAATATAAGGAGCTGGGAGGGGTTCCTTGCAAATTACCCACCTCACATGGGTCACCACGTGTAGTGAGCTAGCGTGAACTCCGATGTAATATTCACCAAGTCTTGTGGTACTGAAGCAATTTTTACACAAAAGTTTAGACATAACTTAGTATTTCCATGACTAACTTCCAAATAAAAAATGCGAGGGACACTATGTAAATAACCCCTTTAAGTCGCCTGATCGAACGCTTCTCCTTGCACCACATGGATAATCTGGCGATGGGCAGCATGCGTCACTTCAATTAAAGTTGAGGGAGTAGATTATCTATGGAACATGGTCTTGATTGGATGGCAGGGAGACTGTTTGGAAGAATGGGGAAGGTCTTCTTCCCCAAACTTTGATCGTGTATTCCGACATGTTGTAGCCTCCTCTTCTTTCACCGACGGTTTCCAGTGCTTCTTAGAAGAAAGCCGCACCTGCAGGAGGGTCTGATGAATTCCAAGCTACATCGAAATGGGCCTGGAGGTCCAAGATACCTGGGGATCTGATTTGATCTTTGGATTGTCTCCAAGGAGACCCTCAGCTACTTCCTCCTACACAAAAATAATCTCTGGCTCGAGGCGGATATCCGAGACCTTACATGAAGCTGGATGCATATGTGGATCAGGATGGCGATGAGCTTCAACCAAGGATGATTGATGGAGCTATGATGAATCTCGATTGTTGCAGGAAACAAGGGTGAAATGCAGGAGAGATATTAATGAATGAAGGTGAAGTGAAATGGAGGTGAATAACATAGGATAACAGTGGAATTTGGGGTTGGATCCTAATGCTCCAGCAATCTTAAATCTACAAACTAGCTTATCTTAATTATTAAAATCAAGAATTTAAAAATAAATTACTGCAGAGAAATGAAACACGTTTAAATTACGTGGCTAACAACTCAAACTTAGCTCTATTGGCAAAGGAGCAGGAAGATCGTCGGAGCTAGGCTCGACTGGCCTGGATTACCATCGCCACATCCTTATCCTTGTCGTTCAGGCTAGGGAGTTGATACGGTCAACAAGAACCCAACCCAGATGGCGCCTGTGGTTATGGATGCATAACATGGATCAAAAATGGGAAGTTCGATGGACCGAGTTTATTTTAGGCATGTTGAGGGGCATAAGGAGCGAATAGATTACGTGAGGGAGGAAGAGGGTTGGTGAAATCTATGGAGTGGGTGAAGGAGAGGAATGGCAAGTGATTGAGCGGAGCTCGAGGAGCAATGACGCATGGAGGATGCATGGAAAACGGAAGAATGCCTTCCCAGTGAATTCTGATAGAGGGGCGGCTGAGGTCAATATAGCTGACATGGGGTTAACGAAAGAAGGATCCCGGTTGGTCCACATGGACCAACAAGGAAATTCAGGGAAAATTCTCTTATTAAATAGATTTAAAATAGTAAATGAGTTATTTTATTTTTGGTCAAAACATGAAAAAATATTTGTAATTTTATATAATATTTTCTTCATATTTTTATTTAATTTTACAAGCTAAATTATTACATGTTAATATTTACAAGTATAAGTATAGATATATACATGAATTTGGTATTTTTTTATTTTGTATTGTGCATTTTATTATTATATTTACATAATTTATATATTTATAACTTATTTAATTGTATATTTCTATATTTTATTATATTTTTTGATTTTATTTATTTGCTTAAATAAATAAGTATATGTATTAAGGAGGTATATTTTACCTATATATTCTATATATTTATTTATTCTAATCAATTTTAGATGTTATTTCTAATTTCATTATTTAAAGATAGTTTATGTAATATTTACAAATATATAAAATTATAAATAAGTTAAATATAAAAAATAAATATATTGATTATTATATATAAATATACGGTATAATATGAACTCAAAAGCCAACTTCTGCATCTCAACTCCAAATTAAATGAAACAACCTTCATTACATAGATAATTTAATTTTAAGTAAGTTTGGTCAATTTTGAATATGTATGGAGGAGATACATGTTTGTGAAGTTTTGTTTGCGGTTTTTTGTCATGTGTGTCCCGGGTGCATTGTGTATTATTTTTATGTGAAATTAATTTTGTATTTTTCTTTATATTTTTATGTACAATATTCATATAGAGGGTTTTATTATTTGAGGTATAAAATGAGAAAATAAAATAGGCCATAAAATACATTTATTAAGATATAGAATTAGGATTTCTGAGCTTCTTTATATATAATTGGCTGCCTTATCTCCCCCTACTTTATTTCTTGTCGAACAAATCATCATAAGGATTGGGTCTTGGGGTCTATGATTACTCAGTGTCTTTGACACTTCATTCTTTTTCTTTTCTAACCTTTATTCTTGACTTTTGGAATTAAATATAATATTTTGTACATTATTTACATATCAATTATTGAGTGTTATTTTGCATAAATTGATGCTATATACATGCATTTAGATAGGGATTTAAGGCAAAAATGAAAGAATAAAGGTGTTGAACTAGAGATTCATCACCGTCCTATACTTTCCTTTGCTCATCTCTAGCAAACACTTATTTTAATAAGTGCATAAAAAGAAAATAAAGAAAAAGAAAAAAGAAAGAACTTGGAATAATTTTTACTTTTAAACTTGTCTTAATAAAATCAAAGTTTAGAGCTCAGTTAAGATCTTTGGATTCTTGGCTTGTTCGGAATCACATTGAGATTTGGAAGTGTAATACAACAACCCTTGAGTTCCATAATCCTCTGTCCAGTACAATTCATAGTCTGGTCAGAACCATCCTTTCAGTCTCATACTTTCACAACCTTGAAATGACAAGTATCATATGCGTGAATTTGCTAGCTTTTCCCAGACAAATAACTGAACTATCAAGGAGTCTCCTCCTCTGGTGTCGTATCTTGTTAGTAGTCCAAGACAACGACTAAGATATGAAGCTTCTCAGGCTTCACATGATATTATACGAATAAAGAGAATAAGGTGTAATAAAGGTAGCTAAGATGGAATAATGTTAAGAATAATGGTGGAATAATGTGAAATAATGGAATAGTTGTACTCTTGGTAATCGCGTTAGGTGGAGAATTGATCTTTATTCCAGTGCTTATTCTCCAAACAAACATGAACTTAGATTATCGCATGAGATAGAAGTTTTCATCCTCTAGCGAGCTTTGATTTGGCTTCCTTCAAAAAAATAATCACCCATGGACACCATTAAGACTATCATGTCAATAAAAATCTTCCAATTGTCACCCCTACTGTTATCACTTGTACTAAATTATAAACAACAATATTTTTTATCTTTTTAACTCAAGACTCACCTACCATAATCCACAATAAAACCCTTTAATTCTCACCCACAAACTCATTTGGCATTCTCTATCTCCAAGTAGGGATGAGCATTGGGCAGGGCCGACCCAACCCAGCTCGAAGCTCGACCAGTCCGAATCCGAATTATTTATGGGTTGGTATTGGGCCAAAGATGTGGGCCCATTTAATAATTGGGTTGGGCTCGGGCTAGTCCGGCCTAGCCTGTTAGGCCCGATAGCCTGGACCGCATAGAAGCCTGAAGTGTAAAGGTCTGATAGCCCATCATTTAGGCCCTATTAATCCCTTGGCAGGCCTTAGCCAAGGGTATTTGTCGCACAATACACACAACACACTACACAAGCGCTAGGGCACTCACTTCCCCCACGCCATGCGATTCACTCCCACACAACACGAGCCCCTCACTACCCTCACCCATGCTGCCTGTTGCCTTGAGCCCCTCATGGCCTCACCAACGTCACTCGCCGCCCGCCGCCTCGAGAACCCCTCATGGCCTCACCCATGCCACTTATTGCCTTGAGAGCCCCTTGTGGACTCACCGTCGCCGCCCACCATCCCCAGAGCACCTCGTCGCCTTCCACAGGCACGAGCAACTTGGAACCTGGCCCCATGCTGCTCGCCTCGAGAGCACCTCGTTGCCTCCCGCACGAGTAGCTCGGAGCCCGGCCCCTCGCCGCCTCGCCCCCACAGTCATGTCTCACTGCACGCACACTCGCCTGCCTCGCCTCTACACCTGTGCCCTTCCCTCGTCTCCTGCAGCACACCACCTCGTCGCTCCGCCTCACCTCACGGGTTACGACCCTCACCAGTCACCGCACCATTTACACTGTTAGGAAACTCTCAACTCTCAAGATTTAAGTTAATAATTGTGGTTGTTTTAATTAGGAATTTAGAGTCTCATTCTTCGATTTACACAGTATGGCAGATGATATATTAATATTGCCTTAGTTTATGAACATATTGTATCATTTGGTGTAATGTAGATAGGTTATAATTTGAGAGTTTTATTGTTTTTGGTGAATGATTTTTTTGTTGTGTGATGTTACTAATGTGTTGCATAATGACATTTGTATTGATATCAATTTGTTAATCTTGATGAAAATTTTTGCAATATGTCGTTTGGCATTTGGTATAACTTACATGGGATATTGATATGGATGCTAAGTTTTTAATATGGATGGCAATTGCCAAAAAATGTTCTTATAAATCAAGTTGAAGATTAGAATCTAACATTTTATTTAACTTTAGATGTCGGATACCAATCTAGAGATGCAAGACCTAGTAGAAAAGAATCCTCCAATGACACGATCAGGGGAACCTTCAGAACTTAACGAGGGTGTGATCTAGTGGAGGAGAATCCTCCAATGGCACCATCATCAAAAATTTTTGGAGGCCCAAGCCCAGACTCATAAGTTTTGGGCTGATCTAAACCCAATTGATTTTTGAGCAGTATGGACCGGCCCGACTGAAGCCCGACCCATAGTAATTGGGCAGGGCTTAGGCTTGGGCCTTCAAAAAAATTTAGTGGGCCCCGGCCCAAAGTCCACAAATGTAAATGGGCCTGGGCCTAGGTCCTGTAGGGTCTAGCCCATACCTGACCCATGCTCGTCTCTATCTCCAACTAGTCTGGAAGGACGACCTATTTTGTAGTGACCAAAATTTATAGATATATGCAAGTTCAAACACAAGATTACGAAAATGTTGTAAAATCCATATATTTTCGTAATATATAAAAAGATATGACGTGTTCTTTTTCGAAGCAAATATTTTGAGGCCTTTTATTTTCTTCCTTACTCCGACGGTCAAGTTATTGAAGCCGCCCAACATAGGCCGCCGATCCCCCTCACTAAGTCGCTCCCGTCACTTGCACGGCGGCAGCGGCGTGCCGCAGAGGCACTTGTTGTGCGCGTACGACCACTCATCGAACCGACTCATACTCCCCCCCGTCGGGATCTTCCCGCACAGCCTGTTGTACGTCACATTCAGGTGCTGCAGCTCCAGCTTCACGATCTGCTGCGGGATACTCCCGTAGATCCTGTTGTGGTTGATGTCCAGTGATATCAACTGCAACGGGAATTCCACCCTACTCAGATCGAACTCGAACATGTTCCTCGATATATCGATCTGCTGGTCGAACGACGTGTTCGAAGGGCGGAACAGGAACGAAGCATCTCCCGAGAGCATGTTCCTGGACAGATCAAGCGTAGTGAAGTCGATGGTACCCAGGGACTTGGGAACAGATCCGGTTAGGTTGTTGTGGGAGAGGAAGAGATACATTCCGGAGGAGAATTTGCCGAAGGAGTCGGGGATGGAGCCCGTGAGCTGGTTGCGGTCGAGGCGGAGGAAGCTGAGCTTCGGGAGGGAGGAGAGCTCTGGGGGGATGGAGCCGGAGAACTTGTTGAAGGAGAGGTTGATGTAGTCGAGGTTGGGGAGGGAGGCAAGGAAGGCAGGGACCGGGCCGGAGAGGCCGTTCCAGTCGAGCCAGAGGGAGGTGAGGCGGGTGAGGCGGGTGATGTCCGGGATGATGGGTCCCACGATGTTGGGGAGCTTGCGGATGGTGAGGGACTTTAGGAACGGGAGGTCGCCGATGGCGGGGGGAATTGTGCCGCTGAGGTTGGTGTCGGCGAAAATGGCGAAGCCGGTGACACGGTCCGTGGAGGGATCACACTCCACGCCGGACCAGACGCAGCAGCCCCTGGTGTCGTCCCAGTTGATGATATGGTATGGATTTCCCCAGAGGTGAAAACTGGAAACTTGGCTGGGATGGTCTGCTGTAGCAGCACGGTGCACACGAGTTTCGGGTTTGAGTGGGCCCTGAATTGGGATGAAAGCGAATTTGAATATATTCATATCTGATTCATTATTCTATTCATTTTATAGATATTTTGATATTCATATTATTATTCATTTTAAAATGAATGCGGAAATGAATATCACTTTGACATTCGTTAATATTCGCATTCGTATTCATATATTCATTTTCGTACATAAGTATAATAATTTATTTATTTATAATTTGTACGTAACACCATTTTATTGTTACATTCACCATTGTTGATATAATTGTTGTGAAATTACTATATATGGTATTATCTATTTTATGTGTAAACAAGTCTAAATATGTATATTTTAGTTAATCTAATAAATATTTATGTTAATATTCTTTTTCGATTCGTATCTGTTTTACATTCGTATTCGTTTTACATTCGTATTCGTTTTTAAGGATACGGTAACACATTTTTCACATTCATCGATATTCGTATCCACATTCATGTTCGTATTTTAAAATGGATAAGGATATAATTATACTTATTTTCGTATCCATATCTGACCGTTTTCATCCTTAACCTAGAAACTGGATGACGTCCGGTAATGCAGAAATCGACCGCCCATGGAGAAATTTAGTCCAGTACATTACTTGAAGTCTTTTTTTACTTGGAATATTATTCTATTGACAATGAAAGTAAGACTAGAAGAGAGATATGTCAAACCCAAAAGTTAGGATACATAGGATGGATGATAAAAAATAAGGGATATTTACACCCATAACCCTGAGTAATATGGTAATTACCCCAGGAACCCTCGATAAACACGAATTATACCCAGAACCTCGAATAACTGTTCCGTTTTACACGCATAACCTTCCGTTAGTTTAGCCTATTAACTCAACCAAATAGCTGAGTTAATCTAACCAATCATTGATCCGACGACTGAGGTTAATCAAAAAAGAAAAGAAAAGAAAAGGAGGTCGGCGTCCAGGGGAAGGGGGCTCGACTTGGACGGAAGCTGGGCATAGGGGTGGACTGCGAACGGGAGCTGGGCACGGGGGCTCCTCGCGGGAGGGTGGTGAGGGTCGAGCAGGAGCACCGGGTGGCGATGGGGAGGGGACTCTGCGAACGGGAGCTGGGCACGAGGGCTTCTCGCGAGAGGGGGGTGGGGGTCGAGCAGGAGCACCAGGTGGCGACGGGGAGGGGACTCTGCGAACAGGAGCTGGGCACGGGGGCTTCTCGCGGGAGGGGGTGGGGGTCGAGCAGGAGCACAGGCGGCGACGGGGGTTGCAGGCGATGGAGGGGGGGAGCTGGGTTGCAGGCGATGGAGAGGGGAGGGAGGGGGTGTGGGGGGACGGAGGCACGCAGGTAGGGGTAGGGTCCTGTCAGGCGGGGAGGGTCCGACCTGGTGCTTGGGAGGCGAGGGCCCGACCTGGTGCGTGGGCGGCGATGCACGAGCGGGGTGTATTCGAGGGGAAGGTTGTATCTTGCAAGAGGGGGGGGGCTCTTGCCAGGTCGGGGGCGAGGCAGGGGAGCTCTAGTCAGGCGGCTGTGGCAGGTGGGGGGCTCGTGTCGGGCGGCTGTGGCACAGGGGGAGGGGGCTCCTGCAGGGGGGGTGGGCTTTGGATGCTGGGGCTTCGACGAACCTCGCCGACGTCCAGGAGGAACTCGTGGGTTGCAGCTTGCCGGTGCCGAGCTCGCATGTGGGGCTGGATGCGCGAGGAGGGAGAGGGAAGGTATGCGGCGTAGGCGTAGGCAGAGGGGGAGGCTTGCCTGGGAGAGGGGCATCTTGTTTCATAGAATGGTATCATATTGAAAATATGTTGTCTTCCGAAGGGCAAAATGGTCAACATATTTCTTTTTCTATTTGGGTTAACGGAGCATTCAGACGGCAATTGACACATGGTTATGCCATGTAAAGGTTAAGCATTATTCGGGATTCTGGGTGTAATTCGTGTTTATCGAGGGTTCCTGGGGTAATTACCATATTACTCAGGGTTATGGGTGTAATATCCTAAAAAATAAAAGAACAATAAGGTGACAAGAGAAAGATGCATTTCCGTCAAACATGATATTATACACCTCAGGTAAAAGCTGTCAACCTTGCTAAGACATAGCTTTGAAGGGAAAGGATTCTAAATCAAGAGTTTTTATCAGTTGTGCTTCTTTGAGATATTATAATATCAATTATGCTCTTTCTTTTTTTCAAATATGTGTTGTGCTCTTAACTTCTTTTTCTGTCATCACTTGTGACCTTATGTAAAATTGATCGTCAAAGAATTAAAATAACCATGATTAATTAAACCATGGTGTGGATAAGATGAGCATATAGTCAGAACAAAATCTACCCTCCTTTCTCCTACACCCACAAGCTCGATCTCCTCTCCTCCTGCGACCGCACATGACCTTTTCCTCCCCGAAGGCCCTTCAAGCGTGGGGCTCTTGATGTTGAACGACTTCCAGGGCAACATCGAAATCGCAAGGGGGTGCGACATATGATCGGGCCTCAACAAGACCGACGAGAGGAGGCAAAGCAGAGCTAGATGAGGTCGGGTTGGGAAGGAGGAGTATGTGCTGCAGAGGGTTGGAGGAGGTGGTGTGGGGCGGGCTGTGGAGGAGCTAGGGAGAGGGGGAAATGAGGGCGGAGCGAGAGGTGTGAGGCTAGAGGGAGGAGCAGGGGTGGGGGTGAGGGGGAGGAGTTAGGGGAGGAACGAGGAAGGGGGCAGGCGTGGTGTCAGAGGGAGGAGCAAGGGTGAGGGGGAAGGGGAGGAGCGAGGGTAGAGGTGGAGGCGTGGGGGCAGAGGGAGGAGCAAGGATTGGGGTGAGGGGGAGGAGCATGAGGAGGAGCGAGGGTGGATGGGGAGGTGAGGAGCGGAGGGAGGAGCAGGGGGTGGGGGTGAGGAGCTCTGGGCGAAGGAGGCAGCATGTCACGATACCAAATTTGGGATGTCGAATCCTCCTATATCTAGATCAGGTTACTCATCAAGAATTTATTCAGCAATCACAACTACCATTAATACACAGACTGCAATTAAAAAATACTAAAAAGGAAGTATTGCAAGGCTTTTTCTATTCACAAAGAAAAGTTTACAAGGTATATTTTCCTACCATAACCATTTATATAGACATCAACTTGAAATGATATGCACAAAAAGATTACCAACTACCTTATAGAGTAATGCTATTGTGGTTGACTAATTGGCTATTCTCTATGAGATGACTCTCCGATGCATGTTGAGTTTTCAGAAAACATATGAAAGAAATGAGTCAGTGCTCAATAATGCAAAAAATAAACATAGGCCAAACATGATATTTGAAAGTTCAACAAACCAATTATACATTTGTTCCTTTACTCCATTTTTATTTTAGTTTCTATTCATTCAATATCACATCAGAGAAAAATCATCACCCTTCCACGGATCCCGAAGTTGTGGAGACTCTGGGATTGGAGATTGCATTGATCTAGTGAGCTTATGTTGCCGCACACCACCTCAACCAATCCTCCAATATTACCCTCATAATTTCTTTTTTGTTTTATTATCTAGGATTCCAAATACTCAGCCTAACAAATAAGGAAGAGCATTGTCCTCGAGAGCTCGGTAGCTTAAAACCACATGCCAACCTTGAATCACATACAATAGCAGCTTTAAATACATATCATCGTGGCCCAACCACTATCAAACCACCCGTACCTCCACATGGTACGATCTCGTCCTCAGTCAGTCAACCCATCTAATGGCAATCGAGTACCATGCATTGCAAATAATTTATTCCGCAAGCTCAATATATTCAGGCAACCGTGTACCACCTAGGTTTGGCCTGCCAATACGGATGTTCTTATGATAAAACTATAGGTTGCATGCCTGACATAAAGTATCTACTCTACGTCGTCCTTATTGTAAAAGATAGTATGAAACTTGAAATTGGATCTCAGTTATGCCATATCAATTTTCAGCTAGTATCAGTATGATATTGCACAAATATCACAACAGATGCAAGGGTGATTGATTTTACCAATTCTAATCTAGAAATTATTTTAGCGTAAATCATGAAACAAGCATGTGAACGATCTTCAAAATGAAGAACAAAATAAATATTAATTTTATCCAATTTGTCTTGAAAATCCAACAACAACAGGTATGATTTCATTACTTGATCGTGTTAACTTCTCAAAATAACTAATCTACGTTGATTCATGTTAAACTAGGATTTTATTAGCTATTTAAATGATTAAATTCCATTTGCATGTCAAGAATACAAAGAACAAACACGAAGAACGAATGAAGAACATGAAGAATGCAAAAACATGAATTCTTTAAAAATTTAGGCAGAGTCCCCCCCTTACATCAGGTGATATTTCAAGGAAAATTTTAAAAAAATTCCCTACATCGGGTGATAATATTTCAAGGAAAATCTCGACAGAGTTCCCCCTTATATGTAGAGAAACTTGAAAGAAAATACGAGTCTTTGAAGAAACGGATTGAAACGTGAAATTAAAGGGTCTACTTACCTCATTCCCAAAGCTGTCGAGGAGAGGAGTGCTCCGTCTTCCTTCTCCTCTTCTTCCTCGCAACACTTCTCTAGCACTTCTTCTTCTCCTCCCTCTTCTCCTCCCGACCTCTGGACCCTATCTCTTGAGGTAGTGATGGTGGATAGTGTGGAAGTTAGAGAATGAATGGGTAGGGGGTATTTATCGGCTTCAGAATCCTACTAACCATGGTTAGTAAATCATGATTTAACCCTTAAGCATGGCTAGCGGTCCATGAGTTTGGCTAAGGCCTATCAGAAACTTAAGGCTTAAGTTGGAATCTTCCAGAAGCTTCTGAATTCTCTAATGAGGCTTAATTAGTACTAGTCACAATTAGCTTTCACTAATTATGATTTAACTTTCACTAACAATGATTAACTATTATTAACCCTTGATTAGTATTCTCTAATAGTGATTAGTAATATGTAATCTATCATTATTTACTTAATCAAGATTAACTAGTCTTAATGACGGTCATTAAGGGTTAATGATGCCTTAAGCATCCTTCTCTTTCTTCGACAAATCATATAACAATTCAAAATGAAGTCCGACTCACACGAAATAAATTCCGTTGATTTTCTCTTGACAAGCCGAATCTTATGACAAAGGATCCAAGAGATGGAAAAATTCAAGGCTTTACAATTATAACAACCATAAAGGAAGTCTCAGCCTTGAGACTTGAAGTGCATGCATAACACCCTTAAAGATGATTGAAACCATAACCTTAAAGATAACGAGCGCCTTTTCATTTATAATGAAGATATATACAATACATAGTGTTATCATTCAAGTAACTAAGGGTATTTCTCTCCCATTTATACCTTGAGTTACCATGTGGCTTCTTCAAACTCTTGGTTCCGCCATAATACTTTAACTAGAGGTACCTGATGAATCTGCGATTCGTCATCTTTATTCATTTATTTTAGCTTAAAATCCCTTATAAAACACCTGCATATAACGCTAACTCCATATTTTTACTAACTTGCATTTGTGTGTAAATATTGTACATTCCTTACTAATTTTAACCTAAAATAAATAAATAAAGAAAGAAAGGAAAAATAAAGAAAAGAAAATAAAAAAGGAAGACTGTATACAGGATGACCCGAACCCCGAGAGAAGGTCAAGACTTGACCTGATCGACCAGAAATAAAGTAGGGGGAGATAGGGTCCTCAACCAGAAAATCCAAAAAAATGTGTTTCTCACTTATTTTGTGCATATATGTATAAAACTAACACTAATTTATTTGTACCTTAATTGACCCCAAATCAAATAACATTCAAAATTAAAGTTGTAAATAAAAATGGGTCCTAATTAATAAAACTGATTGCACAATTAAATCATGTACAGAATAAAAGTAGCCACACTTGGAAAAAGCCACTAAGCACTAATTGAAAGATCAATTCCGGCTCCATATGATCTCAAATTGAACAAATATCACTTTCATTGAATTCTAAATTAAATTATCTTCAAAATGACTGTGATTTTATAATTTTTGGAGTTACGGTTGAAAAGTCGGTTTTCTGGGGTGGTTTGTGCAATTTTCCCTTGTATTTTGTGTATATTGTATTTGTATATATATTTGTAAATATTTTTACTAATTACTTAAAACAAAAATAAAAATAAAAAAATTAATAAAATTCTTAAAACAAAAAAAAGAGAGGCTAATTTCCCCATTTATCCTTGTATATAATGTCATATATGTATATAGTATATGTATATAGTTGCAATTTTTAACCAACCATCATAAAAAAAAATAACATTTTCAAATTCCAATAAATAAAGTGACGAAAATTCAAAAAAAATTAGATAATTTTGTAAATAATTTTATCTTTCTATTCTATCTCTCATGTTATCTCTCCCACCAAAAAAATTTCAAAAATCTCTCTTATCTTCTTCAAAAATTGAAATGTCTCTCTTTTCTATTTATATGGCTCCATCTCCCTCATTCCAACCTGATCAATCTTTAGAGAGAGGAGCCCGATCTCCGAAAGAAATTTCGTCGAGGAAGTTGCCTAGCCTCCGAGCCGTCCGGTGACAGCGAGTCGGCCTTGTCGAGGCGATCACGGTCTATTTTCCGCTCCTAAGGTGAGATCCGTATTTTTCTTTGCATCTTTATCGTAGTTTAATCGCTCTTTATTTTATCGCATTTTGTTATTGTCATTTTGTTCGTCTAGATCGTAAAAAAAAATTCTCCATCTCGATTTGATCCGCCATCGACTCGATTTTCCATCTCATCTTCGCAATCTCTCCACGTTCTATTTTCTACCGTTCACGATCTCTCAACTCCGGCCACGTACGGTGGCCGGAGATCGGATTCGAGTCCCTCATCTCTCGCCGAATCCCCATCCATGTTCCGATTTTGTAGATAAATAAATTTTTTTTCCTTTACTTCTAACGTTTGTTTTGCAGGATAAATAAAAAAATAAAAAAACATTTCTTTATTCCTTTATTTCCTGTTTTTCGGATTTACAAAAAAAAATAAAAAAAAAGTTTTCCTTCTTTCATTTACTGTTTACATAAGAAAACAAAAAAAAAACAGCAGCAAGGGGCGGCGTAGCCAGCACCCCCGCCGCCCTCCACCGGCCGCGCGCCCCTTCGCCAGCGGTGCGGCCGGCCCTCGCCGCTGAGACCACCGATCCACAGCGCGCGGCTCCGCCGCACTTCAGCCACGAAGGCGTCGCTCCTCCCTCGACACGCGGGCGCGCGGCACCGCCATCGACCTTTAGCCGCGGTTCCGCGCCGCCACCGCGCTCCGTAGCCCGCTCTGACCTGCTGCTCCGCCCCACAACCGCGGCAGGGCCGCCCCGACGCCCTCCTCCACCGACGACGGCGCAGCCGTGCCCCTGCAGCCCCCTTGCGGCCATCCGTAGAGCGCGCCACCACACTCCAGGCACCTGACGCCGTCGAGCTCCGCCCCTCAGCGGCGGTCCCGCGTGAAGACGCGCACAGCCAGGCCACCGCCCACCGCCTTCAATCTCCGCCAGGCCGTGCGAGCTGCCCTTGCTGCACCACGTAACTAACGCCAACAAGCCCCCGCCGCGCCAGCCCACCACCACCGCGCCTCCGTTCCCTCCTTCGACGCCGATCTCCCCGCCACGAAGATCCGCCCGCCAGACCGCTGCGAGCCGTCGTGCTCCACCGCCGAAGCCCCTCCTCCAACGCGCGGCCCGCGCGTGGATTGAACGCCGCGTGCGACGCCCCTTTGGGTGCCCTTCCCTTGTGGCGGCGGCGGCCTCTACTTGCCCCTTTTGCAAGAACGAAGGAAAGCCCTAGGGCTTCCTTGAGATTTTGATAAAAAAAAGGGCAAATTTGCAGACCAGTTCCCGGAAGTATTCAGATTTGCAGAAACAGCCCCGTCAGTTCAAGAACTTTCGATAGAAATTACAGTTGCGCCCCCGGGAGTTTTCAAAAGTAGAAACAAGTCCCTGCCAGACTCAAGCACATGATATGCACGTGATATATTGGTAAAATTGCAATTTCTCTCCTGCGATTTATTTCTTTATTTATATTTACAAGAACTTCAACTCCTTATATTTCAGTCTAGAACTTTTCCATATTTACTTTTTAGTCCCTGAACTGCAGAACTTGAACTTGCCTTGTGTTTTCATTGAAAGAAATGTTATTTGTGATCAAAAATTTTTTGCAAAAACTGTGCTATGCTCCTGATGTTCATATCCATCTAGCATAAATTTTTGTTGCATTTTGCTTTCATTTATTATTATTAAAAAAATAAAAAACAGTGTTATTTTGTCTTCCTGAAATTCAAAAATTCATAAAAAATCGAAAATACCTCTAAAAATTCCAAAAAATTAGAGTAGTTGTATTTCACTGTCTTTTAATTTCTGACCAATTTTCAAGCATTAATTATTTATAAAACCCAAAAAAATTGAAAAACATCAAAAATCTTCTAAAAATCATAAACAATTCTACAAAAATCCAAAAATTGTGATTTCAGTTCATGTTTGTAGATATTTTCTTCTAGTTTGTCTTAAAAATAGTAGCCAGGAGTTTTGGACATTTAAAATATTTTTAAATAGCAAATAACTCCAGGCTGTGCACGTTTTCGTGTTTCCTCACTGTTTGATTTTTAGAAAAATACAAAAACATCTAAAAATTCCACAAAAATTCTCAAAAATATTTCAAAACTTTTAAAACCCAAAAATATTTTCTTTGAATTTTTCTGAGCATTTTTGACTAATTGAAAAATTACAAAAAGAGTTGGTGTGCGTGTTGTTAATCTTGTGAATAGTGCCTCGTGTTATTTTTGAAAAATAAAAAAATTGCAAAATAAAAATCACTAAAAATTTGAAAACCAGAAAATATAAAAAAATTAGAAAAGATAAAAAATCACAAAAACCAAGGATAGTTGTCCTTTGAGATTCCTGTTTTCTTTTAATTAGTTTCTGATTAATTGAATAACCCTCGGGAATTGTAGCCTCCCTGAGTTCGACCCTGTCCGCTATACAGGTTAATAAGTAGCAAAAATAAAAAAATATTTTTCGTTGACGCGGGATTTTGGGGATAAAACAACGACCTATTTTTACAATTAAAAATTCCAATCTCTAAAATCCGTCTCAACAAAATGGCGCCGTTGCCGGGGAGGCACGGCGAGGGTAGTTAGGTTTCTCTTTTGACCTGCTATTCTTGGTTGTAAATATTTGTTTGCCACATTATTCCATTGTTCATATCCATTGCATTCATTTCATCATTTTCTCATATTTGAAAATTGTGTTTCTTACACATTCTCTTTTCTTTTTCTTGCGAGGGCCCGCGGAGCGAAGGAGGCGATCCTAGGAGAGCCGAAGCACCCAAGCGACGTGGAGGCGGCTTGATTCTTCACCAAGATGTAGGATAGCGTGAGAAGAGGAGAAGAAAATTGAAAGAGCCGAAAAAAAGAGAAAGAAAAAAAGAGAGAAAAAAAAGAGAGAGTTGTTATTTTCTAGCATTTGAACTTTGTAAACGGACACTCATTTGTTGCGGGGTCTGTTTCGCCAAGTGCCGGTGCACTTGGGGGACCTCAACGGTTTTGTTTTCATCGCCTTTATTTTCTTTGTTTTCCGTGGATTTCGAAAGCCACCTATTGATTTCTTTAATTAATTTGCTTGAGCCAGGTAATTAATTAGGTCCAAACACCCTAAACAAGAATTTCTGTGCCTATAGAGTAGATCGTAACTTGGACTTAGTCAAATTAACTTGTTCTTGCCCGTTAATAGAAGTTATCATCTAGGACGGTTCACTTGCATTGCATATAGGTTAGTTTATTTTCTGTATTTAAATTCTGCGCGGATCACTTGCATGTAGAGTGCTGGCGACAAGGTACGCATCTCTAACCCCTGCATGCATCATCGTTTTTAATCGCGCATTGGCATTTCCAATCTCCTCCCTTGTTTTCACTCACATAAGTTAAAAAGGAAATTGGACACTCGGTAGGCGATTCTTTGAAAATATCTTAACCAAGTGACAACTGCCTAAAACCGGGACTGCTAAAGAAAACTCGACCCTAAAAAAATACAAAGAAAAATCATTGTCTTGGGGAGAGTAACCCCCTCATTGTATTTGTTTTTACTTGCTCGCGCACACACTAAGGTTAGTGCCCAAATCCCATAATTCAGCCTAAGTGTTTGTACAACTTTGTAATTATCACCAAACTCTAAAATCAACAAGATAATTGACCGAACCTTCACGGTCTTCACATTGAGTTGAGTTGGTGAACTGGGGGTTTGTATTGTGTTTGCTTGTTAGTGCTAAAGATCCTTCTGCGCAATTTGCGCCTTCATTCCCTTTCACTCTTGCATTGACATTCGTGCTCTCGCATCCTGCCTATTGATTTCGAAGATGTCGGCCCGGAGTATTTCTCGTTCGGACTCTGCGAACTCATTCTACGCTCCGAGCCGTTCACCTTCTATTCGGGGAGACTCACTTCACGAATATTCCTCTTTCCCCACTTCAAAATTCACAACATCCATAAATCCACTATTTGAGATTGGCTTTAATCTCGAATTAATATCTGAGACTCCATCAATTCTGAGCACTAATCGAGTGGCATATACATTTTCAGAGTCAGAAGCCGAATACTTAATGCCACCAAAGGGAAAGGGAGCCATGTCGGAACAAAGCGAGATCAACAGTACCATGTTAGCCTCCATTCAATCAATCCAAGCACAGTTAACAGAGCAGGCTAAGTTCCAAGCCACATTGAGAGAGATGATTCTCGAGATAAGACAAGAAAGAGAAGACAGGAGAGGGGGGGATAACAGAAACCCTGGAGGTGGGAATGGAGAAGAACCTCATGTAGAGCCTAAGCCTACACTCAAAGATGCTTATAATCCAGGGGCAGGGCAGACAAATTCGTGGATACAAATCCCTGCGGTTCATGGGCATTTTGAGCTTAAGCCAACTATTTTACCTCTTCTCCCAATATTCCATGGAAATATTAATGAAGAACCTTATATACACCTCCAGCAGTTCGATCGCATTTGTGGAATAGTACACTACCCAAACATCCCATTAGAGGTAGTGCAGATGACCGCCTTTCCATTCAGCCTGATGGGAAAAGCCTTGTACTGGTTAAATCACTTGGGGAAGGTTGTCACCACTTGGGAAGAGTTGAGATCTGCATTTCTGAACAAGTATTATCCACTTGGACGACTCAACCAAATGCGATCCATGATTGCTAATTTCTCCCAGATGCCCCAAGAGCCTATTCACGAGGCGTGGGAACGTTTCAAAGATCTGACGGAGAAATGCCCCCATCATGATATTCCAAAGACCAGTCTTGTACAAAATTTCTTTGGGGGTTTAAGCATTGAGAATCAGAAGCTGGTAGATGCCGCTTGTGGGGGAAGCCACTTTAACAAGGACGAGGATGTCCTTTATCAAATTTTTGAGGAGATGGCAGAAAGTTCAGCAGCTCTTTCTTCTTCACGTGCTTTTCAGAAGCACCCTGTCACCGCCCCTGCAGTACCCCACAAGGATGTCAAAATGACGTCAATACAAGAAGTGGATAAGGTGGATAGCACAGACTTGGCTATCATTGGAAACCACCTATCCAAAGTAGACATCATAGAGAAGCGATCCAAGGAGCTCGATAAGCTTCATGTGATCGAGCAGAGGACAAAGAACCTGGATAAGATGGATGAGATAACAAAGCATTTGGAACTTCTTGTGAGTACAATCAGTGCAATCCACAATACAAATGCAGCAGTAGACCCCTCTACTAGGGAGCATACTCCTTCCACTCAGCAAAATGGCAGAGGACCATCTACAGTCCAGCATGTCTACTACGTGCAGACACCTGATCAAGCTCAGCAGCATGCACATCAGATAGTTCCATACCAACAAGAAGTGGCCTACATTCCTGAGCAGCAGTCTCCACCTCCACCTATCATTCAGGAGGTGAATGGTATCTGGTTCGACCGTGAGCGAAACCAGCCCCGTCCGTCAGGGCAAGGCCAGTTGGGTTCACAGCAGGGTCAGAGGCCCACCCACCAGCTTCAAGGAGGCAGACCGCAGTACCAGTACCAGCACCAGCAGTTCCAACCTCAGTATCAGTCTCCACCTCAGTTCCATAACTGGAGACAAGGCCAGCCACAGCAGCAGTCCATGTATTTCCCTCAGCCGAACCAGCAGCAGACTGCATATTATGGACAGTATCCTTCCCCCCCTCCTCCTCATTACCAGAATCCGTATGGGTACCAACAGCCTCCGCACTATCAGTCTCAGCGACAGCCAGTCAATGAGCAACCTGAGGCCCCTTCAGTCAATCCACCACTGGACCAACTTGCATTGATTATGAAGAACATGAATGAACTGACTCAACGGATCGATGACCTGACTACCACCAAGACACTTTTTTCAGCACGGGTCGAAGCCAACCCCAATAATTTCAAACGCAAAGAGCAGGTAGCTAAAAGCCCACCCACCCCCGAGACAGGTATGTCCCTTGATTTTACATGTTTATCTGACACCATTCATCTCAGGAGCGGTAGGAGATTGCAGCTGCCTGCGCAGCAGTTGGGGTTGGGAGATCGGTCCACTGAGAGAGCTTCATCTTCTACATCATCTTCTTCACCAATAGTCGAGAGGCCCAGTATAGCAGCACCCACATCTGGAGTTTCACCGCCTTCACCACCACCTTCACCAGACAAATGCAGATCACCATCAGCAAGGGAGAATATACCAGTCGCAGATTCTTCCTCTTCACCAGTAGCAGCATCCCGTCCTGTTTTAGATTCTGTTTTTCCTTCACCTAGATTGGACAACACTATACAGACTGATTCTAGTTGTCCTCTTGTACATGATGATTCCATTCTGAATAAAGGAAATGAACGTTTGCATGTTTATTCTGATTCTGTGCCATTTCCTTCTGCTCTCAAAGCTAAAAAAATTCAAAAATTAAAAACAGCACTATCTGATCCTGGAGTGGTTGAGATCTTACAGAATATCTTTTTAAAGATGCCACTACTTAAAGCCATGGAATACATGCCTACAGTAAAAAAGGGAATGAAAGAGGCATGTACCCAAAAGCGTCAACCAAGGAAGAACAGACGAAAGGAAATAGAGAAACACATCCTGACCATGGCCACAGTTCATGCCATCAGCAACCTTCCGCCGAAAAAGAAAGATAAGGGAGCACCTCACATCCGTTGCCATATCTTTGATCAAGAATTTGATCGTACTCTTCTCGATAGCGGTTCCTCCATTAATCTCATGCCTTCCTCTCTATTAACTGAATTCCAGTTAGGGCCTCTTAAAACTACCAGAATGATCCTTCAGTTTGTCGATAGATCGATTAAGAGGCCAAGAGGCATTTTAGAGGACGTTATTGTAACGGTGCAGGGAATGAAATTCCCTGTTGATTTCGTTGTCATAGATATGGACACCTCTGCACCGCTACTCCATACCCCGATCATACTAGGTCGACCGTTCCTCCGAACGGCCGAAGCAGCAGTTGATTATGGTACTGGAGAGATCATCTTTCACTCTCGTAGTGACAAGGTGAAAATTGAGACGATCTCTGATCCTAAACCATCACCGCCACCAGCAACAGATGATACAGAGAAAGCAATATCAGAACCAGATGACTGTGATTTTCTTGCTGAATTCAAAGAGACAGACCTTTTCACGGATTTTATAGATACACAGGAGTCTTTTCCCCAAAAGGACTCTCTGGAAAGCACAGTCGACATGAGCTCCCTTGGTGGCCCAATTGAGATAGTTGCCGATGAGCAGTTCGAGCAGAGTTCTGAGGTCCAGATATCTGAGCCATTCATTGAATTTCCTGATTTATGCACAGATGAGAGACATCTTTCTGAGATTATTGCTGAGATATCTGAGCCGTTCGTTGATAATAATATTGAACATCCTGATGAGCCATTCCTCTCTGAGCAAAGATCATTCATCGCAGATCTATCAGATATTCTATTTGCTGAGCCGTCGATAGCCAAGGTGGATAGTCTACAGAGCATAGATCACATACCGTCTATCAGTACATTAGCAGAGGTTATCACAGAGACGATTCAGACCCCACCTGAGCTCAAGGTTTTACCATCAACGTTGAAATATGCCTTCCTTGCGGGTCCCCCCCAAATGTTTCCGGTCATCCTCAGCTCACAGTTGACCGCTGAACAAGAATCTCGCGTGCTAGAGGTTCTTGAGAGAAACCGCAAGGCCATAGGATGGAATATCTCGGATCTCCATGGGATCAATCCAGCGTTGTGCTCGCATCATATCTACCTAGAGGATGATTGTAAACCCTCCCGTGAATGTCAGCGCCGTCTAAATCCAAATCTAAGGGAGGTTGTCATGAAGGAGATCAAGAAATGGTGTGATGCTGGTTTTATATATTCCATTTTGGATTCCAAATGGGTCAGTCCTTTACATGTGGTCCCAAAGAAATCTGGGATTACGATCGTAAAGAATGACCGTGGTGAGGAGATTCCGACCCGGGTACCTACTTCATGGCGTGTCTGTGTAGATTACCGACGCCTAAACTCAGCTACCAAGAAGGATCACTTTCCACTGCCCTTTATTGATCAGATTATTGAGAGGTTGGCAGGGAAAGAGTTCTTTTGCTTCTTGGATGGGTACTCGGGATACAACCAAGTTGCTATCGCCCCTGAGGATCAGGAGAAAACTACTTTCACTTGTCCGTTTGGCACTTACGCCTTTAGACGGATGCCCTTTGGATTGTGTAACGCCCCCGCTACATTTCAAAGGTGTATGTTGGCCGTTTTCGCCGACATGGTGGGTAATTTTCTTGAAGTCTTCATGGACGATTTCTCAGTCTACGGGGATAGTCTTGACACATGTCTTGCTCATTTAGACCGAGTTCTTCAACGTTGTTGTGAGGTAAACCTAGTGCTCTCGTGGGAGAAGAGTCACTTTATGGTGACTAATGGGATTGTATTGGGCCATGTCATCTCCAAACATGGTATGGAGGTTGACCCAGCTAAGATTGATGTGATTTCCAAGTTAGAGCCACTGCAGAATTTGAAGCAGTTGAGGTCATTTTTGGGACACGTAGGATTCTATAGGCGATTCATAAAGGACTTTAGCAAAATCGCCAGACCTTTGACGGAGCTTTTGTGTAAGGAGACTGATTTTATTGTCGATGAGAAAGTTCTCCTTGCATTCAATCAGATGAAAGAAATGGTTACTAGTGCTCCTATCTTACAGCCACCTGATTGGTCTCTTCCCTTTGAGATCATGACGGATGCATCAGATTTCGCAGTTGGAGCAGTCTTAGGACAGAGAAGGGATGGGGTACCATTTGCTATACACTATGCTAGCAAGACTCTGGATGAAGCACAACGGAATTATACAGTTACAGAGAAGGAGATGTTAGCAGTTGTATTTGGTCTAGAAAAGTTCAGATCTTACCTCATTGGTTCACACGTGATTATATACACGGATCACACTGCCATACGATACTTACAGGCAAAGAAG
Source organism: Ottelia alismoides (assembly GCA_037367405.1). Taxonomy (NCBI): domain Eukaryota; kingdom Viridiplantae; phylum Streptophyta; class Magnoliopsida; order Alismatales; family Hydrocharitaceae; genus Ottelia; species Ottelia alismoides. The sequence continues at coordinate 384,710 of JAZKJV010001445.1, read as the reverse complement.
GATGCTAAACCACGCCTTATCAGATGGATCCTTCTTCTTCAGGAATTTGATTTAGAGATACGAGATAAACCTGGAGTGAAAAATGTTGTGGCAGATCACCTTTCCCGTATCACAGACACAGAGACTTCTGAGCAGAACATGATTCCTATTTCTGAAACCTTTCCAGATGAGTCCATTTTATCTGTGGACTCGCTTCCATGGTATACTGATATTGTGAACTATCTTGTCTCCAAGAAAGTTACACAAGATTGGCCGAAGTACAAGGTAGACAGATTTCTGTAAGAGATTCATTATTACCAGTGGGAGGATCCGTACCTATTTCGTGAGGGTGCGGATTATATCTGGAGAAGGTGCATTCCTCAGGAGGAACACACCAGTGTACTTGAGCACTGTCACAAGCTAGAATCTGGTGGGCATCATTCGGGGAAACGCACGGCAGCAAAGGTTTTACAGAGTGGCCTATGGTGGCCCACATTGTTTAAGGATGCTACAGAGTATGTTCGAGGTTGTATTGATTGTTAGAAAATGGGAGGAATAGTTGGTTCCAAAGATACCATGCCCCTAAGATATATACAGATTTCTGATGTTTTTGATGCTTGGGGTATAGACTTCATGGGCCCATTTCCTATCAGTCAGGGATTTCAGTACATCCTGCTCGCCGTGGATTATGTTAGTCGATGGGTGGAGGCTATTCCCACCCGAACCGCAGATAGTCGTACGGTGTGTTCCTTTCTTAAGGACCATATTATTGCGCGGTTCGGTATTTCCAAAATATTGATTTCAGATGGGGGAAGCCATTTCATTAATAGAGATGTAAAGAAGCTTGTGAAGGAGTACGCTATTGAACACAGAGTTGCGTCTCCTTACCACCCTCAGACTAATGGCTTGGCAGAAATTTCAAATAGGGAGATCAAAACGATATTGCAAAAACTTGTACGTCCAGATAGGAAGAACTGGTCCCAGATGCTTGATTCAGTTCTATGGGCTTATCGGACGGCGTGCAAGTCTCCTTTGGGTATGTCTCCCTACAGATTAGTATATGGAAAGCCTTGCCACCTGCCAGTGGAATTAATTCACAAATCTTTATGGGCACTCCGTGTATGCAATTTAGATTATGAGAAAGGAGGAAAGAACATGAAGTTGGATTTGAATAAATTACTGGAATTCCGAGACTTTGCATATGATAATTCACTTATGTATAAGGAGAAAGTCAAGCGCTGGCATGATAAACACATTCGAAGAAAGACTTTCTCCCCTGATCAGAAAGTTTGGTTATTTGATGCTAAGTTGAAGTTATTCCCAGGAAAATTGAAAAGCAAGTGGTCAGGACCGTTCATCGTGAGAGCTGTGCGTGACAATGGGAGTATTGTCATATCTGGGTTGTCATCTGACGCACAGCCATTTGTTGTGAACGGACAGTTGCTGAAGCCATATCTAGATCATGATACATTCCTGTCCGTTGTGGATTCTATATCTTTGGTATCAGACGATGATCTTTTGATTCCACCTTTTGCGTCCGATACATAAGCTCAACACCTCTTGTATATCCTTTCGTTTCACTCTGTCTTCTCCCGTTTTATCATTCACCCCTTTTCCGTGTGTGTGTGTATATATGCTATACTTAGGATGTGCTTTATCCTAAGTATAGGGGGGTGAAGGATTTGTGTTGTTCATATTCGTCCTGTTTATCACCCTTGTTGTTGTTGCCTATACTTAGGGATACTCTACCCTAAGTATAGGGGGGTGATGTTGTTCATATCGTGTCTCTGTGAGTCTGTACATTCTCTTCATCAGGTTTTCCCCTTTGTACATTCCACTATACTTAGGATTACTTGATCCTAAGTATAGGGGGGATCACCAACTTCTCTTCATTTTATCTTTTCGTTGAGTCGTTGTAGCATAGGAGTCTTTTCATCTCTCTTTGCTTAGCACGAGTTATGTCTTCCTTTGTCGCTCTCTGATCACTATGAGGACATAGTTCGAGCTAAGTATAGGGGGTGTCGTATATATTGTATATATACTTTAGACATAACTCGTACTTTTAAATATATTTATTTGGAGGGTTATGTGTATAAAATCCACAAAAATAACAAAAAAAACAAAAAAAAACAAACAAATAAAAAAACAAAACAAAAAAAAACAAAAAAAACAAAACAAAACAAAAACAAAAAAAAGAGAAAACAAAAAAAAACACAAAAAAGAAAAAAAAACAAAACACAAAAAAACAAACAAAACAAAAAAATGGGAAGAGAGAGAGAGAGAGAAAAAAACAAAAACAAAAAACAAAAAAAAACAAAAAAAACAAAACAAAACAAAAAAAAAGAGAAAACAAAAAAAACACAAAAAAGAAAAAAAAACAAAACACAAAAAAAAACAAACAAAACAAATAAATGGGAAGAGAGAGAAAAAAAACAACAAAACAAAAACAAAAAAAACATAAAAAAAAGTCTCTTGTATATACTTGTATATATTACTAACCTTTTCTCCTTTAAAAAAAACTACAAAACCAAAAATCATAAAAATTTGCATAAATTTTTTTTTTCACATCTGCATTTTTCTCCAAAAATCCATAAAAAATTCAAAATTAGAAAATTGTTTAAAAAAATTGGTTCTTTTCACATGTGCATCATTCTTCAAAAAAAAACTCTCTGCATTGTTCATAGTCTGCATTTGCATGTGCATTTTTCTGGATAGTATTGATATTTAAACTACGTCTGGAATAAAATTGAAGAATGGAGCTTAGTTGGACCTTAATCCACCTAATTCTTAGAGGAACTTCACTGAGAAATAGGATTTTAGAAGCTTCAGGTCTTTGACTTAATTCTTTGAGTTCCACATGACAATGTGCAGCATTTGACCCTTAGTGTCTAACCTGGTCTCTTCATTCTGGGTACAACTCTGGAATAGCGAATTAATTTGTACTCTCGCACTATGCACTTAGCTCAACTCAGACGGGATGTTGGAATACTGTGTGAGTTTCTTTTCTGGTAGCGTGGAAATCTAAAGACCGGAGTAACGGGTTGAAATAAAGCTTCGGAAAAGGGATGGACGGCTGGGCACATTTTTTTCTAAGACCCCAAAAAAATGTACGGAAAAAAAAGATTCTATATCCGTAGGGGCACAACAAGATCCAAGCAGAACCACCAAAACTCCAAATACAAAGAAGCTACTACCAAATAAAAATCTGACCAAAAAGGTCCAAGCTTCAAGAAAACCTGCAGATCTTGGTGGAGACTCGGCTACACTGGCCAGCTTCACAAGGAGAGGTGACTACACCAAACCACCCTCCAGTTCTTTTCTCATTCTTCTAACTTCTCCCCCAATTCGATTGTGAACACAACACGACAGACCTTAGAAGGAAATACCTGACTCCCCGAGGACGAGTTATTGGAGAGGAGATTTGCATGGTAGTCTGGCATTCTGGATGGGAAGAGCTAAAATTTTTCACACACATGAGTCGATTATTCAATGTTCATAGGGTATGCTTTGAGAAGAGGATCGATCTAAGATGACTTCTGGGCCAAAACTGTGACAATGATGTGTAGAACTTGAAGGCTGTTGGTTTTAAAATTCTAAGTCTCACAGAAGTTCCGACACACATATAATCCAAAGGTCCGACAGAGCTCCAAACTACAATTTTATGAAGATAAGTTTAATACTCAATGTTGTCCTACTTTCTTTATTTTCCCTTTCTTTTTCTTCTTCACTTATTCTTTCAAATAAGTGTTTGCTAAGGGACTAGCAAAGGTAAAGCATAGGGGGATGATGAATCTGCGATTCGTCATCTTTATTCATTTATTTTAGCTTAAAATCCCTTATAAAACACCTGCATATAACGCTAACTCCATATTTTTACTAACTTGCATTTGTGTGTAAATATTGTACATTCCTTACTAATTTTAACCTAAAATAAATAAATAAAGAAAGAAAGGAAAAATAAAGAAAAGAAAATAAAAAAAGGAAGACTGTATACAGGATGACCCGAACCCCGAGAGAAGGTCAAGACTTGACCTGATCGACCAGAAATAAAGTAGGGGGAGATAGGGTCCTCAACCAGAAAATCCAAAAAAATGTGTTTCTCACTTATTTTGTGCATATATGTATAAAACTAACACTAATTTATTTGTACCTTAATTGACCCCAAATCAAATAACATTCAAAATTAAAGTTGTAAATAAAAATGGGTCCTAATTAATAAAACTGATTGCACAATTAAATCATGTACAGAATAAAAGTAGCCACACTTGGAAAAAGCCACTAAGCACTAATTGAAAGATCAATTCCGGCTCCATATGATCTCAAATTGAACAAATATCACTTTCATTGAATTCTAAATTAAATTATCTTCAAAATGACTGTGATTTTATAATTTTTGGAGTTACGGTTGAAAAGTCGGTTTTCTGGGGTGGTTTGTGCAATTTTCCCTTGTATTTTGTGTATATTGTATTTGTATATATATTTGTAAATATTTTTACTAATTACTTAAAACAAAAATAAAAATAAAAAAATTAATAAAATTCTTAAAACAAAAAAAAGAGAGGCTAATTTCCCCATTTATCCTTGTATATAATGTCATATATGTATATAGTATATGTATATAGTTGCAATTTTTAATTAACCATCATAAAAAAATAAAAAAATAACATTTTCAAATTCCAATAAATAAAGTGACGAAAATTCAAAAAAAATTAGATAATTTTGTAAATAATTTTATCTTTCTATTCTATCTCTCATGTTATCTCTCCCACCAAAAAAATTTCAAAAATCTCTCTTATCTTCTTCAAAAATTGAAATGTCTCTCTTTTCTATTTATATGGCTCCATCTCCCTCATTCCAACCTGATCAATCTTTAGAGAGAGGAGCCCGATCTCCGAAAGAAATTTCGTCGAGGAAGTTGCCTAGCCTCCGAGCCGTCCGGTGACAGCGAGTCGGCCTTGTCGAGGCGATCACGGTCTATTTTCCGCTCCTAAGGTGAGATCCGTATTTTTCTTTGCATCTTTATCGTAGTTTAATCGCTCTTTATTTTATCGCATTTTGTTATTGTCATTTTGTTCGTCTAGATCGTAAAAAAAAATTCTCCATCTCGATTTGATCCGCCATCGACTCGATTTTCCATCTCATCTTCGCAATCTCTCCACGTTCTATTTTCTACCGTTCACGATCTCTCAACTCCGGCCACGTACGGTGGCCGGAGATCGGATTCGAGTCCCTCATCTCTCGCCGAATCCCCATGCATGTTCCGATTTTGTAGATAAATAAATTTTTTTCCTTTACTTCTAACGTTTGTTTTGCAGGATAAATAAAAAAAATAAAAAAAACATTTCTTTATTCCTTTATTTCCTGTTTTTCGGATTTACAAAAAAAAATAAAAAAAGTTTTCCTTCTTTCATTTACTGTTTACATAAGAAAACAAAAAAAACAGCAGCAAGGGGCGGCGTAGCCAGCACCCCCGCCGCCCTCCACCGGTCGCGCGCCCCTTCGCCAGCGGCGCGGCCGGCCCTCGCCGCTGAGACCACCGATCCACAGCGCGCGGCTTCGCCGCACTTCAGCCACGAAGGCGCCGCTCCTCCCTCGACACGCGGGCGCGCGGCACCGCCATCGACCTTTAGCCGCGGTTCCGCGCCGCCACCGCGCTCCGTAGCCCGCTCTGACCTGCTGCTCCGCCCCACAACCGCAGCAGGGCCGCCCCGCCGCCCTCCTCCACCGACGGCGGCACAGCCGTGCCCCTGCAGCCCCCTTGCGGCCATCCGTAGAGCGCGCCGCCACACTCCAGGCACCTGACGCCGTCGAGCTCCGCCCCTCAGCGGCGGTCCCGCGTGAAGACGCGCACAGCCAGGCCACCGCCCACCGCCTTCAATCTCCGCCAGGCCGCGCGAGCCGCCCTTGCTGCACCACGTAACTGACGCCAACAAGCCCCCGCCGCGCCAGCCCACCACCACCGCGCCTCCGTTCCCTCCTTCGACGCCGATCTCCCCGCCACGAAGATCCGCCCGCCAGACCGCTGCGAGCCGTTGTGCTCCACCGCCGAAGCCCCTCCTCCAACGCGCGGCCCGCGCGTGGATTGAACGTCGCGTGCGACGCCCCTTTGGGTGCCCTTCCCTTGTGGCGGCGGCGGCCTCCACTTGCCCCTTTTGCAAGAACGAAGGAAAGCCCTAGGGCTTCCTTGAGATTTTGATAAAAAAGGGCAAATTTGCAGACCAGTTCCCGGAAGTATTCAGATTTGCAGAAACAGCCCCGTCAGTTCAAGAACTTTCGATAGAAATTACAGTTGCGCCCCCGGGAGTTTTCAAAAGTAGAAACAAGTCCCTGCCAGACTCAAGCACATGATATGCACGTAATATATTGGTAAAATTGCAATTTCTCTCCTGCGATTTATTTCTTTATTTATATTTGCAAGAACTTCAACTCCTTATATTTCAGTCCAGAACTTTTCCATATTTACTTTTTAGTCCCTGAACTGCAGAACTTGAACTTGTCTTGTGTTTTCATTGAAATAAATGTTATTTGTGATCAAAAATTTTTTGCAAAAACTGTGCTATGCTCCTGATGCTCATATCCATCTAGCATAAATTTTTGTTGCATTTTGCTTTCATTTATTATTATTAAAAAAATCAAAAACAGTGTTATTTTGTCTTCCTGAAATTCAAAAATTCATAAAAAATCGAAAATACCTCTAAAAATTCCAAAAAAATTAGAGTAGTTGTATTTCATTGTCTTTTAATTTCTGACCAATTTTCACGCATTAATTATTTATAAAACTCAAAAAATTGAAAAACATCAAAAATCTTCTAAAAATCATAAACAATTCTACAAAAAATCCAAAAATTGTGATTTCAGTTCCTGTTTGTAGATATTTTCTTCTAGTTTGTCTTAAAAATAGTAGCCAGGAGTTTTGGGCATTTAAAATATTTTTAAATTGCAAATTACTCCAGGCTGTGCACATTTTTGTGTTTCCTCACTGTTTGATTTTTAGAAAAATACAAAAACATCTAAAAATTCCACAAAAATTCTTAAAAACATTTCAAAACTTTTAAAACCCAAAAATATTTTCTTTGAATTTTTCTGAGCATTTTTGACTAATTGAAAAATTACAAAAAGAGTTGGTGTGCGTGTTGTTAATCTTGTGAATAGTGCCTCGTGTTATTTTTGAAAAATAAAAAAATTGCAAAATAAAAATCACTAAAAATTTGAAAATCAGAAAATATAAAAAAATTAGAAAAGATAAAAAATCACAAAAACCAAGGATAGTTGTCCTTTGAGATTCCTGTTTTCTTTTAATTAGTTTCTGATTAATTGAATAACCCTCGGGAATTGTAGCCTCCCTGAGTTCGACCCTGTCCGCTATACAGGTTAATAAGTAGCAAAAATAAAAAAAAATATTTTTCGTTGACGCGGGATTTTGGGGATAAAACAACGACCTATTTTTACAATTAAAAATTCCAATCTCTAAAATTCCGGCTCAACAGTACCTCTTTATTCCTTAACTTCTTGATATCCCAGACCAGTATTTGCACCTGTATTTCTAGGTTTGTCAAGTATGGTTCAACATACAGATCATCATATCTTATCTTTTGCTCAAGATCCTTAATATACTTTCTCAATTTTAATACATGAAAAACATTGTGTATTGCTGAAAGATGTGGAGGAAATGCAAGGTATATGCAACTTTTCCAATCCATTGGATAATTTCAAAGGGACACCTAAACATGGGTTCCAACATCACACGCGAGTTGAACCTATGAACTCCCTTCATAGGAGATACTTTGAGGAATACAAAGTCACATAGCTCATACTCAAGATCTTTTCGCATGGTGTCATTATAACTTTTCTGGCAACTTATTAGTCTTTTTCGAGCAAGCTCTACAACTTTCTTTATCTCCTCGAGTTTATTTAATTATAAAGGTTCTTTATCCCAAACTCTTTCCAACATAAAGGAGTAGTACATCTACGTCCATATAGTGCTTCAAACAGTGCCATGCCAAAACATGCATCGTAACTATTGTTGTGGGTGAATTCTGCAAGAGGCAAGTATTTAACCCATGATCCATTCCATTCTAAGGCACAAACTCACAACATATCCTCCAGAGTCTGAGTAGTACGCTATGATTGACCATCAATCTATAGATGATATGATGTGCTCAAGCATAGATGTGTGCCTAAGGCTTTCATGAAGTTCTCCCAGTTGTGTAAGGTGAATCATGAATCTCGATCAGAAAATACCTTCGTTAGGGTACCATGGAGACGGAGCACATGTGTAATATATAATTCATCAAGCTGGTCTGAAGTGGAGGATAATATTATTGGAATAAAGTGTGCTACCTTGGTCAGACGATCTATTATCACATGCATAATTTTACTATCGGTTGTCTTAGGTAAGCCAGTAACAAAGCCATGGAAATAATTTTCCATTTTCATTTTAGAATAGGGAGATGTTGCAACAATCCTGGTAGCTTTTGGTGTGAAGCCTTTACCTGCGGGTAGGTGAAGCATGAGTTCACAAATTCAGCAACATCATTCTCCATTCTCGATCACAAAAAGTGTGAAAGAATATCCTTATACATCTTCATAATTCCAGGATGAATAGATAATCTGGAGCAATGCACTTCACATAAGATGTCTTTCCTCAACTCGAGTGTGCTTGGTACACAAACTCTATGATGGTTATACAATAACTCATCTTCTTATGAAATCACTTTATGTCATTCTTCTCAAGTTATTGTCTCAAGTCTTTTAGGATTGGGTCATCCTCCTGTCCTTTCTTTATTCTATCTCAGATCTCTAGTCTGTATTGGTGAGGAATAGTTATGGTATCAACATTACTATCAAATAATTTCCATTAACTCAACATTGATAGTAGTTCCCGAAAGTGGATATCACTTACCAACCTAGGTGAAAGAGTAATTATGCAAAGGGCATTTGTTACGACATTCCTCTCACCGATGTGATAAGAGGTGGTGCCATCATAGTCCTTCAAAAGATCTAACAACCTCTCGGTCTCATAATGAGCTTCTTCTAATCAAATAGATATTTCATGCTCTTATGTTCGATGAAGATCACAAAAGTAATACCATATAGGTAATATCTCCATATCTTTAAAGAGAATATTACAACAACTAATTCAATGTCATGTGTTGGGTAGTTCCTCTCATGTGTTCTGAGTTGTCATGATGCATAAGCAACTACCTTACCATGTTGCATAAGAACTGTTCCAAGTTGTTCTTTAGATGCATCAGTGTATTGTAAATCCTTCAATCCCAAAGGGTAGAGTAAGGATAGGTACATATGTTAGACATTCTTTCATCGTTTGAAAACTAATTTTGCATGCATTAGACCATATGAATGGACTTCCTTCTGAGTCATCCTAGTCATTGGCAATGTTATTCATGAAAAGTCCTTTACAAATATTCTATAATATACCTGGCTAGACCTAGAAAAATCATATTTCTGTGATAGTCTTCAGGCATTCACAACTCATCACAACATTAATCTTCGTTCGATCAACTGATATACATGCTCCAGAAATAACATGGCCTACGATTTGCTATATTAGCTAGAAGTTGCATTTGCTATATTTAGCATATAGTTTGTTATTCTTTAGTGTTTCGAGTGCCTTCCTGAGATGGTGTTCATTTTGGTACTTATTCTTGGAGCATATAAGCACATCGTCAGTGAAGACTACCACAAAGTGATCTAGGATAAAAATATTTTGTTTTATAAAATTGTACTATTTATAGCTATATTTATAATTATAGTACCATGTAGTGTATTATGTACCAATATATAGTTTTATACAGTTAATATTATTATTAATTACTATTACAAATACCTTATAAATATTTAAATCCTTTAAAATAAGAAGGATTATTATTTTTTGTTAACATCTAATTTTTATATATTTATTATATTATTATATTATATATTACATTATATACCTATATATAGTGATATATATAGCTCTATTATATATTTAAAAGAAATAGATTAAAAATTAGGAAATTATAAAAAATAAAAGTATAAAATATATATATATTAAAAAAGTTAATAAAAAACTCACAAAAATTAAATAAGTGGATATTGTGCATAGATTCATTATTATTTATTTACAAATAATAATCCCTACTACACCGACTTGTTCCTTGTGTTCGACATCATAATCTTCTTGTCACTATACAATTTTTATTGTAGGGTTATGATAAATTTTGTTCCACATTTTGATTCCATTTCCTGACCATTTAGTTGTGGTTTGATTGCTGAATTTAGTCGGATATCATTGTGAGTTGTCACAACATTGACTGATTAGTGCCGCCTTGTGTGGACCACAAGACCGCTCCTCAAACTATCTTGGCTTTTTCAAATGAAGTTGTTGCCCTGGAGCAACACAATATAGCATTTAGTTGTACATATTAACTCATTATTTCTTTTTATTTTTTGCTATTTATTTTTTGATAATTATTTATCTACTTCTGACCGTTGTTTCTGTGTTGACTTTTCTACGAGGGATTGATGGCGACGACTGCTTCTTAGGAGGTGGATGCACCTAAGATGCGAGGAGATTGGCACTTATCTTGTGTTCTAATTGTAAAGAGCAGGAGAAGGAGACATAGAGGGAATGGCAGAGCAGACCTGTAGCATTTCTTGTTTTATTTTGTGAGGAGAGTTTTATTTTAATTTTGTAAATTAAATTGTAATAATTTTGGATACTTGGACTCTTCACACTTCATGAGGTCTATTACGCTCATGTTTGCTCACCTGGGGGGGGGGTCATTGATGTTCTCACCGTCTCATCGCTTTATTTTTTAGTTCATGCATTTTCAGTTTTTCGTCCTTCTTTATATTTATTTTGTGTGATTGAGCCTTAGAATAGGGTTGCTTACTCGATAAAATAGGTCTAAATACCTAATTAATTGCATGTACCTATAGATTTGCGCTTCAACTTAGTCAAATGTAAAATGTTGACTTCTTATATTTAGAATCGAATGCCATGAGAAACTCTACACAATGCTTGCAAGACCCATTGTGGCGGGCACCGAAGAATCTACAAGATTGGATTTTTGGGTTCCATTTTTAAGTACTTATCATTTGTTCCTCATTCTATCAACTCTTGTTTTAGTACTATTTCATCGTATTGCATTTGCATATAATGTAGCTTTTAGTTCATGTCTAGCATTTTGCACGAAGAGAGCTGGCGTCAAGGTGAACATTTCTGATTGAGCCGGTACATTGATTTACTCTTGCATTTCTTTTCTCTTCCTATGATTTTGACCACCATAGGATACTAAAGGAATTGGAACCTTGTTAGGACTCATGCATTCAAAAACAAAAAAAAAAAGTGATAGAGAATAAAATTGGGATTGTTAGTTCTACTCGACCATAAAATCAAACGTAAAGGAAAATCAGAGTTTTGAGGTGAGTAACCCCTCATTGTTCACATATACTTTCCAGACCGAGAGAGACTCACACGCACATAAGGAAATAGAGCCTCCATCCCTAGACTTGTGCCTTAAACGCTTCGGTCGGCTCTTAAGATCTATTATTTCTAGAAGCACTTGTGTCTGATTATAGATGAAGTGGTCCTGGTGTTTTAGTAGTAGTGTTACATCGACTATAGCAAAGAGACTCTAGGTGACTGGACCTGTGAACTTGTAAATATATTTTCTCACCTAACTCTAAAATTGACAAAGATAAAAGATCGAACTTTCACGTTCTCCACTATGTTGAGTTGGTGAATTGAGGGGTTTGTTTATTTTTCTTTGTGTTTTTTTGTGTGCATACTTGATCTTTCATGTGTAATTGCGCCTTCTTATTTTATATCATGACGTGATCATCGTGATCTCCTGATTCCCGTCTTCTATTTCAGAGATGGCTGCTGGAGTGATTTTTGTCCAGACTTCGCATATCCTTCTTACTCTCCATTCGATCCACCTCGATTTTATTAGGAGGATTTTTCTCCATATTTTCCATTTTGTACTATTTACTTGATCTATAGTTTCATGCATCGAATTTTGATTTTTACCCCATCACCATCAACACATTCCCACCATCTCGCTCACCCAAGATCGAGCTCATCTCTCATAGAAACCACTCTTGAGTATATGACCGGTAGTGAATCAAATGAAGATAAGGATAGATGACCTTGCTAGTGTAAATAAGAGACACAATGTCAATTCACCTTCTAGAATCATGGATTCTCTAGAGGACATACATGAGAGCTTGCAATCGGCCAAAATACAAAAAATGAGATAAAGATAAAAATACAAAAAATATAATAATTGGAGACACCTAGCCGGGTCGTTTTGCGAGGAGAGTGCACCCATGCCATATCCCTTGTCCACACACACATTCACCATAATTCCCACCTTCTTCACCCCCAGGGATAACACTGTACAAACTAATCTTAGTCACCCTTACCCGATCTCTTCCCTTGTATGGAAGAGATATAAAATTTTTAAAAAATGTTGATCAGCTCGGAAGTGGCAGTGGATATTCAAGACATTATTGAAACCCCACTCCAAAAAGCCATGAACCAATTGTCTTCACCCACATCCAGAAAGAGAAAGAGATGACGCAGAACCGAGCAACACCTTCTCACCATGGCCACTAACCATGCCATCACCCACCGTCCACCCACTAGAAAAGGGGACACTAGTACACCCCCTTGTGAGATGTGCCATTTCTTACAACATGTAATCATACTCTCCTTGATGGCAGTGCATCGACCCTTCTCACCTATTCAGTCTCTTAGTTTTGGTCCTCTCAAGAAAACCATGATGATTTTTCAATTCGCGGATGTATCAATAAAGAGGCTGAAGGGTATTCTTGAAAACATCATCATTCAGATCTAGGGCATGAGCTTCACTATTGATTTTACCGCATTTCCTATGGAGACCTCAACCCCTACAGAGCTCTCTCCAATCATCTTGGGATGACCCTTTCTCTCCATTACAAGTTCCCTTATTAATTATGGATATAGGGAGGTACATTTTCATCCTGACAACGAGAGCATCTTGATCACTACACCCACCACAGACCAAAGACCCACATCTGATGAGAGCGTACCCGTGTCAGCCGACCCTGAGGAATATGACCTTGCTGCTGATATCAGAGAGGTTTTCTTTGTTATGGATGATATAGAGACCCAAGGATTCCTCTTCAAAGAGGAAGACTCAGATAGCATAGACCTTGGAGTTTCCCCTCCTTGTGAGTGGCGATGTGTTGATGAGATCCGCAGCATTTACACCATATATACCTTAGTGCAAAAAGCAGACTTAGGAGAGAATTCTCAGGATGAACATGACCACACTACTTCCATTGATGAGTTCGTGCCTTTTTGTTTTGAGATCCCTAAAAATTCCCAAGCCAAACCTGACCATACTACTTCCACTGATGAGTTCATATCTTTTGTTTTGAGATTGTTGAGGATCTATACCATGTTAATCATGACCGGATTGTGTCAGATGATGACCCCGACATCTACTTGCACCTAGTTAGATCCATTCCTCAACGATCATGCAAGAAGGTATTATTTCTACCTTCTTGATCACTATATATCCACCACTTTGTATAGTCGCTTTCATTTATATCCTTCCATCTACTTTTTCCCTTGTCCACCTAAATCATTGTGTTTTCCTTGCTTAGGGCGTACTTTATCCTAAGTGTAGGGGAGGTAAACGAGTCGAGTGTTCTTTCTTCATTCTATTTCATCACTCTTGTTGTTGCCTATACTTTAGGGATCTTTTACCCTAAGTATATGGGGAGTGATGCGCACATTCCCTCAATGTATTTTTTTTATTTTTATCAATTTAGTGGTCCCTTTTCCTGTCTCCTCGCAAGTTGATATTCCTGACTATACTTAGGGTTATCTTACCCAAAGTACATGGGGAGACACTCTGAGTTGTGTCTGTTCATTCCCACCATCGACGCTCCTGGCATGTTGTATACAGTCTGTTATACTTAGGATTAATTGATCCTAAGTATTGGGAGTGGTCGACTTCTCATTCATTATTATTTAGTCATTGTAATATATATTTTCACATACTTAATATGAGTTATGTCCACATATTGCTGAGAAGGAAGGGTCGATGGTGCCCGGAGACTCGAGATTTGTCAGATCCCCACGTTCCTGCGGCTGGGCTCTAAGAAGGGTCGAGGGTGCCTTAACCCTTATTTTATCAACTACCATAGAAATTACTCTTCAATTTGATTCATATTTCATCCATTTTTATATGATATTCATTTTTTTGTATCCATATTTGCAGAACCATCACATCCTTGGTTGATTATCCTTGAATCGAGCTATCATCTTCATTTGCAGGTGCATTACTACATATGGAGCTTCTTAATCATTCATCTAGAGCGCCTCTTCACTTGTCGTACTCCGATCAAGAACAGAAGCAACAACCTCAATTGTTCATGGGGTAGAACCCTAGATGATGCCATGAGATATATCCGCCACCATCCTCCCGCCATAGGTGAGCTCTAAGGGGGTAGGAGACCCCCTTCTGGCCCTATAGGAGCATTATAGGTCACCGTATGATCATCCAATCATCGCCGAAGTCGCATGCAATTAAGATCACATGATCCGCCACTCTGATATGGGGAAGAATGCTTTGACGAGTGCGACGCACAAGTGACTGCCACTTGTCCTCCATCTACGATCATGATCCACCGACCTCATTCTAATCATATCCGTTCATGTCCCAATCGATTGAAATTTTACATTAAGGCCCAACAACTTTCCAGACATTCATGCCTGCAGCCGCATTTTTATTAATACATTTAGGTCCTCATGTGAGGACCTAAGTATAAAATAAAAAACTTTTTTTATTACTTTTAGGTCCCTGACCAGGGACCTAATTGAGGACTTTATTATATTTCTTTTATTTCTTTTACAATTCTACCCTGGACTGTAGACTATTTCAGACCGTCATTAAACATTATTTTTTTGAATTTCTAGAATAGTTAGCCAATTACTTGAGCGAGGTATTTTAGTATTTTTCGAGAATTTCCTTAATTTTTTGTTATGATTTTATTCATTATCTTTCGCTTCATTCTAAGTTCTTTTTGGTATGTTGTTTTTGATCCCGTTGCTCGAGTTATCTTAGTGTCATATACTATATAGTACCACATATATTTTCTATCATGTATATACTATATTGTAGTTCATTTCTGAAAAGCCATCGCTTTGAACAATTAAATAAAAATTGGAAATTATAAAATCAAATAAAAAATACAAAAACTAAAATCAACAAAAATATTTCCTTCCAGAAGAATTTAAAATCACAAAAATATTTTCTCTTCTCAAAAATGAAAGTGTGATTTTTTGCCTCATTGTGTTCGACACAAGATCACTTGCTTGGATTAATAAATAGTGAAATAAAATAGTAGAAAGCCACATATTGCTGCTCATTCTTTTGCTCTCTCTCTCTCTGTCCTATTTTGTTGATTTTGTTTGATCAATAAGCATTTTTCTTTGCGGTCTCTATAACAGACACAATTTAACTGCTAGTCAAATGCCCGTTATCAAGTGACTCTGAAAAAGTAAGAGGCATGGATGTACAGTTCACCAAGGGGCAACAAAAGCTCGCATCCCATTGGTGCACGTAGGACCACAAAAAACTAAACAGAAAATAATAGGTTTATTGATTCACTAATAAATAATAAATGATTTTATTAAATAAAATTTAAGATAAAAAAAATGTTTCTTATTTTATAAACTATTTTATTTGTATTTTTATTTATTTTTACAACATTGTTTATTTAGTTTTAATTTATACAGTATAAATGTTGGTATATTTGCCTATATTTTGGACGTTTTATTTTTATTTTGCATTTTAATTTTTATTATCATATGTGCATATTTTATATATTTAAAATGTAATTAAATATATATTTTCACATTTTATTTTATTTTTTATTTACACATATAAATAATTATGCGTATGCACATTATAGGTATAATATATATTAATGTATTATTTATTTCTAATATATTTTAATTATTTTATTTTTATTTATATTTTTAATATATTTTAAATAATATTTACAATTATTTAAAAATATAAGAAGAGTAAAAATATGAAAAATAAAATATGTGAATAAAATATACAAATACATAGTACAATGAGACCCCAGAAAGCCAACTTTTGTATCTTAACTCTGTTTTTTAATGAAACGACTTTCATCGGATATATAATTTGATTATAAATAAATAAAAGTGAGCTTGGTGAATTTTGAATTCATTTGGAGAAGATATTGGTATGTAAGTTCGATTTGCTGTTTTTTCATCTGTGTATTCTAGTTGCATAATGCATTATTTTTATTGGTCATTATTTTTTAATTATATATATATATGTATATATATTACATGTTTCATATTGAAAACATTATTATTTGAGGTGTATAAAATGAAGAATAAAAAAGAGAGTAAAAATGGTTATTTTGAAGCGTAAAAATTAAGGTTTCTATATATAGCATAGACTTTAATCTCTCCTGACTTTATTCATGTCGATCAAGTCAATATTGTCTTGGTCTTGGGGTTTAGGGTCATTTAATATCATATATATATATATATTTCATTTAATTTTATTTTCTTTTTATTATTCTTTTGTTTTGTATTTAAATACATGGATTTATATATTAATTATATACTAATTATAAACAAATAATAAAATTTAAGTTAGTTGTATATATATGTATTTTGATAGAAATTCGAAGTTAAAATAGAAAATAAAGATAGATGAATAGCTATTGATCTACCTAATATTTGCCAAAAATAAATTTCCCGAAGACAAATCCAAAATTTGAAACCAATTTTACTCTCCATTTCAAATGAAACTCATGTGCCTAAGGGCGCGGATCCTCTTGCAGCAGACTCTGCTGCAATCCACGGATGAAGGACACGTAGCGTTGAGATGATCCAACGCCCGACACTCCCGCCCCAACCCCCTCCTCTCCCGAACCCCTACCCACCTCTCGTCCCCGACCCTCTCCCACCCCTGACCATCGCCGCCTCTCGTCCCCGACCATTGCCGCCCACCCCCGACCATCGCCGCCTCTCTTCCCCGACCCTCTCTCGCCCCTGACCATCGCTGTCAAGCCCTCTCTCGACGCCCACCCCGGTCGCCAAGCCCTCTCTCGCCCTCTTGTCGTTTCGCCGCCACCGTCTCCCGCCCCCTCTTGTCCCCGCCGCCATCCTCTCCCCCGACCTTGCTCGCTTCTCACATCTATGCACATCACCCGCAAGGCCGCAACCCGCTGTACTTCGCCACTCACATATCCACGGCACCTTGCTCGCTTCTCTCTAACTACTAATGCTATAATCTAATGACCCACAAACTCCTTGATCGGCATATCCCAATTATCCTCTTGCAAATCCCCTCCTCGAGCCTCAAAGCCAACCTCCCGTTCCTCTCTGACGATCGCTCGAATCTCAGCCTATCACCTCTTGTCCTTCCTCGCCATACCTTCTACTCGTGCCTCCTCTGCTAATTCGCTCACCCTCTATTCGCCATATCGCACCCTTTCTTCCCCATCCCCTCCCACCATTATCATCACCATTCCACTCCTCTCGCTAATCTGTTTGTCCTCCAGAATCATGCCACCTCTAATCAACTTGCGTTATGTATGCTCAAATAAAATTTAAGATCTTGACTCTCAAAATCAATTTAATTATATTTTCAAATTTCAAAACCACTGGTCATACTACACTTTCCTTCAAGTCCTTATACATAATAGTGTTATCTATCATTTTCTCGCTTTATCCTTTGATGCAACAACTTACATCTGGTTTTTCAAATCTCCTTACTTTTAGTTCAAATATGTGCTGCATCTCAATCCACAACTCGTGTGTTGTACCAGCTTCCTTGCCCTCAAATCCATTTACTGATAGGTGGAAACCCTCGCATCAGATGTAACAAGATTAGCTGTTAACTCGCATGCATTTCTTGCGAATTGTACAACACACATGGACAATGATTTAGAATATATTGTCCACATTTAACTGCATATTGACCATGGAATGCCAACCTAGTTTGTTCCTTTCAACAACTCTTGCAAAAAGCCTCCAATAAACTAAACTGCTTTCATCTTCATCACAACCTTCTCCATGCGAAGAATCCTACTTGAGCCATCTACTATTATACAAAAAATGATGTTTTCATACGAAAACACGCACATATATACCAAAAGACCATTTATCCAAGTAGAGCCTCTTCCATACCAAAACGAGCACAGATATACAAAAGTGGACACTTTCATACAACAGAGAGCACGACCATACCAAAATTCGCACATATATACAAAAACATCGTTTATCCTACAAAGAGAGCTTTGCGAAGAATCCTACTTGAGTCCTCTACTATTATACAAAAGAGGATGTTTTCATACCAAAACACGCACATATATACCAAAAGACCATTTATCCAAGTAGAGCCCCTTCCATACCAAAACAAGCACAGATATACAAAAGTGGACACTTTCATACAACAACGAGCACGACCATACCGAAATTCGCACATATATACAAAAACATCGTTTATCCTACAAAGAGCGCTTTGCGAAGATTCCTACTTGAGCCTTCTACTATTATACAAAAGATGATGTTTTCATACCAAAACACACACATATATACCAAAAGACCATTTATCCAAGTAGAGCCTCTTCCATACCAAAACGAGCACAGATATACAAAAGTGGACACTTTCATACAACATAGAGCACGATCATACCAAAACTCGCACAATTTTATATAATAGGAAAACTTTGCCAGTATATTGATATCAAAATTATTAACATGATGGAAGAAATTTGAAGTTGTATCATTGTTGTCTGTCACAATGACATCGTTAGATCTAAGTTAAATTGTCAGTCTTCTGATAATTGATTTGCTCCGACGATTCCAACCAGTCGATTACATTTCTTCCATCTAGACTGATGTTTCACCTGTTGGTATTTAACTTATGCTGACAAGTGATCTTTGTTGTACAAAAGCCTCTTTCTGTACAGATATCAGATAATGGCAGTCAATTAGATCAAATATTACTCCATCGGAAGTCTTTACGGTGATCGAAGTGTTTATTAGACTTTTGATTTGTCTTTCATGACATACCATCCCTTTGAATGCTTGACAGTGTCGATGACTTGCGAAAATTACTGAATGACCGTGATGCATATTCAGCATTTTTCAATTCGCTTGATGAGGTTCAAATGCAGAACCGTGTGAGTCACCATTTATTAGCTTCCAGCATTTTACTATTATTAATGTCAATGAACTTCACATCATTTTTATACATTTAGGAAATATGGGCCCTGCAAAATCATGTAATCTAGTTTTTATGTATGTATTAGAATAATCTAGTCGACGAGAGGAGTTGAGGTTAGGGGAGAGGATGGCGGCGGGGGCGAGAGGGGGCGGGAGACGGTGGCGGCGAAACGACAAGAGGGCGAGAGAGGGCTTGGCGGCCAGAGTGGGCGTCGAGAGAGGGCTTGATGGCGATGGTCGGGGGCGAGAGAGGGTCGGGGAAGAGAGACGGCGATGGTCGAGGATGGGCGGCGATGGTCGGGGATGGACGGCGATGGTCGGGGACGAGAGGCGGCGATGGTCGGGGGTGGGAGAGGGTCGGGGACGAGAGGCAGGTAGGGGTTCGGGAGAGGAGGGGGTGGAGGCGGGAGTGTCGGCCGTTGGATCATCTCAACGCCACGTGTCCATGATCCGTAGATTGCAGCAGAGTCCACTTACGGCACAGTATCCGCGCCCTGTGCCTAAACCCCCAATTTCACGTCCTCCGACCACCGTTATCCCCCACTCCGCCCTCCGACCGAAATTCTCCGATCCCAAGAACCCTTCTTTCCCCATCATCGCTGTCGATCCCAACCAGTGGAGACTATCGAGGACGAGGAACCCCAGCCTTCCTCCTCGTCGTCTTGGCTGCTCAGACCAACAACCAGAAGAGGTGGACATCTCCTCTCTTTCACACCATTCCTCCACCTCCTCTTCGCAACCCTGTATAGATCACTGCTCTCCTCTCTCCGCAACACCAAGCGAACCCTCTTGATCGCTGCCGTCATGGAGCTCTACGACTGGGAGCTTAACATCGCCAAGAAGGTCGCCTCCCTCGCTGCCAATCTCTATCATGTATGATTCTCTACTCCCCGTTCCCTACAATCGTCGTCTCATATCGTATCGGTTAGGGTTTGATCTAATTGTTCTTTCTTTTAAAAAAACGCATCCAATTCTCTCATTGCATCGTGCACCGTTTCACACAAAAAACTCTTTTTATGCATTGTTGCTCGCTATGTTGGCATTGCACTGTCCCCAATTCGGATTTCGTTGCACGGATGTGCTCTCTGTAGCTTAAATTCGAGATAAAATGCAGCTATTTTGTGGATGCAGCTCGACATGGACAGGGCGAGTAATGGGTGATGGCGGCAATGACTGCAAGTGTAGTTGTGAGGTTCTGGATTTTGACTCCCAGGCTTTTGGTTTTACTTCTTTGTTCAGTTGATGTCTTTGATCTTTTGCACCTAGTGCTTCAATTTGTTTGTTTCGAAAATCTGAGTTAGTTGCACCATTTTCAGCAATCTCTAGCGTACAAGCTTTGGAAACGTCTGCTTGCTCTCTGGAATTTAGGAAATTGACAAGTTCTATTTCGTAAAAATAAGTGTGTCAACGTATAGTTATTTTTTAAAGCTTCTATTTCAAATTTCAAATTATATGTGACAGCTGTTTTAGGTTGATAGGCATCTTATATAGTTCATAGACTCCGTACTCAAATATTTGTGTGAAGGAGATATATCCAACAATTATCTTATATTCATAGATTCCGTACTCAAGTATTTGCGTAAATGTGAAATATTAAAAAAATTGTCCATATGTATATATACCATTAGGAGAAGTGAAACCCCCTGGGTTCAGCTTCGGAGTGGTTTGGGAGATTGTGTTGCTTAACTGATTTACAAAGAGATTATTGGGTTTTGATTGTCTCGGGAAATGAAGAAATGTTATTAATAGTTTTGATTTTGTTTGGAGTCCTATAAAAATGAGGGCATTGTCTCTACTTCCTTGTTATCCTAGTTTAAAACCTTTTTTAGGAACACAAGCAATCGAATGTGATGCGGTAATATGGTCGTCATAGAGACATTCCAGTCTGCCCTTCAGTTCTCTCCCTTTCTCTATGTTATCATGCTAATTTACACATTGGAACAGTTAATGATACCTCACAAATCAGCTACATCATGCTTGGCAGGTTTCTCATTTTCAATCATTGTAGAATGGTCTCAAGTCGACTTCCTCTTTCGTGTGATTATTTGGTGTAATTTCTTCTATTTTTGTCAGCGACTTAGTGCTTACATCAATGTTTAACATATATCGTGACTGGACTTTGCTTGCACCTTTGTAATAATATCTTTCATTATCTTCATAATTGAGTGAAGAGTGATATACTTTCAGTTTCTTATCATTAAATATTGAACATATTTTTCTTGTTGTCTCTATTTCTTTTTGTACATCATCTGATTGATGATTGACATCAATCTCTAGATCCTTATCCTGTGATATTTCCTATCATCTGAGATGTGCATAGGTGGTTTTGTGCACGGTCATTACCTTTTATGCGCAAAAAAATAGGCAATCTTTTGTGGCATGTTCCTTTTCGTCCTATGTGGTTTGCTTGTGACTTAAATCTTGAAATATGTATAAACTTAGAGGATGAACAAGAAAATGGATCCACTTTCCTTGGGAAGTAGTAGGGATTTCGACCATACCTTTCTGATAAAAATGATTTGTGTTTTGATACTGTAATTGAGCATTACAATGCCTTCTCTATTTTCCCATCTTCGAAGGTGTCTAATACTGTGGTTGGCCCTGACAATGCTGCTCTTTCTGTTCTCCAACTTGTGGAGAATGCAGATGAGCGCATGGTTTTGGATAATGAAGATCTCTATGATATTTGTTTCAAGACTCTCAAGCTCACTACCTCTAGTTATATTCCCACTCCATTTTTTATGGAGTTGTCTTTGCTGCAACTATTTAGTTATTATGTTTGGATATCTTATTAATTTTTGATGGTATTAAATTTTAATTTCAACTTTCCTAGTGCCTCAAATAATTATATACGTTCTCAAAATACCTCTACATTTAAGAGTCGTAGATTCTATGATATAACTATAGGTCAAGTAAGGCTGCGAGAAGGGTCGGTGCATGTACCTCCTCGATCCTAAGGTTGTTAGGATCATATCCAAAGAGATGCTGAAGGAGTGTGTGGTGGTGTTTAAAATAAGATTGTTTTCAAGGCACCGATTACATTCTAGATGCATGCTTACTATAAGATTGTTTTTTCATCCATGTAATTTAATACATTGCACTTATTAACTTAGTTTTAGTAGTCATGCATGCTAGTTCAAGTACCTTTTGTGAGTGTACAGTAAGATGCTTTGAAATGCTTTATTTTCTTCCCAGGTGATTGATCACTAGGTTATGAATGATTGGATTACCAGGAAAGTTCAAGGCAACAAATGCAGGTAGGCTTCACGCAGAGTATAGTTGACTTGTTGAGGGTTTAGCGCAAAGAGTAAATTTACCTGGTAAGTGTAGTGTCTTGTAGGAACCTCTGCAACTTTTGGTTACCTCTATGAACTTTTCAAACTGGCTGAGATCTTCTTATGCCTGACCCTATGCTACGGGTAGAGGTTCATGCTATATCTTCTCTGATGTTTCACTGGCTTAGGAATTTTTACTTATTATTAACTTGACTTTTCTTTATGTTCCTCCAGTAGTTGCCATGATGTATCTCTTGCCATTAAGCTAGTTTTTGACCGCTTCCAATATGACATAATGGCTTCCGGAACTCAGCCCAATTGGTTTTTACCCTTGCCTTCTAAATTTTAATACTGTTATTAGTGGGATTTTAATGTCATTGATTAGGGATTGGATATGCTCGATGGTTGTGACTACTGTGAGTTACATATTGATATTTTGTTTTCACTTCTACATTTTTTTTAGTTAAATGCCAGCTGGAAAAAAATATCATTTTTAGGTTGGAACAGTCAACCATATTCTAGGTTGGGTGTTAATCATGAATATTTGATAAATACAACTTCGTTGTGACATTCACCCTTTTTTGCTTTCACAGCGATCAACTTCCTGTAAGTACGAAATTTGATGTGTAGTGACATGGGTGCTGTGAGCAACTATGGAGGTCTCTTGCTTGAAATGGTTGATGCATTACCTGAGGGTATAGTGTGCTTCTTTCTTAGTTATTCATATATGGATGGGATCGTGAACAACTTGAAAAAAATGGGTATTTTACAGGTAATATTTTGTACACATATTTTTACTACGGGAGGTTCATTCCATCTTTTCTCAAAAAAAAAAAATTTATGCGCATGACATAAAATTGGCTTCTCAAACTTTAGATGGCACAATGATTGTATTTCCATAGATATCGATGATGCCCACAAGCAGGGGCGGAACCAGGAATTTTATATAGGGGGGGCCAAGTAGAGTTAATTTTTTTTGACAAAAAGTGCAGTTATGAGATTCGAACCCTGGTTCGTTTAATAAAGGGAACAACACTTAACCAATAGGACAATTAGCATTAAGTGATAACACTTGAGCTTATTTATGCTATATTTAAACCTTAAGCAGGGGCCATATTAAAATTTAACAACATTATTTAAGTGAAATATAATAATTAAGGAGGGGCCATGGCCCCCCTAGCTTATATGCTAGTTCCGGCCCTGCCCACAAGCTGGTAAATGATGTTGTTCTGCCATTGATCGAGGACGTCATGGTAAGTAACATGTTCCTGGATTTGTAAACTTGGAACTATGGTCGCATATTTTTACGTCATGGCAAGTAACATTGTTCTCGGATTTGTAAACTTGGAACTATGGTCACATATTTTTAAATTTACATCGTTGTTCTCCTGTTATTTATTATGTTCAAGTTAAATGTGAGTTTAAGGCGGTTGATATGTGAAGAATCGCAAAATTGCCCTTGCTAATTATGTTGTTGATTGTTGTAGTTGAGAAAACAAGGATAGATCAAAATCTGCGTAATTGATTGAAAAGGAAAAAACGATCTAATTTATTTTATTTGGGCAAGTTCAAGGTTGATCACATGGAGGCAATTGTCTCCTTACGTCAATTTCTAGATAATTTAGAGACTAGATTTTTTAGGATCTTTTGGTATTTAAATAAATTTAAAATGCAAATGCATTTTGTGAATGATCTCGATTCCCAAGGAAAATGAGCAACTTAACCATTCTAATTTCAATCTAAATCAAGATTAAATCAGCAAATTTCTTTTTCCTAGGAAACCTTATGTAATGATCAAACATAAATATATACATTTTTTATAATTTTAATGCATAAGATGCATGCATGAAAATTAGTTATTTTTAAGGGGTTTTATGCAAATTTTTATGCAAAAATTATTAAATTTGTTCAGAAGGTTAAATGTAATGAAATTGATCTACTGCATTTTTTGGATATTTTTGGATATGAATTAAATATACTATAAATTAAATATGCAAATAGTGTGATTTTTAGAAAATGAATTTTAATAATGAGCAAACCTAAATATTTTTCAAAAATGAAATTAACCTAAATGTATCTAAATAAGAGATTCCCAGGAAATAAATACTAAAAATACTAAGTTTACAAGTATAATCACTAAACAATTTATTTTAAGCCAAATATGCAAGCAAATATGAATATTTTACAAATAATCAGTGCTTGAACACAAGGGTTTGAATGCAATTTTACAAATTAAAGAACTAAAGCAGGCAACACTAAAGGGCGCTTCTTTAATTAATTGATCCTATAAGGATTTTATGCAATTTTACTAGCAAAAGTGTGCGACACACGTGAGCTCTGGTCGACAGGAACTGAGGTGCAAATTTCTTAAAGCGCAGGGGTTGGTGTGCTAAATGTTTGGTCCCTGCGTGAGAGGCATGTGCCTTAGGAAACTTGGATGGCGGTTCGACGGTTGAGCCTCCACTTGTTTGTCTGTCTGTGGGAACTTCGGAGAAGCCAAAGCATGAGATTGGGATCGAGGCTCAGAAAATGCGACATGGGCGGTCCGTGGCCGTTTGATGGGAAAGAGAGAGAAGAGGCGATAAATGACAACTATAGCTCTTGCTCGCTCGTCCTTGTTCGTCAACTCCGATGGCCTGATGCCTCTCCTTCTCTAGTCGGCGAAGATAGAAGCAATGGCATGCTTTCGATCCTTCGATAATCGATGGTTGACACACATCCAATGATGCGAGCGAAGGCAATCAACGATGGAGGAGTCTTTGTCGTACTCTGGAAGAGGGCCCTTACTCTTGTTGCATGCAATGGATTTTTATGGCTCAAACCTCAGGGGTTTGGTTGTATCATGATACCAAAAATAGGGGGAAGCAGAAGGAAGGAGAACGTGGATGGAGATGCAATGACGTTGATAGTCGGTGGAGCGCTATGATTTGGGATGATTGAAGAAGACGATAAATGAAGGGGGCTTGAAGATGGTGAAAGTAGAACAAAGAGCGAGAAGAAGAAAGATTGGGGGGGGGGGATCACGAAGCAGCAGAGAAACACAGAGAAGAAAGGGAAAGAGAAAGAAAAAGAAGGAAGAAGATAAAGATGAAGGCACTTCCTAATGGGTTAGCCGAAAAGATGGATCGTGGGGTCGTTGCTTCGATTGTTGCCTCGATTGCCTAGTGGAGGGCACACGACTCAACAATCACTCTTGGTTAGGGAAGCTGCAACAAGGAGCTATGGAGCTCCTTGGATCACGTCGATTACACACGACCGTCGTCGCCTCCCGATCTATCTCTAATGCTGTCACCTACAAAGAGGTCGAGACTGGTAGCAATGTTCTCTCAAATGGTGGATGGTCTTGGCTGGCGACAAGGGCTGGGGTTTTGATTACATGCGGTTATGGTAGTGCGAGGAAGACGTAGTGTTAGCGACATGGAGGTAAGGGGAAGAGTAGGGCTTGGTTGAAGAGGAGAGAGGGTAAGCAACATTCGCGGAGGGGTGGTTGACGGGAGGCTCGACCGTGAGCGGAGGAGCGAAGAAGGTAGAGGAGGAAGAAGTCTCGACCGTTCAATAGGTCGAGATCGAACGATGGAAGACACAACTTGTGGCGAGGAGAAAATAAAAAACAAAAGAAATAAAAGAAAAAGGAAAAGATGAATTTGTCAAGATCGTTGGATGAAGTACCCTTTATCCAACGTACCAGAAGAAGGGCATCTAAGAGGGATTACAGAAGAGCCTTGTGGCGGTTCCTTGAGTTGCCATGTCGCCTCCACAAAATTCAGCAAATAAATTAAAAGAAAAATCAAAATAAAATGGCAAATTATGTCAAATCAAAAAGTGATCCTCATGAAAGTTGTTCATTTTTTACGAGAGTTACAACTTTTGTGAAGGAACCAAAATAAAAAAAGTAATATGTACAAACTGTATTTTTTTGGTGGTGCTCTATGCACATAGAATATCGAATTTTTAGATTTTACAATTTTAATGAAAGAGAAATTCAAAATAAAATCTAATAAAATAGAATAAAAATATGTATACATTAATCTAATTTTTCTGTAATTTTTAGTGCTTGATAAAATAAAGAACAAAACAAAAGGGACTTATATGCAACTTATATATACAAACACAAAATGATTCATTTTCTTTTATTTTAACTCATTTTAGATTTAGATTTTTGCACATTTTATTAAAACATAAATCAAAGAAAATAAATGGAAAAAATAAAATAAAAAGAGTTAATTATGTACATAAAATGATAAGTAAAAATTAATCAATGTATACAACATACAATGAGGACCCAAAGCCCAAGTTTCACATATAAATTTCGATTCTTTTGAAATTAGTCTTGATTCGGAGATAATTGAATATACATTAATTCAAAATTGAGTAGGGGTTCATAGGAGACTGTATGTGAGAGATATTTGACTTTGCAAGTTTTCATTTCAGAACTTGAGTTTGGATTTTGACATATATACAAGTTGATATTTTTCTGGTATTTTTTATTTATTTATGTTAGTGTTTTGTACACAATGGAGTTTTATTTTATTCGAAGTTAGTATAAAATAAAGAAAAATATGAAAAGTTATATTAATATACATGTGATAATATACATACAATTTCTGGCTTCTTATTAATGCAGTTATGAATGCTAAAATATGGATATTATCTACACATGCGTGAATGACAAATATATAATATAAATAATTAAATGCAATTAATAACTTGGGAACATAGATCTATTTTCAGCTTTTAAAGTGATGAAATCACCGATACATCAACCTCTTATACTTAAACATTGCTCGTCCTCGAGTAACTAAAATGAATGCATAAGTGATATGAAATTGCTTCCATACCAAGGTCATGAGCAAAAGTTGAAAATGGAGCTTGACTCGACCTTTGGATTAATAATGTGGTGCAAATCCTTATGAGAATTAGAGGTTTAAAAGCAACGGTCTCTAAGTTGTACAAATCATCATCCAGATCCGACTCAGAAGTCATCTTAGATCAGCCCCCTCCCAAAGCATCCCACATGAACATTGAATAACTACGTCTCTTGTGTATGAGAGATGTTAGCTCTTCCCATCCAAGATGCCGACCTGTCATGCAATTTTCTCCAGTAACCAAGGTTTGAAAAAGCGCGAGGTAGTCGGAGGTGTTTTCTCCGAAATTGAGGTGAGGTGTAAGCCTCAAGGTGGTCGAGGCGTATGCCTCAATTTTTGAAAAAAAATTAAAATTAAGCAAAATACATTGAAAAAAGTATATTATTAATCTTTGCAAAAAACACATTCAAGAATAATTTAAAACTATTAAAAGATACAATACATAAGCGATGAAGGCATTGAAGTTCAAAAAAACTAATACTATGAAGTCAAGTTAAGGGAAGCACGCAGAGGTGTACACAAATATTATACTGAATATCAAGTTCTAACTCCAACTTCAATGATTTTATATGAGTATTGAACTAAAGTCTATACTTAATACTAAAGTACAATAGAAACCATAATTTTTAGTGTTCGAGAAAAAAATTAACGACTTGAATCCCAAACATTCGTCTTGCTAGACGTAGTTGGAGTACATCCCTTCCTGCCATATCATACCCCAATAAGACGGGGGTCTAGCTGCCCAGTCAGCGAGCCTGTGGTGGGGACTAGGGGGGAGCAGGTGCGCTCCCTCCTGCGGGGGTGTGGGGGTTGTGCCCCTCGCAATTTTTTTACTAACAGTTCTAATTATGTTTGGCTATTCACAATAAAATGTAATAATTATTTTACTTCACGTTTTATTTTTCAACCTTGCTTCTTCATATATGTGATAACTATTCTAAGATTTACAACCCATGCAACCAAATAACAACATTAAGTTGCAAACTTGAACTAATATAAAATTTATTACAATTCAAACTCAAATCTATGTGCAATAGATTATAGAACTAGTATGCATATATGTATGAGAAATTGAACATGACGTATACAAGATCATTGACCTTCTTTTGTTTTAGGCGATCTTTTCTTTTTTTACATGAATCTATATATAGAAATATGCAACTACGCAAGGTTTAACATGGAAACATAAACACAAACATAAAAAAAATACTTAGGTAAAAATAGGATCGAGTGCAAAGCAAATAATCAAAAAGTAAAAAAACCTCCAGCTCGAGGCTTACGCCTCCACCTCACCTCGACCGCCTCACGCCTCGAACGCCTCAAGCCAGGTCAAGGCGTACGCCTCAACCCAAGAATATGAGGCGTGCGCCTCGAGGCGATTTTGGCGCGCCTCGCCTCGAGGCATACGCATTTGCGCCTCGAGGCGTCGCTTTTTAAAACCATGCCAGTAATTCATCCCCAGGGAGTGGGGTATTTCCTTCTAAGTTCAGGTACGTGCTAATTCACAATGAATATAGAGGGAAAACAATTTAGAAGAATTGGAAAAGAACTGGAGTGTTACCAGTGTAGTCACATCTCCTGTGAAGCTTGACCAATTTAGCCAAGTCTCCACAAAGATCTGTAGGCTATCTGAAGCTTGGACCATTGTGATTAATGATGTTATTTAAGAATTGGCTTCTTTTGGTACGAATTGTGGTTGTTCTTCATTGATCTTTTTATGCCCCAGTGGATATATAATATTTTGCCACCCATGTTTTGGGATCTTGAAAACTTATGCTAACAGTCCATTCCTCATCCGAAGCTTTATTTCATCCCGTTACTCCGATTTTTAGATGTCCATGCTACCAAAGAAAAGGACGCACAATCTTCCAACACCTCATCTGAGTTGTGCTAAGTGTGTGGTGGTAAAGTATAGATCAGTTCCCTATCCAAGAGTTTACCCAGAATGAGGTAATCAGGTTAAACACTAGAGTTAAAGTCTACACATTGTGTTGTGAAACTTGGATAATTAAGTCCATGACTTGAAGTTTCTAAAATCCTACTTCTTGGTGAAGTTCCTCTGAAAAATTAAGTGGAATAATATCAGGTCAAGTCCACCCTTGATTTTTACTCACGACTTGGTTCAGATCCTGATGACTTTCCACTTTGTGCATGTACATGCTACGCTAATGAAATGCATATGCATGAAATGCATGATTTCTTTTAATTTTTTTAACAAATGAGGGAAAGAATGAGATGTCATTTAATTATTTACAACATAAGTGCTATTTACAATAATTGTACATCAATTTTACAAAAAGAATATTATTACAGAAGATTATACAAATTATACATCATGTATATAATATACACATTATATTTTTTTGTAGAAAATTTACATAATACGCATATTTTTCAAATAAAACTACTTTTTTATAAATTTTACTAGTGGTTACTCATCATGTATTTATTGAGTATTATACACATAGAAAACATGAACGTACGAGCTATAGGTAAAGTATATATGTAATATACACACACCCCATATACTTAGCGTGTGCTATGTCCTCATAATACAAAAGGTGAGGAAGAGACAACTTGTGCTAAATGCAAGAGAGCGAAAACAATAAAAGTATAGAAGTCGACCTGCCCCACCCCCCCATACTTAGGCTCTAGTCAGCGTAAGTGTAGAAGAGAGCAAGAACGGGACGGTCGAGGTCAAGAGGAGAACGAGCACATGAATATACAGGGTGGGCACTGATCCTCCTATACCTAGGCTCTAGTCAATCTAAGTATAGAAAAGAAGAGATTGTAGGAACCGACGAGGTAAGGGAATATACACAAAAATGGAGATAAGAAAAGAGATGTCATGAGGTGCTAGAAGTAGTGAGAACTCATGCATTCCCTACGTGTAGATCATGGCATTTTGGGATACACATAAAGGAGATCTCTTCTACATGGACCAACTGCTCATTTGATCCCATGGAATACTTTAGTAGTTGCCCGTTCACGAGGAATGATCGTGCACCGTCTGTAAGATTCGCAATTTCTACGTTGTCATTCTTGTGCGCTTCTCTAACAATGAGGTGTCCCATTAACTTGGATTTCAAATTGCCTTAGAAAATCTTCAACTTGGGATTGAATAACAATACCTTCTATCTTGGGATATGGGGCAAAATTCTTGCGCATGATATGATGATCATGCCAACGCTTGATTCTGTCCTTATAAATCACATTGTTATTATATGCCTTGTTTCGAATTTTTAGAAGTTTATTCAAATCCATATGTCTGTTCTGCTATCCTTCATGTGTGTTTCAGTTCACTTTTTTCAATGCCCATTCGATTTTGTGAATCATCTCAGCGAGGAGATGACATAGCTTTCCATATACCATCCTAAATGGGAAGATTTTGAGTGGAGTCTTATAAGTAGTCTAGTATGCCCATAGAACTTGGTCCAAAATTGTGATCGGTTCTTCCTGTCAGAGTAGACTAGTTTTTGTAAAATGCCATTCACCTCCTATTCGACACCTCTACCATGCCATTTGACAGTGGGTGGTATGGACTATCGATACGGTGCTCGATGTCATTGTCCTTTGTTACTTCACTTCCCTATTAACAAAATGTCTACCTCCATCAGATATGATAACTCTGGGTACCCTGAACCATGAAATGATATGATCTTTCACGAATTTGCAAACAATCTTGTTGTGTACGGCTCGGACATAGATAACCTCCACCCACCTAGATAGATAGCTCATTGCTAATAGAATGTACTCGAAACCATGACTGTTAAGGAACGTGCACATGAAATCTATGCCCCATGCATCAAAAATATTAACCATAATTATTGAGATATTTGTATCTCTTTATATTTATTTCTTATTTCTATTTTCTTCATGTACCTCTTATGTAATTAATCCAAGGCTTTTCTCCTATATAAGAGAGCCCTAGTGTCTCTTCATTGACACGCTATTCTATTTTCTCTCCAACATGATATCATAGCAATGATCCTAGACCGAGGTTCCCTTATCCCACCAAAAAAACCCCTTACCCTACCCGCTGCCCGGCTGCCCCAGCCAGCCACGCCGGCTGCCTACCGCCCCTGCCCTAACCGTCAGTCACCGCCTGTTAGGTGACTGTCGGCATCCCCCTGCCGGTAGTATCGGTCGTCGGCTGGTCCTTCCTCACGTCCCTGCGACTCACAACCACCTTGTGGTCGTTGCACAATATGCTGGTTGTAGTTCGCCTGCTTCTGCAGGCCTATACGGTCTGCGTTTGCTTGGATTCCATGATTTCGGACATAAATCACATTTTCCGACCCTAGACTACAACAAGGAATGAAGATGATGGTTGTATAAGTCTATGCATACACCCACTCCTTCATATGATTGTGTAGACTCACACAAAGTAGTCTACTCACTTTTGTTTCGAATTTTCGGCATTCTTTTTATCATGTCAGAGAACAAGGGTGACATTTTTCATCGTCTGGTGCCTTCAAGGGTCCAGCTCCCATCATAAAGATGGATGGGACCAACTACGAGGTGCGGTCCATGCATATTCGTACCCTTATGTTGTGCCATTCCAAGGAGTACATTTTGATAAATTCCTAGCCAACGAACAATATGGGGCTAATGCTTCTTGGAAGTAAGATGATGCCTATGCACAAATTTGGCTCTCCGAGATACTCACCATGGAGATTGCCAACGTCATCGTCAATCAGCCCACAACCAAGGCTATGTGGGACATCTTAGCAGCCACATATGGGCAAGCCAATAATGAGAGCAAGATCCTATAGTTGCAATATGACATATTTTCGACCAAGCTGAATGGTCGACCTCTTCATGCTCACTTCTCACTTCTTCAAGGCATGTTTGAGTGTCTCCATAGCTTTATACCCATTACTACCAGCATTGAGTGGCAACATGCATACCATATTGCCACTCTGACCGGAGTTTTTCTGTCCTCTCCTGACTTTGAGTACGATGCAACACGTATTCAACTGCTTATTAGAGAGACGATACCACCGATGGAGGAGGTCTACTAGAGGTTGAGTAGGATTACTACTTCGTCTACTATCGTGGCCCATACTCCCTCTGTGATGGCAGCGTCTCGTCGCAAACAGGGTACTTTGTAGTTTCGCAGGCGAGGATCCTACGATCGAGGGGGAGGATGTTATCGTGGCCAATGCTCACATTGCCACCATCCGGGACATTCGAAGGAGACATGCTATCTGAAGCATGGATATCCTGTGGATGCCCATGTAACTGAGCAGACAGAGACTACTTTGGCTCCTCACGATGCGAGGCTTGACGCCTAGTCTGAGAGAGATGATGACTACACTGTCTACACTAGCAACATGATCTTCAAATGTTGCAGCTACAGTCAGAGCTTCTATGAGTTCGTCAGGTATTGCTTATGCACTTACCAGTTGTAGCATTCAGATTTGACTGACTGTATCATGGACTCCGGAGCTTCTCATCATATGCATGAAGATCGAGCTTAGTTTACTTCTTACATACCTATCCCTACCGGTAGATCAATGATGATTGCTAATGGGGTTCATCTACCCATTGTTGGTAGGGGGAGAATGTCCTAGCCCTTTCAATGTGCCTGCAGAATGTCTTACATGCTCCAGCATTTCAAATGAATCTTTTGTGTATTAGTTAGATTACAAAAGGTTTACATTATCGTACCATATTTAACCCCATCTTCTCTTGTGTTTCAGGACATACTCACGGGCAGGGTAATTGGATGTGACCGTGAGCAGAGAGGACTTTACATATTGGGCCAACTTCCATGTGCTAGCATTGCTATCATTCGATCACAGAGAGGACTTTACATATTGGTCCAACTTCCATGTGCTGGTACTGCTACCATTCCTTCTGGCTCTGTTTCTCCTTTCATGTGTCATCTTCGCTTTGGAGTTTGGACACCTTCTGCAGAAGTTATGTCATGTTCTCCCTCATATCTCTACTCGTACTACCTTGGAGTATGAGGCATGTCAGCTTGGGAAGCATCTTCATTCTCCTTTTCTGAGTCGTTAGAATCATCACAATAGTCAATCATTTGAGTTGTTGCATTTTTATATCTGGGGTCCTAGTCGTGTTCTTGATCATCATGGACATCGGTTCTATATGGTTGCAATGGATGATTTTTCTTGAATATCTTGGATTTTTTGTTAAAGAATAAGTCTGAAGCGGGTCTTATCATTAAATCCTTTCTTATTGAAATTAATAACATTTTTCTGCTATTGTGAAGTTTATTGGCACTGACAATGCCTTGGAGTTTTCCACTTTACAATTATTTGACTTTCTCAGATCTCTTGATATTGTTCATCAGACTTCTTATGCTTACACTTCGCAATAGAATGATGTTGTTGAATGCAAGCATCGTCATCTTCTGGATGTCACGAGAACTCTTTTGATCCAGAGTTATTGAGCTCCTTATTCGTTCTGGGGGTGATGCGGTTCTCACTACTTGATACTTGGTGAATCGCATGCCTTCCACTATCCTTGGAGAAAAGGTTTCTTTCTTGATTGTGTTTCCCGAGAAGGACCCATTCTCCCTTACTCTCAGGGTCTTTGGATATGTGGTATTTATTCACAATTTTACTCCTGGTTGTGACAAGCTCTCTCCAAGAGCTGTCAAATGTGTGTTCGTTGGTTATTCTCGTACCTAAAAGGTATAAATGTTTTGATCATGTAGGGAGAAAGTATTATGTGAGTGCTGATGTCACATATTTTGAGTCTATTATGTGTTTTTCTCCTACATGTGACATGTTGTCTAACTCCGACTTTGGAGAGGATATCTTTGTTACATCACCTCTGTTATCTCCACCAACAATACCCCATGTTGAGTCACAGTCATCTCCACCTCCTCTACCACCTCCACCTCCTTCTACCCTGATACAATTCTTGCTACGATTTTACATTTGTAGGTCCTCTACTCACCCATCTGCTCATGTGTCTTCCCTGTCATCCAGCACACCTCAAGTATGAATTGACCACATTATTTCTACTAACGACACTGTTGATATACTTGTAGCACATGATACTATACATGCGTAGCTGACACCAGAGAACATAGAGGCTGATGACCTTGATTTTCATATTGCCTTGAGGAAGTTGCGTTGTATATGTGTCACTTATCCTCTAGATGCTCGTGTTTCCTTGGATCATCTTTCAGAGGAGTACATGAGGTTTGTCGTGGGACTCTCTGTTGTTACTTTCCTGCGAACATACTAGGAGGTCGTATATGATAGTAGTTGGTGACATGCCATGGAGGAGGAGATGACCGCTTTACAGTCTCATGGTACATGGAGTGTTGTTTCTGCTCCTACATGTGTCTATGTTGTGGGGTGTGTATGGATGTTTACAGTCAAGCAACAGGCAAATGGCAGTGTTGATCGCTACAAGGCAAGGCTTGTAACACGTGGGTTCACCTAGACGTATGGGTGGACTATCATGAAACCTTCTCACAAGTGGCCGAGCAATACATATTGCGCATTCTTCTATCAGTTGCTATAACTCGGAACTAACGTCTTTACCAACTTGATGTGAAGAATGTGTTTCTACATGGAGATCTACGAGAGGAGGTATATATGCAACAACCACCATGGTTTGCTGCTGAGGGGGAGTCTCAGAAGGTATGCAGGCTCCACAAGGCGATTTATGGCCTGAAGCAGACTTCGAGAGCTTGGTACCATAAGCTATCAGAGTTTATATAGCACCAGGGGTTTGCGCAGTCCACTGCGGATTATTCACTTTTTGTTCAGAGGACACAAAGAGGTACAATTATCATTCTAGTTTATGTTGATGATATTATTATCACAAGTGATGATGAGCAGGGCATTCAGGCTACCAAGGAGTTCCTAGGTCAACAGTTTGTGACTAAGAATCTTAGTAGTATTCGTTACTTCCTTGGACTAGAGTTCACCAGGAACCATAATGGTCTTGTGATGACCTAGAGGAAGTTTGTGACATGTACGATAGGGTGCAAGCCTGCTACTATCCCTATGGATCTGAGCACGAGGTTATATGATGATGACACTGAGGAGGTAGATACGAGGAGATAAAGGGAGCTTGTTGGGAAGCTCCTCTATGCTATTATCACCAGACCAGACATATCCTTTGTTGTAAGCAAGGTGAGCCAGTTTATGGAGCTGCCTAGGAAGGCTCATATGGATGTTTATAGGATTCTGAGATATTTGAAAACTTCACAAGGTACTGGTCTTCTAATTAGCAGAGATATATCTCTTGAGGTGACAACTAGTGTAGATGCATATTATGCAGGATGCCCTAGAGACATGAACTCTACGTCTAGCTTTGCTATTTTTGTTGGGAGCTCGCTTGTGTCATGAAAAAGCAAGAAGCAAATAGTGGTTGCTAGATCCAGTGCAGAGTCTGAGTACAGAGCCATAGCTCAAAGGAGCACATAGATGATGTGGGTTAGATCTGTCTTGATTGATCTTGTTATTGAGGTACCTCTTCCCATGCAGCTTTTATGCGACAACCAAGCATCTCTGTTTATTGTCAATAATCTCGCATTCCATGAATGGACCAAGCATATAGAGGCGAATTGCCACTATATCGGAGACATGATCCAGAAGGGTCTCATATCCACCTCCCATGTTTCTACGGGAGATCAGACTGTTGATATATTCACCAAAGCCCTTGCTAGAAGTCCATTTCAGAGATGTTTCAAGCTGAGCATGATTGATATATATGCTCCATCTTGAGGGGGAGTAATAAGATATTTGTATCTCTTTATGTTTGTTTGTTATTTCTATTTTCGTCATGTACCTCTTATGTAATTAACCCATGGCTTTTCTCTTATATAAGAGAGCCCTAAGATCTCTTCATTGATATGTTATTCTATTTTCTCTCCAACAATAATAACAAGGTTGCATGGGAATTTCATCTTTGGGACCAACTGTACCTCCCATTCTCTGACACACTGGGCACGACCGAGCCAATGTATATGCATCACGGAACATGTTCGTCCAGTACAAGCCACACTGGAGCAATTTTCAAGCGATCATCTTCTCGGAGTGATGTCCTCCTACCTCTAAGGAATGATAGTGTGAGGATACTCATGTATTCCTCCTGAGGAATACACCTCCACCAGACGCAATCCAGACCTTTGAAGAAAAATAATGGATCTTCCTAGTGGCATTTCCTCGATTCCGACTTAAGTTAGTCAATGCTGCTCTTGGGCCAATCATGGGGAACTGCCCTAGACACCAAAAAGTTTACCATGTTGACATATTGGGGGAGAAAGCTGATAGAACATATTGACTCGTTAGGGAAGGAGTCCTTGATAGGGTCAGTCATAGGGGAACTTCATGACTCGATACGGGAGAGGTGATTAGCCACAAAAATTTTCACTCCAACCTTATCCTTAATATGCAAATCAAATTTCTGGGTAGAATACACCTAAGAAGATGCATCTTCACGTCCTTTTCCATGAGGTACTTGATGGGTGTGTGATCTGTTAACACAATGAACTTGGATCCTAAAAGATGTGACCCGAATTTATCGAAGGCAAATACTCCGGCAAGCATTTCCTTCTTTATGACAATATAATTCCTTTGTGCATGAACTAGAACTTCGCTTGCGTAGTGGACAACATAAGGTAAACTTCTCTCCTCTGTCTTAACACGACCCAACTGCAAAGTCAGAAAGTCAGAAGCGCCCATCATGATCTCAAAGGGAAAAGATCAATCTAGGTCTTGTAGGATGGGAGCGTCCATAATCTTCCTCTTATGGAGCTCGAAGGCCTCGAGACACTTATGATCTACAAGAAACTTTGTATCTTTTCCTAAGAGCTCTGTTAGCAGTCGAGCAATCTTTAAAAAGTCCGTTGATGAATCATCGGAAGAAACCGACATGCTTTAGGAATGGCCGCACATTCTTGATATTGGTTTGTGTTTTAATTTTCTTGATTACATCCACCTTGGCAGGGTCAACCTCCGTTCCTCTCTTGGAGATGACGTTCCCTAACACATTGCCCTCTTGGACCATGAAATGACTCTTCTCCCAAGAGATCACCAGATTCACCTCTCTACACTTCTTGAGGAATCAATCCAGATGAGATAAACAAGAGTCAAATGATTATCTGTGGATCAAGAAGTCGCCCATAAAGACTTCTAGAAAGTCACCCACCATCTTGGAAAATACTACAATCATGCACCGTTGGGAAGTCCCTGATGCATTGCATAGCCTGAAGGGCATGCACCGAATGCCTAAGTATACCAAATGGACATGTAAAGGTGATCTTTTCACGGTCCTCAGGAGCGATGTCTACTTGATTGTAGTCCGAGTACCTGTCCAAAAAGCAAAAGTATTGTTTCCCCCCAAGTATATCCAAGATCTGATCAATGAATGGCAGGGGAAATGATCCTTTTTCGTTGCAACATTCAGGCATGTGTAATCCGCATAGATGCGCCACGACGTGGGTACTCATGTCGTAATTTCCTCTCCTTCCGAGTTGGTCATTGTATGTAGTCCCACCTTCTTAGGGACTATGTGAAGTGGTGCCACATACTTGAAATCATAAATGGGATATATAAGCCTCGCTTCACACCGTTTCTTTATTTCTTTCTTAACCACATCCTGTAAGTTTGGATTCAACATGTGCTAGAACTCACGGGAGGGTCTAGCACCTTCCTCGAGGTAAATAGAATGTGAGCACATGGTGGAGGGGTGGTTGACCGGAGGCTCGATCGTGAGCGGAGGAATGGAGAAAGCGGAGGAGGAAGAAGTCTCGATCGATCGATATCGAAGGACCAAGGATGCAACATGTGGCGAGGAGAAAATAAAAACATATGAAATAACATATATATGTACTAAGGCTTCTCCTACTATAAGTACGGTCGACTACATGGATTCTTGCTCAAATCCACGTTGAAAGATTCGACTATTTTTTACACTGACCATCGACTACCTAACACAACCCCTACAAGAATGGGATTTGAACCCAGGTCTTTTGTG
The DNA here is from genome assembly GCA_037367405.1 of Ottelia alismoides. Lineage (NCBI taxonomy): Eukaryota > Viridiplantae > Streptophyta > Magnoliopsida > Alismatales > Hydrocharitaceae > Ottelia > Ottelia alismoides. The sequence goes on along the minus strand of JAZKJV010001445.1, from coordinate 346,341 downwards.
TGGTAGACACATTGTACTACCACTAGACCATTAAGTGGGTACACATACAAAATAACATAAAATATAAAAAATAAAAGAGGAATTAATCAAGAGTGTTGGATGAAGCACCCTTCATCCAATTGGCCAAAAAAATGTGGTTAAGAGGATTAAGGAAATCAGAATTTTATGGCTCAAACCTCAGGGATCTGGTCGTATCGTAATACAAAAACAGGGGAAGGGGGGAACGGAAGGAAGGAGAATGTAGATGGAGATGAGGTGATGGTGATAGTCGACAAAGCGCTATGATATGTGATGATTGAAGGAGATGATAAACGAAGGGGGTTCGAAGATGGTGAAAGCAGAGCAAAGAGGGAGAAGAAGAATGATGGGCGGGAGATCACAAAACAACAGAGAAACAAGGAGAAGCAAGTGAAAGAGAAAGAAGGAAGGGGATAATGATGAAGGCACTACCTGATGAGTTTGTTGGAAAAGTGGAGCATGGGGTCGTTGTTCTGATTGTCGCCTCGAGAGCCTAATGGAGGGCACGAGACTCAAGCGACCACTCTTGGCTTGGGAAGCTGCAGCAAGAGAGCTCCTTGGATCATGCCGATCACACACGACCGTTGTCGCCTCCCTATGTATCTCTGATGCTCTCACCTACAGAGAGGTCGGGCTGGTATTATGGTTCTCTCAAATGACAGATGGTCTTAGCTAGTGGCGAGGGATGGGGAATTGATGATATGTGATTAGGTTAATGCGAGGAAGACGGAATTGTTTGGCAATGTAAAGGTGAGGGGGAAGAGTAGGGCTTGGTCGAAGAGGAGAGAGGGTGGGCGACATTGGCAGAGGGGTGGTTAACGGGAGGCTCAGCCATGAGTGGAGGAGCAGAGGAAGAAGAAATCTCGACCGTTCGATCGATCGAGGTCTAACAATCAATAATGTAACACGGGGTAAGGGGAAAATAAAAGAAAAGAATAAAATAATAAATAAAAAAAAGTTGAATTAATCGGGACCATTGGATGAATCACCCTTCATCCAACGGTCCAGAAAAAAATAGCTAAGAGGGATTAAGTTGGGGTCACGTGGTGGCTCCTGAAGGGGTCATGTGTCACCTCCAAAAAAATCAGAAAATATATTAAAGAAAAACTAAAATAAAATAGAAAATGATGTCAAATCAAAAAATGATCTTCATTAAAGTTGTTAGTCTCACGAGATCTACAACTTTCGTGAATGAACTAAAACCAAAGAAGCCATATGTACAAAGTGTAGTTTTGGCGGTGTTATATGTACATAGAATATCGAATTTTAAGGTTTTGCAAAAAAAATTATGATTTTTTTAAATTCAAAATAAAAATTAATAAATAGAATAAAAATATGTACACATTAATCTATTTTTTTAGTTTTTAAAACTTGCTAAAATAAAGAAATAAAATAAAAGGGACTTATGTGCAGACTATATAAATAAACCCAGAATGACATTTTTTATTTTTTACTCATTGTAGATTTGGATTTTTGTGCATTTTATTAAAACATAAATAAAAAATAAAAAGGAGATAATTTAAAAAGAGTTAATCATGTATATAAAATGATAAGTTAAAATCAGTCAATATATACAATATACAATGGGGATCCAAAACCCATGTTTCACATATGAACTCTGATTCTTTTGAATTTAATCTTAATTTGTAGATAATTGAATATACATTAATTTAAAAGTGAATAGGGATTCATAGGAGACGATACGCTGGAGATATTTGACTTTGCGGCTTTTCATCTCAGAACTGAAGTTTGGATTTATTTTACATATATACAAGTTAGTATTTTCGGGTATTTATTTATTTATGTTAGAATTATGTACACAATTAAGTTGGTTTGTTTATTTTTCGTTAGTATAAAGTAAAGAAAACATGGGAAGTTATGTTAAAATACATGTGATAATAAACACAATTTCTTGCTTCTTATTAATGCAATTATGAATGCTAAAATAGATATATTATTTACACATGCACTAATGATAAATATACAATATAAATGATTAAATGTAATTAATTACTTGAGAACGAGCTCTATTTTCAACTTTTAAAGTGATGAATCATAGATTCGTCAATATGCAAGACCTTTCGAAGGAGGAAAGATGGTGAGTAGTCTACAACAGAGCTCTGTTGTTGAAGTCAATGAATAAATGTTGGTGGGGAAAACGATGGTGATATTGTGGACAGGTGTTGGATGGTGAATAGTCATAGCTATATTGAGGTCGAGGCCTTAACATATGAGATCAAGGAGGAGGGGCATACCATTGGGTGCCCAATGTTGTGCGTGCGTGTGTATGGATGTGCATGTTCATGACGTGTGTATGAGAATGTGTATGAATGGATGTGTCTGTATGAAAGTGTGTGAATATGCACACACACACACATACACACGTGGGAGCAAGAGAGAGAATATGTATGCGTATAATGTGTATGAATGCGTATTTATGGACACAATTGATATTTTGATGTATATTATTGTGTAAATTTGTATGTTTGTGACCATGTCCATATGTATGTTTTGTGCGGGTGAATGTGTGTATGCGAGAGTAATGTTGGTGCCGTAATAGTGGCATTGAATGCTTGTCAACAGGTGCAATAACAAACTGCTGCTACTATTATTTTTTATTCTGAAAAATTTAATTGGGACTACAAATTTACTGGTAGTGGTAGCTTTATGGTTGTAACTAGATAAAAGTGCGACTATAATAAAATTGCGTTTTGAGCGCATTTGTATTTGCGTCTAATGGTGTGCGATTGTAATAATTGTGACATGTAGTTGCACATTGCAGATGTGGACTAGAAAACCACTACTCGGGTATTACAACGCAAATTGTAGTAACAAATAGTCAGTTTTCTTGTAGTGTTTGTATAGTGCTTTAAGGCTACAGTTCAAGGACTGTGGTTGTGGAATTGTGTATCAAGACTTGGAATTGTAGATAGCATTGTCAAACCGCTGAAACTTTATCGTGACAATGTCGCAATCATCTTCTTCTTATCAAAGAATGATAAGTACTCTAAAGGTGCAAAGCACATGGAATTGAAGTATTTATCAGTAAAGGAGGAAGTTCAGAAACAAAAAGTGTTAATAAAGCACATCATTACTAATCTAATGATTGCAGATCCATTAATGATTTAGGACCTAAGATTTGTTCTAAGCATTTGGTTAGGATATGTGTTTTAAAGTTCTTGTTATGAAAGGTTAATTAGTATATTTTGTTTGATGCTTATTATGATAATAAAATCTCATTAATATTACGTTTCTAAATCATTTTGTTGTTATATTATGCATGTATGTTTGCAAACAGATAACTTAACCATAAAAATGAAATTAAAGTAGAAGATGTTATTTTAAATTACAAGTGATTGTATTGATTTGATATTGATACATGGAAGGGATCTGTGTCAAATTGTATGAAGGGTTACCATCATGATCATATTAATTTAACTCAATTAAATTATATGATTCCTTGGCATTATAGAAAACTCGTGAGAAGACTCTCTTAAGGTAAATATCTTACCATTAAGGATCATATGAATCAAGAGAATTTTGGAATAAATCTCGTATATGGGGTTCATATGAAACATTGGTGAGATAATTAATATGAATTTTACCGAGTCAACGAATAAAATGTAATCGAATTATATTGACTTACGTTGATAGTTAGTGGGTTATTAGGAGTTAATTACACTTGAGTTTGTTATCATGTTAACCTTCCAACTCTAATCCTATAAAAAGAAACACGGTTGTTCATTATGCAAATCCATGATAGAGTTTTAACGTTTATGGTAAAGGGAAGGAGAAAAGAACGAAGGACATCGTCTCCATCACAGTGTTAGTCTGATTCGCGTTGGAAGGACATAACCCATAAATTATTATTTTATTATGTGTAGATTCTTTTACACTGCGCGTCTCGTAGACATAACTGACAACCATAGCACTAAATAAGTAAACTTTGACAACGTTATTTACTACGTCCTTATTACCAATATTTCAGTACGAACAAAGACTGTTGGCCTCGGTCAGCAATCACGAGCACTTTATGGACCTCTCTCTACGTCCTTATTACCAACATGTCACGAATGATGATCTCTCTCCGCCATCACTTGCACGGTGGCAGCGGCTTCCCACAGAGACATCGGTTGTGCACGTACGACCACTTGTCGAAACGATCCATGATCCCCCCGGTTGGTATCTTCCCGCACAACCTATTGTACGTCACGTTGAATCGGTAAAGATCGGGCAGCTTCACAATCGACTGCGGAATGCTCCCGTAAATTTTGTTGTGGTTCAAATCGACTTCAGATATATTCAGTGGGAACTCCACCTTACCCAGATCGAACTCAAATAAATTCCTTGATAGGTCAATCGATATCGCCGTCTGCGAAGGGTGGAACAGGACGGACGCATCCCCGGAGAGCCGGTTCCGGGACAGGTCCAGCTTGTAGAAATCAACGGTGCCGATGGACTTGGGCAAGGGCCCGGTGAGGCTGTTGTGGGATAGGATGGCGTGGAAATCGGAGGGGAGCCCTTTGAAGGAGTCGGGGATGGAGCCCGTGAGCCCGTTGTGGTCGAGGCGGAGGTATCCGAGCTTTGGCAGGGAGAAGACCTCTGGGGGGATGGAGCCGGAGAACGTGTTGAAGGAGAGATTGATGTAGTCGAGGTTGGGGAGGGAGGCGAGGAAGGAGGGGATTGGACCGAAGAGGCCGTTCCAGTCGAGGCGGAGGAAGGTGAGGCGCGTGAGGCGGGCGATGTCTGGGACGATGGTGCCAACGAGGTAGGGGAGCTTGTGGAAGGTGAGGGAGGTGAGGAAGGGGAGGTCTCCGACGGCAGGAGGGATGGTGCTGATGATGTGTGTGTCCCCGGATATATCGAGATCGGTGACGCGGCTGGTGGTTTCGTCGCACCTGACACCGGACCAGTCGCAGCATCCCCTGGAGTCATCCCAGTTGATGATTATGTAGGGGTCACCGAGGAAGTGCTTGATGGCCAGGAGGGCCTTCTTGTCATCCTTGTTGCACTTGGCGGAAGAGCAGAAGGATGGATAGGATAGCAGCAGGAGGAATAGGAAGAGCTGGGTGGATAGCAGGAAAGAATGGATACTGGAAGAGGCCATCTTTCTAATGTGCTGCCTTAGAGACGAGGAGAATGGGAATGAGGTAACGGTGTATTTATAGGCTTAGAATGGGAGGGCCCGAGGGGTATTGTAGGCATCCTTCGTTTGCTAGACATCTTGGATGCAATAACTAATGTACACGAGGATGGTGTTTGGTTTGAAAATGGATATAGAAATATCATAGAATAAACTCACCTGCATAAAGTTGGAGAGTAAATTATACAAAATTCCTTTAATTATACACAATTTCAATATGTTGTACCTAAACTTTTAAAAATAATAAAGTGACACCTTATCTATTGAATTGGTAACAACGTGGTCTTCTGTGAACAGGAGTGGGAGACCATCGTTATTTTCGGATGCAGTAAGACCAAAATACCCTCTGTCATAAGCCCACTCCTCCAACTCCCCTTCACCACCTCAACTTCTCCCGCACCAACCCCTTACCCTCCACCTCCTCACCTCTCTCAACACATACAACAACCGCTTCTCTAGCCCCTCCCCCCTCACCGTGTTTGCCATCCCCTGCCTCTGCCACCTCCAATTCAGCAGCAACTTCTTCTCTGATTCCATCCCGCTTTCCTAACCTCCCTCTAAAAATCTTTGTTTCCTCCACCTCGGCGGCAACCCAATGCATGATGTGTGAGTCAATTTAATTCAATCGACTCCCTTCAGGAGGGGCCGATTTCATATTTCCTAAAATTAGGGAGGAGAGGATTGGATTAACGGGGAGCTAGGCATGCCCCATCTCCCCTGGTCCTTGTTGGTGCGAGAGAGGTTGAGGTGGCAGAGGATGGGGAGGCGGGGGGTTGAGAGGAGAAGGTTGGTGAGGGAGGGCATTTTGGTTTACCGAATCCAAAAGATAACGGTTCTCTCCAACTCCCATTAATCGAAGAACACATTGTTACAAATCCAATATATCTATTTTGAGTTTGTAAATACAAATAAACAAGTCATCGTGTTCATCATAAATCCGATTCCTTGAGTCATATGCAGAACCACACGAAATATATTTCCACATGAAATATATTTCTAAGTTCTACTATGTTTTTAATCAAAATAGGAATCTATGTACACTTCCAACATTTGAATATTTGCTTGGGTGATATCAACTTTTAGCAAATGTTTTGGGTTCGTGTCCGCGTACAATATAATATAAGTAAATACAAATATATTTCATACTTATAGGGACCAGCTTACCGATGTATAGACCTTATCATAACACCAATTTATTTGTCTGTCAAATGAACACATTTAGACAAATAGATGTATATCTGTTTTCGGTTAAAGGGCGTGTGCATGTTTCATGATAGTAAACAATACATCTTAGTTTCTCGATCTTGTAAGTTAACTCTTTGGCTGCCTTAAATGATACATCTGAACATCTATTCCTATATAAATGGTACACATCAAGAGTTTCAGTTAGACATTAATCTTTAGAGAAAAAATCCATCTCTTCTTATACTTGAAATCTTCTTTAAAAATATTTTACAGTGTTAGTTGTTTCCTTGAACTTTTTAGATATCGAACTCTACATCTATCTTTAGAAGTATATAAATCAACACGTGTCTCATACTCAAACTAGCCATAGTATAATCCCTATTCGTACTAAGTGACTTTAAGAATAGATGCAAACATAATATTGTTTCAATTTAGATAAGAAATGATATTGTTCACAATAACTTTTATCGCATAATGGTTAATCACGAGCTTCCATGTCTAATGCAAAAATCAGTTGGAGAGTAAGTGATTTTGTGTATTTGATTATAATGCAAGAAGCGATAGGCGAGCTATGTTCATGAAATGAGTACGCCTATGACGCAGTTTTTTCATCCAACCTTTACAAATCAAATGTGCTATGTTGTCACGAACTATTTCTCAACAGTGGGTTCAGTGACTTTATCCTCAATGTTAAGTTCATCTTCTAATTCGAGTAGATTCAGAAAAAAGTTTACTCACATGATAAATTATTTTTCAATACCATACAAAATTATAAAATTGTGGATAACTCTAGCGGCATACCAACTAGGGTTGTGCATGGGTTATGCGTTAGATGGGTATCCGATCCGATCTGTATGGGTCAGCCCTAAACCCACGAGTATCCTAGAAATCATTCTGGATCGGGTACTCGTCCCAGTTTGATCTAGGATATATGGAGCTCCGACTCTATGATCCACGGATACCTACAGGTCGATCCATTTCATTGTCCCTCCAACTCGAACAATAACCATGGGTTGACGGATCTTATCCATGGACTTGGCAATCTCCTTACCCATCTCAACTTCGAAATTGCTTATGATTGAGATCGTTACTTGGAATCAGGATAATGAATTTATAAATTGAGATTGAGATCATTGGATGACTTCAAGAGAAGAGGCTTCTACATATTTGTATTTTTAACAAAAATAAAAGATTTAATGTTTTAATATGAAAAAATAACTACAAAAGGAAATTTAAAAAGTACATTTAATGCCATGTGCATGTCATCAACAAGATGAATAAAAAATAAATATCTCAAACATAATTTGAATAAACATCATGTTCAAAAGGTTTAGCAATCATATCACAACCTCTAATTTCGTCAAAATTTGACAAAATTTTGATTTCGACAAGTATCAAAATACAACCGAGATGGTCGATATATTAACTAGATGGGTGGCCAATAAAAAAATACTAACCGAAATGATCAAAATTTTGTTCAAATCCGATCGAACTTTCGATTTCGACATGTCAAAATTCGACCGAAATGGTCGATATTTTAACTAGATGGGTGGTCGATAAGAAATGAATCGAAATGACCAAAATTTTGGTCAAAATCCGACCAAAATTTCAATTTCAATAAGTGCCGAAGTTGACCTAAATGACAGATATGTTAACTAGATTGGGTGATAGATAAAAGGAGTGCTAATCGAAATAACCAAAATTTTGGTCAATAATCCGACCGAAATTTCGTTTAGGTTGAGCTCTAATAATGTGATTGAAATCGATAATTTGGGCCATGTGATAATCCAATTAGAGCGGGCTTTAATTCGAACCATCAATAGTAAAACGAATATTTATTTATCAAATGTCGATAATTTAAAATTCGAAGATAAACATATTATATTTGCTTTGACAACATAAGCATATATCGCAACCGATTTATCGAAACCTTTTTTTGTTCTTTTAATTTTGTGTTCGCTGTGATCTTTTCAACAAAAAAGCTGTGCGAATATATAAGCAATGTTTGTGAACGCATCACAGATTTATTAGCGTTGTTTTTTTCTTAAAATTCTTAAGTTCACATCTCAATCATATCATGGATTGATGTGTTTTAGTGATCCACATGTACACGTGGATAACCGAGATGCATTCATATAACTCGGGTATCCGTTATTATGGTTACACGTTGGAATGGGTCGAGTCAACCAGATAATGCGATTGTGACGGGTCGGAGCGGATCATGGTTGAACGGTTCGGGTAACCACTCCATGCACACCCCTAATACCAACATCTCTTCTGTTTTCAAGTAATCCGTTGACATGCATGAAATGTAGATGAACGATTTCTTTCATACTATGGAGGTCCTCGCGAAGGGGAAATGATCCTCTGTTGTAATAGGTATTACAACAAAGGTGCAATAATCCTCATTTATTTTTTTTTTGCGATTTGGATTTTGAAAATCCAACCTTATGGATTATATCTTCTATAAATATTCCACATATCCTTCAAATTTTGCTAAAATATGATATCATTTGATATTTATCTTAATAGTAAAAAATTTGATTCTTTTTTAAATGGGATTTAAGTTGCTAAAATTTCAACCCAATCTTTGATCATTAAGATAAAATAAGAAATGACTTCAAATTTGAGCGAAATTTGATGAATATGTAAAACATTAGTAAAATATATAATTCATAAAGTTTGATCTTCAAAATTCAAATCGCAGAAAAAAATAATGGAAGATTACTAAATCTACACCTCTGCTCGTGAAGTCACTTCGCAGTTGAGAGTCTATGGTTAAAATAGGGTAATTTCCGTATAGGTCCTTGACTATGTACCCGGTCTCAAAGTAAGTCCTCGTGTTCGAAAAGTAACATTTTGGGTGTGGGGACGTTTTCTAGACAAAAAAATTGTCATAGTTAAAACAAAAATTCGAGATGGACAAAAATACCCATCGGGAGAATGACCAGTTACCCGACCTCTCCTTCCCCCAGAACCACCAATCCCTTACGTCGTCTTCCTCCTCCAACAGTGATGCAGCCTCCGATCCTTGCGAGAATACAAGCAACTCTGCACCTCAGATATAAGATCTGGGAACTTTGGAACTCCATGCATTTGGAGAAGGTGCATTACTTCTAGACTTTCGCATGAAACATCACCTTGGAACAACTCCCCAGTTCTTCCTCTACAATCTCCATCTCTATCTAATTTTTTGCTTTCTTTGAAATATCAGTTTGGATTACAAATGATTCAATTCCATTGTCATGCCAAGTCAGCATTATAGCCTTTTTCCTTTACCGTTGGGTTTTAATGCAGGGAAGGCACTTATCAGCGACCAAAGATCGACACAAAGCACTTTCGTTGTCCATACTGCAAGAGGTAGGGACGAAGGAAGGAATGTTGACTTGGAGGGGCCAGATAGAATAAAAATATTTTTTCTAAATATATGAAGAGGTTTTTTTACTTAAAATACAAAAGTTATTTTGACTTCATGTCATACTATCTCTAAAATATAGTGTGTAAATCCTCATGAAATACTTGGTTATTTTCATTTACTTCCAGTACTAATTATAAAATTTAATTTAAAGGTGCTTTTATATCTTTACATAAACGAAGCTGATAAGCAACATATATCATTACAACTGAAACTAATAATATATTTACCTAAAATATTCGGTGACAAGCATGAATGTAGCTTCGAACATTTTGTTAGCATTTGCACTTCCATTCGAAGTGACATATAGGTAATGTTTAATATATAAGTCTACCAATGAAGATCATTTATGCAAGTTTATATTTGCCATTACAACTTTTATATTTTATCTAATCTAATATTCTAATTGTTTTACCACAATCTAAGGTGTACTTCAGTTAACAACAAAATGCTAGAGTTTTGTCATCCTAACATGGAAAAAATAGGCTACTTTTTTTTCTGATGTGAAGCAAACCAAACTTTGCATAGCAAGCAGTAAAGTAATCCGATCAAGTTTTCCATATACGTGTAATAATAATTTAATTAATGTATCCCAAACTCGCATCATTAACTCAATCAAAAAACACTACAGCAAAATTGACCAAAGGCAACGAATAATTCAACATTCATTGCAATATCATTTGTAGTTAAATATATAACTCATAATATTCGCTACTTACTCCTTTAAATTCACAACATTATTGTATTCATTGTTACATTTCTAACAACGAATCATATAATAATAGTTATTGTTGTTATTTTCTTCTAATCATTGGGTTATTTAGCAATGCTTTGTACAAGTTTTAACGAATAAGATGACAGATAAATCGTTGCTATATGAATCTTTAGCAATAATATGGAATTCGTTGCTAACTAAAGAACAAAACTTAAATTCACAACGAGTAATATTCATCAGTATATATTTAACGTCAGAAGTTATGATAACAAACATTCATATTATTCGTTATCTTTGGTCAAGTTTCTTGTAGTGAAAAATAATGAACTAAAAATATATTCGATGATGCTGATACATGTACACTTCCACAAAGGAGGTTGGATCAAATCAATAGAAGAGGAGGTTGGGATAGTGTCGAAGCAACTGTGTTGGAGATGTGGCATAGGAAATGTCAGGGTCTGATTTGTTCACTATCAGGAAAATTGGAATTAGATTGAGAGGAGAATAGACATACACTACGAATTTGAATTTATGGAAATGAATAATAAAAATGAAAGGGAAGTTATGGGGGCATCACCTTCTATATTTCAAATGAAGAAGTTATGGGTGTGGTCCACTATCTCGATTAGGAATGGGGTTATAGAAGTTACTCAAAATGATTTTTAAAATTTGAAAATAGCTAATGACTAATCTTATGGGGCCAATCATGTTTCCTCCTATAATTAGTGAGGGGAGGCATGGGAAACGGGGAGGCATGGCCCCTCTTGCCCCCTTCTCCCTCCGTCCCTAGCAGGAGGATAAGGGGATGTCGCGAGTCTCGCTGCCACGTCACAAGGAAACGAGGTTGGTGACGGGTCCTCTACCGTCCCTGCAGAAGGAGAAAGGGAGGTAGCAAGGTTCACTGCAACTACAGGGGGAGAAGGTGAGGTCACAAGATTCGCTGCAACTGCGAGAGGAGGAAAAGAAGTGCGCCATAACACTTGAAACAAGGAATCATCTTTTTTGGGATGTCCATTCTGTGTTGGTACCTGGCATGGAGTTTGTGCGGCTCTTTCGATTCTTGTATCTAGTTGTGGGGAGAAAATTTTGAACTTGCTTGCTTGGATTAAAAGGATGTATGTTGTGGCCGCAAAGAAGGGAGGAAAACTTAGGACCACCTTAGTTGTCACTGTCTGGCGAATTTGGAGAGAAAGATCGAGCGAAACTTGCATTGGACGGAAACGTCAACCACGTCTGACCATGTGCTGATTAGGAGCATTGTAGAGTATGCTTTGATCCTCCTGAACTAATTCTAGGTACCCTTCATTTTTGAATCATTTGTAACTCTCTCTCACCTGTGCATGGGTCTTTTTGACTTAGAAAAATCCCTTATTTCAGCTTTTACATGTCCATTAAATCTGGAGTATCAATGAAATCATACCATATTTACCTTAAAAATCAAAAAGTGTGTCATCGTGACTGTTGGAAAGAAGGGGATATCTGGTATTCACTATCATTGTAAAAGGAGAAAGGTGGTCAGGGTACGTCATCGCTGCAAGAAGAGATCAGGATAAGGGATGTGGATTTTGTGTAAAGGTTTCGCAGGTTCGGGGGAAGGAAAGATTGGGTTGATGGTGGTTGTCTTGGTGAGTAATTTCAAACATCTCAAGTTTTTGTTTCAATAATGACAATTCCTAAAGTTTAAAAAATGAACCAAGACCAAAATTGTTACTTTCGCTAAATCCCTTCTGATGAATCCCAATTCATCACTCTTTATTCCTTTATTTTAGCTAGAAACTTGAGCAAAACACTATGTAAATATGTATAAATATCATAAATTGCCAAAGAACATGCATCTTGTAAATATGCATAATTAGCATGATTTTGTGCCAAAATAAAGGAATAAAAAAATACAAGAAAAAGAGGGAAATATTTAGAATAAATATTGAGTGACCTAATCCCAAGGGAGGGCTCAACATGGGCATGACCGCAAAAAGAACCAAGTAGAGAGAGATAGGGTCATTCATGTGTACATATACCCATGTATATAAATAAACGAATTTTCTTCAAAATAAAAATAAATAAGTGTTTCTTATATTTTGTACCTATTTATAAAAATAAAACCAAAATAAAAATGGAAAAAACAAAATATAAATAAAAAGAAATAAAATTCTCTCACATGTACATATAGATCTTGTATATAGAATAACATAACTATTTATTTTCTCCTTGTAAAAAAATAATTAAAATCAAATAAAAATATGTTTATATTCCATATTTCATAATGTAAATAAATAAAATAAAAACCAGAAAAATAAAATAAAAAGAAAACGAAATAAAATCAATTTCCACCTTGTATATATACCATGAAAATATGTATATATCCCTATTTATTTACTCCATGTAAATAAATAATAAAAATAAAATAAAAATACCTTATTATTCCAAATTTTATTTTGTAAATAAATAAAATATAAAATTAGAATAATTATATAAGAATAAATAATTTAAAAATAAAATCAAAATCCCTTTTATGTAAATACCTACATATAAAAATAATATAATGTAAATACCTTATTTATTTTTCAAAAAAATAAATAAATATCACTAAAAAATAATTTGAAAATAAATAAACATTTTTCATGTTTTAACTTTTTTGAAATAAAATCATTTAATAATTTTAAATGAATTAATAAAGGAATAACCCAAGGAATTTTCTCATTGGTCCACGGGGGATTGTTGACCCCTGGTCAACTCTCCCCCGCGGACCCTTTTTCCCTCGAATCGGGCGACCGACTCGATTTCTCTGACTTTTCCTTATCTCACCCGACCACCATCTCCTGAAACCCCGGGCTCCATTTGATCCTGGCACATCCGAGACCCTTGCCTGAGCATCCGTCTAGGGATCCGTGCTTCACGAAACCATGCCCGATCCCATCTTATCGGACATGTGCCGTTATTTAACCCAACCTCCGCTGCACTTTCTCACTCATCTTTGGTGTTTCTCCTTCGTCCCAGGACCTCCACCCTGATCCCTAAAGTGACAGCTACCGACCGGAGTGTTGCAAAGAGGAGGAGGAGGTCACCAGCCACTGATCCGGCGACCCTTGTCGCCGTGCGCCGCCGCGAGGTGCGCCAGAGCCTCGGGACCTGACGACCCTTCGAGGCAAAGACCCAGAGCTCCGCAAGCTCGTCCCTAGTCGACTCCAGCCACTAGGTAACCCCGATTCCATCTAGTTTTCCTTAATTTCCGATTACGCCCAATTCGCCCCTTCGCCGTCGCCGAACGATTACCATCGCTACACGCACCCATTTCACCATCCGACTCGACTATCACATCTGTGAGACTTCTCTCCATGTTCTGCACCCACTCACTCGCCTTGGCTCGCCCCGGAGCCAAGAATCGATCTCCCTCGCCATTGCCTCACCGGAGGTCGTCCATCCGACGCACCCGACTCCCCATTTCGCCCACTAACGGGTCGAGGCAATTTGCCCTCAACCCAGGAGCTTGTCGATGCCACTTTGCAGGTCAGAGGACCCCATATGGGGGTCAAGTCATTCGAAGCACAGGAGCTTCCCTCCTCCGCCGTCGCCGGGCAGCTCCGGTGGTCCCCGGCTTCATCGGAGGCATCTAGCAGCTGCAGAACACCTTGGCAATCATTTCCACCATCTCAGCAGCCCCAGAGGAGGTCCAGCGCGCCCGTGGTGCTCCGGCGAAGTTCGCCGAAGCTGAGTTCATCCAGGATCCTTCTCTGTCATCCGATCAGCCTCTTTGCTCCAGATCTGACCAGAGCCGTCCATTTACGAGGAGCACCCACCGTTCGATCCACCGAGGAGCTGATCTGGATCGTTCACTCAAACGAAGAGGCACCCTATATCCAGCACCGTCCAATCTACACTTGGCCTCTTCATCGCCGTCGATCCAGCGAGGGTTTTTAGCCACAGTCAGTCACCGTCAGATCCTCCACGTGGTAAGCTCTCTTCCGTCCACTTTTAATAAGGGGTAAATATCCCTTAGGCCCCTGCTCCTTTGTTTTTGTTATTTAGTCCTATAAATATTTAATTCAGTTTTTTTTATTTTGGTTATTTTGCATTGAGTACCTCTATGTTTATGCCATTTACATCTTAGTCCTTATATATGTGGACCACGTGCTTCGACACGTGAGGACCTGGAACTTTTGCATGATCTATCCTATATTTCTAGTATGTTATGGTTCGATATTTTAGAAATAGGAATTACAATTAGGTCCCTCCGTGCCTGATTCACGTGCGCTGCGCGTGACTTGTCAGACATTTTGCACGAGGGGCCCTGGGTTTTATTTATTTGTTACTGTTGCGCCCCTGGAAATTCTTTTTCTTCCATTTAGGTCCGTGTAAACTGTGAGCCTTTGTTTTTATTGAATAAAATAGCAAATTAAACCCAAATTGCGTGAAATTTGGACACATAGCTCCTGCCACTATGTAAAAAATTTTTCCTAAATTTTGGGTACATTTTAGAGGCTTTTTGATATTTTTAATAATTCAAAAACATTGATTTGTGTTACTGTCTGATTTAGAAAATCAAAGAAAAATAGAAAAACTCTTTTAAAAATTACAAAAAATTTGTGTAAGTTAGTTTAAGTGTCTTTGAATTTCTGTCCATTTTTCGGATTTTTGGATATATAAAAACCTTAAAAATGGCAAAACCCTAAAAAACTCATAAAAATTCTAAAAAATTCTAGAAAAATAAAAAATACAAACTCTTTTTCTGAATTTTAGTTGTTGTTTATACTTTTCAAAAAATTACCTCCAGACTTTTATAGGTCCATTTTACATTTTTAGAGGACCTTTCAAGTCTGGCTGGACAGTGATTCCTTGTTTTCACCTTTCTTGATTTTTGGAAAATCGTATAAAAATTAGAAAAATATGAAAAGTTCACCAAAAACATTAAAAAACATAAAAACATAAAAACATTTTTGTTTGAATTTTTGGATCTTTTTTGGATGATTAAATAAATTGTTGAGTGTTGCTTGTTTTTACCTTTTATTATTAAATCAAAAACACAAAAATATTAAAAAATTATAAAAACTCACCAAAAATATATTTTCTTCTCATTTTTGATCTTGACTACTTCGTAGGCCGCGAGGCCAATTCGTGCTCCCTGAGTCCGACCCTGGGTGCTATACCATGTTAATCCTTTAGCGAGGACCGCTACCGTGTTTTGATTACTTTATCTCCTTTGATTGGTGGTTCTGAAATAATTTTTCTTGTTGACCGAATTCTGCTCGATCCGGGTCGCAACGACCCGAGTGATTATTTTTACCTAGCCCGGATTGAGTAGTTGGTTTATCTTTCGGTTCATCAGAATGGCGTCGTTGTCGGGGAGCACGGCTTAGTAGCCGTTTTCGAGTTTTCACAGCTTTTTCTTTTCCGCGGCTTTTTGTGCATATTTGTACATATATTGTTCATATGACTGAATTATTATATTTTCGGGACTGACACACTTCTGTTTCTGTTTCTTGCGAGGACCCGAGGACCGAGGCGGCCTTTTCAGAAGTCGAAGCAACCGTGGGAATCGGAGGCAGCTCGCTTCTTTACGGAGCCGCAGGAGAAGAACCAAAGCGAGGGAGCCGCGAAATAGCCGCAGAATAACCGTAGAATACCTGTAGAGTAGTTTAGAGTAGTTTAGTTTTTATTTCCAGCTGATTATTAAATTGTAATAATACATGGACAAACACTTGGACACTTGTGACATTTCGGGGTCTGTTTCGCCAAGCACCGGTGTGCTCGGGGGACCTCACCGAGTTTTTCACGGTTTTTCACGGCTTTTGATCGTTTATTTACTGCTTATTCGATTTACGTGGTTTTCAGCCTTAGCTTAGGATTTTCCTTGATTGTGAAGTAATTAATTAGGATCTAAACAACTAAATATCTGCCTGTACCCATAGTTCGGATAATTAGATCTTATTAATTAATTCACAAGAAAAAGCCGGATTATTAGAGCTCTGATCCACGTGCCTTGAGGAGTCACATACATCGCGTGCAGGATCTGTTGTGGTAGACACCGAGTTGCTCCCAAGATAGGACTCCGGATCTAGGCTCGAGTAGCCGACTACTGTTCTCTCGTATAGAAATTGTTCTGCTAGGGACGGTTTTCCGCGTACATCATATAG
The DNA here is from genome assembly GCA_037367405.1 of Ottelia alismoides. Taxonomy (NCBI): domain Eukaryota; kingdom Viridiplantae; phylum Streptophyta; class Magnoliopsida; order Alismatales; family Hydrocharitaceae; genus Ottelia; species Ottelia alismoides. Next base: position 329,734 of record JAZKJV010001445.1, on the reverse strand, counting down.
GTAGTTTATATTCAGTCTTTTATTTATGCACATATCACCCTGCATGTAGACTGTTGAAGTCAGGTACACATTTCTTACTCTGCATGCATCATTGATTCCTGCGCATCGGCTTTTTCATCTTCTCCCCTGGATTTGGACTTAAAATAATCAGGAGAACCGAAAAATTCGTTAGGCGTTGTTTTTACCTGAAAAATACCTAAAAAGAAAAAAAACTATAAAATTGGGACTGCTAAACAAACTTGACCCTACAAGACACTTCACTTAAAAAAATCTGTCTTGGGGAGAGCAACCCCCTCATTGTCTGGTTTGATTGCGCGAGAGAGTGACCCGCACACTAGGCTAGAGCCACATCCGAGCCCTGATCAAACTACCAGCCTTTTATACGGGACAGACTGGTTGGTGGATTGGATTCCTACCAGGTCACGTAACCGCTCTGATATCCTGACATGATCACCTAAATAAAAATTGACAAGATAATTGACCGAACTCTTACGGTTCAGCTCAGCGTGGAGTAGGTGAATTCGGGGTTTGTTTTCTCATCTTGTTTGTTTCCAGATCTCATCCGCCAGACTCGCCAGATCGAGATGATGGGCAGGAGGTCCCTTAGGCAGCCTCTGGCTGCACCGCTTTTCAGCACTCCAGCCCACTCATCTAGGTTGGTTCGTGAGAGCCCAGACCCGCTCTCCGAACTCGAGTTCGATTCCGCTCTGTTCCCCCTTGACCGCCCTTATTTTATACCTGAGATGCCAGTGCTAGATGCGAGACAACAGATTGATGATATTTCGGCACCTGAGTTTGGGTCTTTTGCCTTTGCAGAGACCATGGCCAGCAGCGAGGATCACACCGAGGGTCAGAGGCCAGAGACGACTACCTACGTATTGGACCAGGGTGCGATCAACACCACCATGCTAGCCTCCCTTGAGATGATGCAGAGGCAGATACGAGACCAGGGGGCTTTCATGGTGGACATGAGGAGAGAGATGGAGAGACTGAGAGCCGCAGCAGACCAGCCGCGAGCTGATGGACGCAGGCCAGATCAGCCTGATCAGCCAGACCAGCCGGTTGCAGCAGCAGCAACAGAGCCTAGATCGATGCGGGAGTTGCACAACCCTGGATTAACACTGACGCACCGATGGGTGGTTCTTCCGACAATCGTGGGGGACTTCAAGTTCCCCCCGAACACGCTTTAACTTCTACCCCGCTTCCACGGGCTCGCCATTGAGGAGCTCCATCTTCATCTCCAGGAGTTCGAGATGATCTGCAGCACCGTCTACGACCATCAGGTGGACGAGGACACCATCAGGATGATTGCTTTTTTGTTCTCCCTGATCGACAGAGCAGCCAACTGGCTGAAGCATTTGGGGAGATCCGTTTATACCTAGGAGCAGCTCCGCACTGAGTACTTGAACAAGTATTATCCACTCGGGCGGACGAATGCAGCGAGGGTCCTGATAGCAACTTCTTCATGCTCCCCAACGAGCAGTTCCACGAGGCATAGGAAAGGTTCCGTGAGCTTACTGACCGATGCCCGTACCATGACACCACGAAGCCGAACCTAGTTCAGAGCTTCTTCTGCGAGTTGACACCATAGCTGCAGGGCCTGGTGAACGCTTCTTGTGGCAGTTCCTACTTCACCAAGGATGAGGATCAGGTCTGGGCCATCTACGAGGAGATGGCTGAGAATTACACTGTGATGTCCCAGACCTGACTCTACACCCAGGGACGCCCTCAGCCACAGACCGTGCAGTTTTAGAGGATAGCACGGGTCGACGCCGGTCCTTCTACTTCGTCAGCGGCAGCCGCACAGGCCGAGTCCACAGCCGCCGACATGGGCATCATTAGTGAGAAGTTGGATCGGATGGAACTGATCGAGAAGAAGCGAAGCCAAAGCATATCGCAGATGGAGCAGATGGCACAGTTGTTGAGTGACCTGAAGACACATGTCATGTGTCTCCAAGAGGCACAGATGTCTTCTCAGCTCCGTCTTCATGCACGAGGGGATCCGAGTAGCAGCGACAGTTCGTCCCAGCGCTCCATGCAGCCTAGACAGGTTCATGTTGTATAGGCGGAGCCGTACCAACAACTGCAGCAGTACTACCAGCCACCACCATCTCCAGACACTCAGATGGTGGTCTACTAGCCAGATCAGCCTCTGGCAGTACTCCCGCCACCCCCTTACGAGCCGGAGCCGTTGATGGATGTCAATGGGATTTTGCACGACCGACCCCAGCCCGGTATCCGACGAGACCATCTCGGATTCTGTAGGTCGACCGGAGGTGCCAGTTCCCAGCAACAGCCTCCAGTTCAGGGTGGCCAGTATGACCATCAGCGAGATCACCAGCAACAACAGCCCCCAGTGTACCACCACAAGCAGCAGCAGTCATCCCAGCCCTAACAGCAGTATGGTCCTCGTCCCTATCAGTAGGGACATTCTTGGAGGCGTGATCAGCCTCACCAGTCGTAGCATCATTCTCAGCAGTACCCCTCTCACCCGCACCAGCCAAAGCAGCAACCTCACTACCAGCGAGGCTACCCGTCAGGTTCTCATGGGCCAGCCTATGAGAACCCCGCCCTAGACGACCTAGCCCGCCTCATGACAGATCAGCAGGCTACATTCAGACGGGAGATGGATGATTTCCGCCAGGAGATGCGGGAGATTGTGAGAGGGAAGGCCGCCATTCCTGCACAGATAGAGCCGAACCCGAACAACTTGAAGAGGAAGTCTGAGCAGGTAGAGTTTACAGAGATTACCACTCCTAGTGATTCTTTTGGTGATTTGTCTGCATACATGTTTGATAGTGATTTTGTCGCACTTAAGAGCGGTAGGATGCCAGCAGGCGGTGCCTCGTCTGAGCGACGACCCCACGCCACAACAGGAGCGCCAGACGAGGAGGAGCGCGATACTGAGGCTGCGAGAGATGATGACGGTGGTACTGATGCCATCATGGACATTAATCCAGCTGATGGTACTGAGGCCGTCACTTCACCAGTTCGAGGAAGTGGTGCTGACGCCACTACAGCTATTGAGCCAGAGCGCGGTACAGATGTCGCGAGACATGCCGAGGGTGGTACTGAGGCCACCATTTTTACTTCTGCTAGTCCTATTATTTTTCCATCTATACCTGTATCTCAGGACATTTCTGGAAATAAAGGAAAGGGTATGTTATTTTCGGATCCACATGTGTTGATTGATGATGTTTGTGCGGATTTTGCTGTTCATGAGCATGCCAGACCCTCTCCTAGTCCTTCATCTGAGAAGGACCCAGTGATCCCCTTTCCACGAGCACTTCACATGGGAAAGGGGAAGAAAATAGAAAATCCCAAAAAGAGTCATTAGATAGAGTTTAGACAACAGATGATAGATCGATTCCATATTCAGCTGACTCTACAGGAGGCCTTGGAGCACATCCCTCTACTCCAGATATCACTCAGAGACAGGACCACAGTTAGGAGGAAGAGGAGGAACCATCAGTCTGAGATCCATGTGCTTACTAGAGCCACTTGTTTCACGATACAGAACCGTCTGCCAGCCAAGAGGCCAGATGCAGGAGCCCCTTATGTCAGATGCCACATTCATGAGTAGAGGTTCGACCGCACTCTATTAGACAGCGGTTCTTCGATCAACCTACTTCCGGCAGCCCTTCTCGACCACTTCAAGTTGGGCACTCTCCGACAGAGCAGGACAATCCTTCAGTTTGCTAATCGATCAGTCAAGAGGCCTAAGGGGTTGCTGAAGACGTTGTTGTCACGATTCAGGGCCTGAAATTCCCCATGGACCTCATAGTGTTGGACATGGAGATCCCTGAGTCTATGATCGATGCCCCCATCATTTTAGGACGCCCGTTCTTGGCCACAACCAAGGCAGTGTCCGACCATGATAGCGGGAAGGTGTACTTTCACGTCGAGGGCGAGAGTATACAAATAGAGACGGTCGAGGAAACTAGAGCAAGAGATTCAGATTGTTCAGAGCCGAACACAGATTCAGAGAAAATGACAGAGGTAGGGCAAGAAATCCACTAGGACTGTGACTTCATGATTACAGATGATGAGGCAGTTTAGGCAGAGCCAGTCGCACAGGCCATCCTCTCACCTTCAGAGTTCGATGATGCAGAGACGCCAGCAGAGGAGAGCTTGGAGAGCACATTCCTGGTCCATGATACATTTCGGGCTACAGATTCGATTCTTGATCGTGATAAAGATTTTTGTGAGTATGATCCCTCGGAGTCAGATACTGATTGGGCAGATACTGATGATTTCACACAATGTCTGACTTCCACTGAGCCTACAGCTAGAGAGGAGGTTGATTCTGAGCAGAGCAGAGACAGACCAGTTGAGCAGCCTTCTCCAGATCCAGTTTGCGAGCGAGAGTTCTCATTCTCCCATGCAAATTTGGCAGCATACACTCGGATTCTTCAGAAGCCAGATTTGCCAGCACCGACTTGTCCAGAGCTGAAGCCGCTACCAGCATCGCTGAAGTATAGGTTCCTTGCGGGTGAGCATGAGATGTAGCCAGTCATTATCTCCGCTGATTTGACTGGAGAGCAAAAATCCCGTCTGATGGGGGTTCTTGAAAAGAATAGCAAGGTGATAGGATGGAGTATCACCGATCTCCAGGGGATCAGTCCGGCTTTGTGATCTCACCAGATCTATCTCGAGGATGAGGCAAAGCCGTCGCATGAGTTCCAGCGGCGGCTGAACCCAAATCTTAGAGAGGTGGTCATGAAGGAGATCTCGAAGTGGTGGAGCGCCAATTTTATCTACCCATCTCCAACTCCAAGTGGGTCAGTCCGTTGCATGTGGTGCCCAAGAAGACGGGCATCACTACAGTTGTCACGGAGTCCGGAGAGGAGATCGCTACCCGGGTACCCACTTCTTGGAGGGTCTGCATAGATTACTGACGACTCAACCAGGCCAGCAAGAAGGATCATTTCCCCTGCCCTTTATTGATCAGATCATTGAGAGACTGGCAGGGAAGAGCCATTACTGCTTTCTGGATGGGTACTCCGGCTACAATCAAGTGGCCATCGCGCCCGAGGACCAGGACAAGACCGCCTTCACCTGTCCCTTTGGGACATATGCCTTCAGACGCATGCCATTTGGGCTATGCAACACCCCTGCGATATTTCAGAGATGCATGATGTCTATCTTTTCGGACATGGTGGGGGAGTGCTTGGAGGTCTTCATGGATGATTTCTCAGTCTACGACGACGGATTCGACTCCTGTCTTGACTGCCTAGACCGAGTCCTTCAGCGATGCATAGAGGTTCACCTAGTGTTGTCTTGAGAGAAGAGTCACTTCATGGTGACTCAAGGGACAGTGCTTGGCCACATCATCTCCAACAGGGGCATGGAGGTTGATCCGGCCAAGGTGGATGTCATTAGAAAACTCGATCCACCGTCCAACTTGCGGCAGTTACGGTCTTTTCTGGGGCACGTCGGTTTCTACTGACGCTTCATTCATGATTTCAGCAGGCTTGCCCGACCGTTGACTGATCTGTTGACGAAAGACACCGAGTTCCTTGTAGATGATAAGTGTCTATCGTCATTCGAGACTCTCAAGAGCTGTGTTATAGAGGCTCCTGTTCTCCAGCCACCTGATTGGTCTCTCCCATTCGAGATCATGACAGACGCCTCCGATTTTGCCGTGGGGGCCGTGCTGGGACAGAGGAGGGATGGAGTCCCATTTGCCATTCACTACGCTAGTCGTACATTGGATGCCGCGCAGTGGAACTATACCGTCACAGAGAAGGAGATGCTAGCCGTAGTCTTCGCCCTAGATAAGTTCAGATCTTACATCATTGGATCTAGAGTGACCATTTACACTGATCATACTGCCATCAGGTACCTCATGGCAAAGAAGGATGCCAAAGCTAGATTGACCAGATGGATCCTTCTACTCTAGGAGTTTGACATAGAGATTAAGGATACGCCTGGAGTCAAGAATGTGGTGGCGGATCATCTCTCCCGATTGGAGTATCTTGAGGTTTCTGAGCAGATTAACCCTATTTGTGAGACCTTCCCAGATGAGACGATCCTTGCTATCGCCTCACTCCCATGGTATGCTGATATTGTGAACTATCTTGTCGCCAAGAAAGTTCCACAAGATTAGCCCAGGCAGAAACTTGAGACCTTCCTCGCAAAGGCCAAGTTTTACCATTGGGAGGATCCCATCCTTTACCACGAGGGAGGAGATAGTATCTGGCGTAGGTGCATTCCTCAGGAGGAGCACCACAACATCCTTACTTACTGCCACAAGCTTGAGGCAGGAGGACATCACTCAGGGAGGAGAACGACACAGAAAGTGCTCCAATCCGGCCTATGGTGGCCTACTCTCTTCAAGGACTCTGATGAGTTCGTGAAGAGGTGTACTAATTGTCAGAGGATGGGCACTTGTGGACAGCGTGATATGATGCCGATGCAGCCCATACACTTCTGTGAGGTTTTTGACGCATGGGGCATCGATTTCATGGGTCCATTCCCTAGGAGTCAGGGATTCGAGTACATTCTGTTGGCCATAGATTATGTGAGTCGTTGATTTGAGGCCATCCCCGCCCGAACCGCAGATGCTAGGACTGTTTGCAGATTTTTGAGGAAGAATATCATTTCACGGTTCGGGGTTCCTAGAGTGTTGATATCTGACGGGGGGTCTCATTTCTTCAACGACAAGGTAAAGGCCCTTGCTAGCGAGTTCAGCATAGACCATCGAGTTGCCACTCCATACCACCCTCAGACGAATAGTCTTGCTGAAGTGTCGAACAGGGAGATCAAGATTATATTGCAGAAAGTCGTCCGCCCTGATCGAAAGGATTGGTCACAACTTTTGGACTCGGTCTTGTGGGCATATCAGACGTCTTTCAAGACTCCTTTGGGTACATCTCCCTTTCACCTCGTTTATGGCAAGCCGTGTCATTTACCTGTTCAGCTGAGACATATGTCGCTATGGGCAGTCACATATATACTTTTGGATCCAGAGAGTGTAGGAGATCAGAGGAGGGTAGAGTTAGCAGCCCTGGAGGAGCTTCGTGATACCGCCTTCTCAAACAGCCTACATTATAAGGAGAGATTGAAGGAGTGGCATGATTCTCATATCAGCCACAAGCAGTTTGAGACAGGACAGAGAGTATGGTTGTTTGATGCTAGGCTTAAATTATTTCCAGGGAAGCTACAGAGCAAATGGAAGGGACCTTATCTGGTTAGAAAGGTGCATGACAATGGAAGTATTGATATATCTGAGTTGTCTTCTGATGCTACCTTTTGAGTGAACGGCCAGCGGCTCAAGCCATATCTAGATCATGAGCCGCGGGTCGTTGATGTTGCCCCTATTCACTTTGCCTGAGATGTGGTCTCTTGACTCACATCTATTGCATCTCATGCCTGATTATCACTGTTCTTCCGACTTGTATAGATCAAGTTGTCCATATCACTCTATTCTTTAGTCCCACATCACTTCTCTCATCTTATGATTATGCTATACTTAGGGTGTACTTTACCCTAAGTATAGGGGGGATGTAGGACTCTCGGGTATTCGTTTGATTCTTTCTACCCCTGTTTTGCTGCTTATACTTAGGGATATTTCACCCTAAGTATGGGGGGGGTAGACTATGTACATCCTTTCACTCGGATTTCCCTTTATATACAGCTTGCTATACTTAGGATTACTTGATCATAAGTATAGGGGGAAACACCGAGTTCTCCTCATTCTATTCTTTGATTCGTCTTTGTATATAGCCATTCCTATTCACTTCCCTATACTAAGCACAAGTTATGTCTTCTTCATCGCTCTTGATCACTCTGAGGACATCGTTCGAGCTAAGTATAGGGGAGTGTGTATATATTTCATATATACTTTAACCATAACTCGTACTTTGTGTGAGTGTATTAATAAATAAAAATGGCTAAAAATCCATAAAATTTAAAAAATTTTCCCTTGTATATAAAATTCATCTTGCACATATTTATTTATTTATAAAATTATTTTTGTATAAAGGATTGTAAAATCTTTTTGTGTAAATAGCTTGTAAATATTTTCATATCAAAATTATGTATATAATACAACATTTTTCTAAAATATTTTGGAAAACAAAAAAGTTGGAAAAAACCTTGTGCAAATTTTTGTAAATATTTTGCAAAACTTCGCATTCATGCATACATCCATGTTTTCAAACATTTTTCAAAAATTTTGCTCATTTGTAAATATTTGTAAATTGCATCTTTGTAAAATAACATCTTTGTAAATACTTGCACAGTCTTTCCAAATCATAGTTGATATTTAAACTGACATGGAATTAAATTGACAAATGGAGCTTGGTTAAGACCTTAATCCACCTAATAATAAGAGGAACCTTATAGGGCTTAGGATCGAGACTTTTCAGGTCCATTGGGACTTAATTCTTTGAGTCCACTAGGCTATGAACATATGTCATCTTGATGAGCCTAAGTAGAGCACTTAACAACACACACATGACTCTCAGAGACAATGGCTTTACTTGCACCAACACTTTACACATAGCTCTCCACGGATGAGGTGGTGAGGAGGCAGTTTCCTTTGGCTTGGGGTAGCATATGAGGGTAGTACTTCTAGGCGAAACCTCTCTTCTTCTTATAGTGAAGGAAGTGCGTCTCAACTTGGTCTGGTGGTTATGAAGTCTAAAGACAGAAGCTGTGGGTTGCAATAGAGCTTCAAAAGAGGGATAGTCTACTGGCTCAAGAGGAAAAACTCCTTGTATATATGATGCACCATAAAGATATGTTGCACAGATGCACATGAAAAAAATGTGAAAAAAGAAAAGAACTCCAAAAAAGTGGTGGGTCGAATTGAAAATTTAATAATCCCACTGGAGTGTATATAGCCAAATAAAGCAAAAGCTTATGGTATACATGTTCCATCTCATGAAGCTTGCAACGGGAGACTCAGCTACACTGGTTAGAGCTCCCAAGGATACATGGCTACACTGGCCATGGTCCATTCTCTTCTTCCCCCTCTTCTTGAGCAGGTTGCACTTGAACTTAGAAGTGAATACCCCGCTTCTCGAGGAAAGAGTTGCTAGACCGAGGCATTAGAGTTACCGGATTGAGGAAGGTTGTTTCTTTGTTACTTCTGAGGTGGGGAGCTACATATCACTTACACCGTACAAGGAAAGATTCATGGTCATTAAAGTTTGTATATGTAGACTTGTTCTGATCTGGTTTATTGAGGAGTCTTGACCATAGATTGGTGGAACTTAAAGGCTGTTAAGTTTTAAGCATAAGTCCAAATAAGGTTCCGACAAATTAATAATCCAAAGTTCTGACCGAGCTCCATATTTCAATTTAATGAAGGAAAGTTCAATAATCAACCTTGATTTCTCCTCTTTTTCTTTTTCTTTCTCTTTTGCACTTCTTTTTCAAATAAGTGTTTGCTAAGGGACTAGCAAAAGTAAAATATAGGGGGTGATGAATCCCAACTCACCACTCTTTATTCCTTTATTTTAGCTAGAAACTTGAGCAAAACACCATGTAAATATGTATAAATATCATAAATTGCCAAAGAACATGCATCTTGTAAATATGCATAATTAGCATGATTTTGTGCAATAAAGGAATAAAGAAACACAAGAAAAAGAGGGAAATATTTAGAATAAATATTCAGTGACCTAATCCCAAGGGAGGGCTCAGCATGGGCCTGACCACAAAAAGAACCAAGTAGAGAGAGATAGGGTCATTCATGTGTACATATACCCATGTATATAAATAAACTGATTTTCCTCAAAATAAAAATAAATAAGTGTTTCTTATATTTTGTACATTTTTATAAAAATAAAACCAAAATAAAAATGGAAAAAAACAAAATATAAATAAAAAGAAATAAAATTCTCTCACCTGTACATATAGATCTTGTATATAGAATAACATAACTATTTATTTTCTCCTTGTAAAGAAATAATTAAAATCCAATAAAAATATGCTTATATTCCATATTTCATAATGTAAATAAATAAAATAAAAATCAGAAAAATAAAACAAAAATAACAAGAATTAAAATCAATTTCCACCTTATATATACCATGAAAATATGTATATATCCCTATTTATTTACTCCATGTAAATAAATAATAAAAATAAAACAAAAATACCTTATTATTCCAAATTTTATTTTGTAAATAAATAAAATATAAAATTGGAATAATTATATAAGAATAAATAATTTAAAAATAAAATCAAAATCCCTTTTATGTATATACCTACATATAAAAATAGTATAATGTAAATGCTTTATTTATTTTTCAAAAAAATAAATAAAAATCACTAAAAAATAATTTGAAAAAAAATAAACATTTTTCATGTTTTAACTTTTTCGAAATAAAATCATTTAATAATTTTAAATGAATTAATAAAGGAATAACCAAAGGAATTTTCTCATTGGTCCACGGGGGATTGTTGACCCCCGGTCAACTCTCCCCCGCGGACCCTTTTTCCTTCGAATCGGGCAACCGACCCGATTTCTCTGACTTTTCCCCATCTGACCTGACCACCATCTCTTAAAACCCCGGGCTCCATTTGATCCTGACACATCCGAGATCCTCGCCTGAGCATCCGTCTAGGGATCCGTGCTTCACGGAACCCTGCCCGATCCCATCTTCTCGGACATGTGCCGCTATTTAACCGAACCTCCGCCGTACTTTCTCACTCATCTTTGGCGCTGCTCCTTCGTCCCAGGACCTCCACCCTGATCCCTAGAGTTACAGCTACCGACCGGAGTGTTGCAAAGAGGATGAGGAGGTCAACAGCCACTGATCCGGCGACCCTTGTCATCGTACGCCGCCGCGAGGTGCGCTAGAGCCTCGGGACCCGACGACCCTTCGAGGTGAAGACCCAGAGCTCCGCAAGCTCGTACCCAGTCGACTCCAGCCACTAGGTAACCCCAATTCCATCTAGTTTTCCTTAATTTCCGATTACACCCAATTCGCCCCTTCGCCGTCGCCGAACGATTACCATCGCTACACGCACCCATTTCACCATCCGACTCGACTATCACATCTGTGAGACTTCTTTCCACGTTATGCACACACTTACTCGCCTTGGCTCACCTCGGAGCCAAGAATAGATCTCCCTCGCCGTCGCCTCGCCGGAGGTCGTCCATCCGACGCACCCGACTTCCCATTTCGCCCACTGACGGGTCGAAGCAATTTGCCCTCGACCCAGGAGCTTGTCTGTGCCACTTTGCAGGTTAGAGGACCCCATATGGGGGTCAAGTCATTCGAAGCACAGGAGCTTCCCTCCTCCGCCGTCGTCGGGCCGCTCAGGTGGTCCCCGGCTTCATCGAAGGCATCTAGCAGCTGCGGAACACCTTGGCAATCATTTCCACCATCTCAGCAGCCCCAGAGGAGGTCCAGCGCGCCCGTGGTGCTCCGGCGAAGTTCGCCGGAGCTGAGTTCATCCAAGATCCTTCTCCGTCGTCCGATCAGCCTCTTTGCTCCAGATCTGACCAGAGCCGTCCATTTACGAGGAGCACCCACCGCTCGATCCACCGAGGAGGTGATCTGGACCGTTCACTCAGACAAAGAGGCACCCTACATCCAGCTTCGTCCAATCTACACGTGGCCTCTTCATCGCCGTCGATCCAACAAGGGTTTAGCCGCAGTCAGTCACCGTCAGATCCTCCACGTGGCAAGCTCTCCACTGTCCACTTTTAATAAGGGGTAAATATCCCTTAGGCCCCTGCTTCTTTGTTTTTGGTATTTAGTCCTGTAAATATTTAATTCAATTGTTTTTTTTATTTTGGTTATTTTGCATTGAGGACCTCTATGTTTATGCCATTTACATCTTAGTCCTTATATATGTGGACCACGTGCTTCGACACGTGAGGACCTGGAACTTTTGCATGATCTATCCTATATTTCTGGTGTGTTATGGTTCGATATTTTAGAAATAGGAATTACAATTAGGTCCCTCCATGCCTGATTCACGTGCACTGCGCGTGACTTGTTGGACATTTTGCATGAGGGGCCCTGGATTTTATCTACTTGTTACTATTTGGCCCCCGAAAATTCTTTTTCTTGCATTTAGGTCCCTATGCACTTTGAGCCTTTGTTTTTATTGAATAAAATAGCAAATTAAAACCAAATTGCGTGAAATTTGGATATATGGCTCCTACCACTGTGTAAAAATTTTCCTAAATTTTGGGCACATTTTAGAGGGTTTTTGATATTTTTAATAATTCAAAAATATTGATTTTTATTACTATCTGATTTAGAAAATCAAAGAAAAATAGAAAAACTCTTTTAAAAATTACAAAAATTTAGTGTTAGTTAGTTTTAGTGTTTTTGAATTTCTATCAATTTTTCGTGATTTTTGGATATATAAAAACCCTAAAAATTGCAAAACCCTAAAACTCATAAAAATTCTAAAAAATTCTAAAAAAATCAAAAAAATACAAACTCTTTTTGTGAATTTTAGTTGTTGTTTATAATTTTTATAAAAATTACCTCCACACTTTTATAGGTCCATTTTACATTTTTAGTGGACCTTTCAAGTCTGGTTGGACATCGATTCCCTGTTTTCACCTTTCTTGATTTTTAGAAAATCATATAAAATTAAAAAAATATGAAAAATTCACCAAAAACATTAAAAAACATAAAAACATTTTTGTTTGAATTTTTGGAGCCTTTTTGGATTATTAAATAAATTATTGAGTGTTGCTTGTTTTTACCTTTTATTATTAAATCAAAAACACAAAAACATTAAAAATTATAAAAACCAACCAAAAATATATTTTCTTCTCATTTTTGATCTTGACTACTTCGTAGACCGCGAGACCAATTCGTGCTCCCTGAGTCCGACCCTGGGTGCTATACCAGGTTAATCCTTTAGCGAGGACCACTACCGTGTTTTGATTGCTTTATCTCCTTTGATTGGTGGTTCTTAAATAATTTTTCTTGTTAACGGAATTCTGCTCGATCCGGGTCGCATCGACCCGAGTGATTATTTTTACCTAGCCCGGATTGAGTAGTTGGTTTATCTTTCGGTTCATCACCTTCCCATTAGAGAATTCAGATATTGACTCGATGAGGTCGCATAGAAGTATATAAGACATAATTCAAAAATCTATTTTTTTCTAAGAGGATTTTACTTTGAATGAAATCAGGTACGTTGCCTCGGTATTCTTCTACGGGAAAAAACGAGAGAGAGAGAGGGAGATCGAGAGAGGAGGGATATGGTGGGATGGGAGCTCTCATTAGGCGAGCGAGTTCTGAGTGATGGCGTTCCCCTCCTCTTAGGAGGTTATTTATAAGGCGTAACCCTCATCACGTCCGCTCCCATCCTTCACGCCCCTTGTGGTTAGGGTCTCCGTGATACCTAGTCTTGCCACAACCGCCAGAGGCGGTTGCGTGACAACGTTGGTCACAGAGGTCGTTCTACATCTCCCACTTGACCGAAGTGGTCAAAACATATGTACTCCCATTATTCGTGTAGTATATGCATGGAGATTTATCATGTGAGGATCATTATCTATGAAACCTCTTCCTTGACTTAAATATTACTGAGGCCCATTAAACCAACATATTTAATGTATGTTCATGTTGTTATTCCCTTGATAAAGGAATCGACCAACATGTCAGTGGTAGGTATGTAGGTTACCGTGATTTTTTATTTCCCCACTATATCTTGTATATAGTGATATTTGATCTCAATGTGTTTCCTTTAAAACTATTAGCCCCACTATTGATCAAGCTTATCGCAACCTGATTATCACAATACATTCCAATTGACCCTTTGATCAATTTGAGGCTTAGGATGTCTAGAAAATGCATGATCCACACAACATGAGTGGTGCCATGATACATGCAATGTACTCAGCCTCCCGTGGATGTCGAGATATGCATCCTTATTTCTTGCTACCCTAAGAAATGGCTGCACCACCAAATACGAACAGGTAACCTGATATAGATTTTCTATCATCCACATCCCCTCCGAAATCAACATCGGATTATCCTACCACTTCAAGTGATTCTGTTCGATAACCAAGTTTCAGATGTACTGTCCCTTTCATATATTGAAGAATCCTCTTTACAGCTTCCCAATGTGCTTACTTTGATATCTACTGACTAAGCTTACTTGATAGGCTAAGTCAGGTCGAGTACACATCATTGCATAAATTAGACTCCCAACCGCTTGTGTATATGGTACATCTAAAGGTTTCTGCCCATTTCCAGGACATCGACTTTTGTTGAGTCTCTTTCCAATCATAAGTGGTGTTGGAGCTGGAGTGCTATTCTGCATTTCAAATCTCCTTAATATAGTATGCAAATACCTTTCCTGACTAAAGCTCAATGTTCTTGAGTCCTTGTCTCTTGTTATTAGAATTCCAAGAACATAGGATGCTCCATATCCATCTCAAATTCATTGCTCAATTTCTATTTGATTTCATTGAACATTTGTATGTCATTACCTGCAAGTAGAATGTCATCCACATATAATGCCAAGATTGAAAAACTTCTCCCACTCTTTATGACATACACACAGTTATCCAATTTATTTGAAACAAATCCAAATTGGATAACTTTCTCACGAAATTTGAGATACCATTGTTGTGAAGACTGCTTCAAGTCATATAATGACTTTCTTAATTTGTAAACCCTTTTCTCCTGACCTTCAACCTGAGAGCCATCAGATTGTCACATATAAATCTCCTCCTTTAATTCTTCATTAAGGAAGGACGCCTCCACATCCATTTGGAATAATTCCAAATCCATATATGCGACTATGGCTAAGATCATTTGAATGGATGCAAACTTAGCTACCGAAGAGTAGGTTTCCTGGAAATATATTCCAGCTTGCTGAGTATAACCCTTTCCAACTAATCTGACTTTGTATTTGTCAACAGTACTGTCAACTCGATATTTTTCTTAAACACCCACTTACATCCTATGGATTTCCTACCTTCTGACAAATCACATAACTCTCATACATTGTTTCATTCGATTGAGTCCAACTCGTCCCTCATGGCAGCTGACTATGATTCCGACTCAGACGAAGCCATAACTTCATCAAAAGATATGGGATCTGTGCAATCTGCGACATCCTCATCCACAATATAACACGACGCCTCGCATCTATAGAAATGGTAATCTTCCATCCATGTGGGTCGTGTTCTGGGTCTCTTATTGCCGATTATACTCGTGGGTTGTGTGGGTCCACCCACTTCCTCTAAAGGATCATCATGTTCCATAGGTTCATTATTTACATTTGGATGATCGATATCATCCTCAAATTCTTGTCTAATGCTCAAGTCGTCTTCATTGTCCCGTAGGACAATCAGAGGATCTGATTCCTCTACTTCATGCTCATTTTCTTGATGATTTTCAATTAAAGTAATATCACGACTTTTCCATCAGACCTTTAGTTTCATGGAAGAACCTATATTCTTTAGAATTCTCACTATATTCAATAAACTTGCACATTAATGTTCTGAAGTCTAGCTTGTCCCTAAGCTGCCTCGGTATCAGAACATGTGCAACACATCCTCATTTTTGGAGATGACCCAACTCAGGCTTTCTACCATTCCATATTTCATATGGCGTTGATTCTATGGACTTGGTGGGAATCTTATTCTGTATATAGTTCGCGGTCAACATTGCCTCTCCCCAGAATTTCTTGGAGAGTCCTGAGTGTAAAATCATATACCTTACTGCATTCTTCAAATTATATTCTTTCTTTCTGCTACACCATTCTATTATGGTGTATAGGGCACTGTAGTCTGCCTACGAATATCTGTCTGAATACAATAATCCTCAAACTCCTTTGAGGTATATTCTCCACCTCTATCTATCCTAAGAGTTTTGATTGGTTTTCCCAATCTTGTCTCCTCTTCCGTCTTATATCTCTTAAATATTTCAAGTGCTTCTGACTTTCTTCCTAAGAGATAGACATAGGAGAACTTTGAGTAATTATCAATGAATGTTAGAAAGTATTCATTATTTCTATGTGGGCTGATGCACAGTGGTCCACATATGTCCGAATGGATCAAACCTAGTAACTCTGTTGACTGAATTCCGGTTGAGAAGGGTCTTCTCTCTATTTTACCGGTCAAACAGTGTTCGCAGGATAATGTGCTTGCACCCGTGAACTTAGGTAAGATATTTGCCTTCATCATTTGATCCATCTTAGGATTTCTTGGGTAATCCAGTCTCATATGCCACAAATCATAGTCAGACAAACAAAACAAAGAATACTCGGAAGAGACATTCATTGATTCACTAGAGTTTATTACAAAAAGACGGAACAGGTCATGCTCGGGCATAAACTTTTCCCATCGCATAGACCTTTTTATTCTTGCCTATAGATACACACTTATTATAAAAATGGAATTCGAAATCCTTCTTGAGCAGTACTGTAACAGAGATCAGGTTCCGACGTATCTTTGGGGTATATAGTACATCATTCAGTACCATAATGTTATCATCCAAGTCAAGTCTGTACATCCCTACACCTTCCACGTCCAGGTAGGTGTTGTTCCCCATGAAGATTCTTTGTTCTCCTTTGCTCAATTCCATGTAGTCCACCATGCCCTCCTTCGTCTTCACGATGTGTCTGGTTGCTTCAGAGTCGATCCACCACCCGTCACTATCCGTGATGACGGAGTTACATTCTACGACAGCTGCGAATTCTATTTTCTTCTTGCCTTTATTTTCAAGCAATTTAGAATTTCCTGTCTTCTTCTTGTTGGAGCAATTGACCTTGAAGTGGCTATATTTGTTGCAACCGTAGCAAGAGCTATGCGGGTATTTTCCACTCTTTCCCTTAAGATTCGCCTTGGAGGGGCCTAGCCGTTTCTTTGTGTGTATCACATTAGCTTCTTCTTCCTCCTCCTCAACCTCAAAGATCTCGACTTTCGATCTTTACTTTGAGAGGTTTTGTTCAATCTTCAATTGTGTAGTTAGGTCCGTCACACTCTTTATATTGTCGTTCATCCTCAAGGATGTAGCAACCATGTTGAACGACGGCGGGAGACTCCCTAAGATGGTTGCTATCTGCATCCTTTTTGGAATTACGCATTCAGCAGCCACCGGATCTTTGGCCATCACGATCATCTTGTTCACGTACTCGAGGACGCTTTCAGATTCCTTAATTTTACACGAGTAGTACTTGTGTAGAAGAAGCTGGACGCTTACTTCCGATTTCGAGTGATATTTCTTCTTAACCGCAGTCCAGAGCTCATACGCTGGTTTATAGGTCTCGAAGACCCGAATCAGATTCAACTTCATATGGGTCAGAATAAAACTTCTAACCCTATTATCTGTTTTCTCCCACTGTTCGCGGGACCTAATTTCTTCCATAGTTGGATTCTCAGATAATGTAGGACCGGGTTTGTCTATTATGGAGTGTATGATATTGTGTAGCAGGCTAAAGTAGATCTTTCTACTGTGCAATTCATAATTAGTACCGTTAAGATACTCAATTTTTCCTACCTCAGTGGCAATAGTATTGCTTGTCATATTGAATCTCAAAGTTCCGTTTAGGGTCTCCCGAACTCAAAAGAATGGAGGCAGCGGTGGAGTTCGAAGAAGATGGACGAGTAGCGTCGGCGTTGGGAGGAGGAGTTGATGATCGTGCCAGATCGTGAGCACCGAGCTTTGATACTAATGAATGGAATTAGGTACGTTGTCTCAGTATTCTTCTATGGGAGAAAACAAGAGAGAGGGAGATTGAGAGAGGGAGGGATATGGTCGGATGGGGACTCTCGTTAGGCGAGCGAGTTCTGAGTGATGTCGTTCCCCTCCTCTTAGGAGGTTATTTATAGGACGTAACCCTCGTCACGTCCGCCCCCATCCTTCACGCTCCTTGTGATCAGGGTCTCCGTGCGCAACCACCGGAGGCGGTTGCGTGACCACGTCGGTCACGGAGGCCGTTCTACATTTACCCTTAAAAGTATGCTTCACGATACACAACATTATTGAACATCAAAAGTATCACACTATGGTAAATGATATATCAGCACGATAAAGAGTAATAAAAGAGTTTGAATTCGTGTATCCAGGATAAACCAAATATCTACAACCTTGTCGCATAATGAATCTACCCATGCCTATAGTAACTCTTATAACAAACATACCCAATGTAAATGCCTCCATATTATAGCGAATCTATTACCAGTATTAAAAGTTAAATCAAGAGAAAAATATATTATAATATCACCTCAACATTTGCATCAAATAAAAATAAATTATTCTCTCTCGAACTTTATAAACTCGTATCACCATTACAACAGGAGTCCACCATTAAAACATCAAAACAAGCAAATAAAAAATTCACAAGTAGCTTTTACCACTTTCTAAAGAATTTGCAGCACATAACTGTGCTTGTTTCTGTTGGCCGTGCGGTCGTGAAGAGAGGGAATCCATGTAAGAAAAACGTGCGAGAAGCGTTTGGCGTTTGAATTTCTACTGGGGCCCTCGGCGAGTGGACAGCGTACATTGAATGGCAGACATCGCGGGCGTGGTGCTCGATTCTCACCACTTTCCTCTGTGTGGGCTCCTCCCCCACAGAGTATTATTGCCCCCCTTTTTTTTTCAGACGCGTGGTTCCAAATCTCGCGAGGACGGCAGGACTAGTGTAAATCACTGTTTTGAAAAGCGGATTGTACCGATCGGTTCGGTGAATCGGACCTGGATCATTCTGATTAATTAGTTTATATCGATTCGGTTTGATTATTTAAATTTTAATCAATCCGTTCGATTTGTTTTGACCCAGTCTAATTAGATTCAACTGAAGTTGAATCGTGTTTATTTTTAAATTATTTAAAAATTTCGATGGTAGTGAGAATTAAACCCATGACTTTTGATTTTTTATTGCAAACTTCTAGCCAAATACACTAACACAACTTTTTACATATATTGAATTTTAAATATAATTAAACATTATTATGTTACAGAGCATCTAGTCCAAATAATATATATATATATATATATATGATATTTGATGGTGTATAAGAAAAATACTTTATATATAGTGTGAAAGATATACGTTATTTATGTATTTTATTTATATTTCAAGTATATTTAAGTATATTATATAAATATATATTATTTTATTTTGATTTGATTAGTCGGTTCAACTATTTTTTTTCACCAATTCAACTTAATCTGATTTTACATAATTCAAGCCGATTCGACCCTTTACATGATCCGGTTTAGTCCTCGAAATTCTAAAGTGTAAATTCACGATCACGAGCCTGCTGTCTACGGAGATACAGGCGACTGTCCTCGTGCAATAATAGAACACTCACATGGCATGTTCAGGAACTTCCCATTGGATCCTTTTCATGTCCATGTAACATCTTATCTTTTATCAATGAATGAAAAGACCCCCATGACAGGCATGCCAACAAAAAGCAAGCAAGATTTAGGTACTGGTACATTTATGAGAAGTAAAGTTCCGGTGATTGTTAACATTCTTGCCTTGCATCAATGTTTCTACGAGAAACCGTCCATCTCCACACTGAGGTTACTTTCAGCCACCGCCTAAATTTGTAGTCGATTAAATCATTTTATATGTTTTCTTTTATAAATTCCATATTTTCATACCACAATTTCTAGACGTTTTATCAAATTATGTTTTCGATCATTTAAAAAAGGTTTGATAGGGCTGTCCTAGGAGGCAGCCAACGGGCTGTCATCTTTTGGTAAATTTGGAAATTTTCATCGTTATATTCATCTATATATTCCTCCGTTGTATCATTTGAATTTCGTTAGAAACAAGATTCATATACCCTCCATATAGAAATGTCGATTACAACAATATTTAAATCATTAAAATTAATATTCTAGTACAACAAAAAATTGAGCTATAGTGACAGTTTTTTCAAAGTCCGTCACTAAATTAGCTGTTGTTAAATATATAACGACGATATTATTCGTTGCGGGATGATTTTTCATACTCGAAATTAGAGATAATATCATATATGTCGTTATATCATTAACAACGATCCACATATCGACACTTATTCGTTGCTATTTTTCAAATTTCTAATTAATTATCGCTAAATTTTGAACTAAAAAATAGCGATGATTAGTTAATATTTTGAAAAATAGCAACAGATAAACATCGTTATATGGACTGTTGTTATTGATATAATGACGGATATGCTACTCGTTGCTAATTTTGAATACAAAAACTCATTTCCCAACGAATAATATGATCATTGTACATTTAACAACGGCTAATTTAGTGACGGATTTTAAAAAAAACGTCACTATAGCTCAAATTTGTTGTAGTGATGGAGGGCATATGGATGTATGTTTCTAATGAAATTCGAATGACATATTGGAGGGACATATATATGAATACACATGGTGAAATTTAAAAAAAATTTAAAAATTATGGAAAAATAACAGCGGAGGGGGCAACTCCATTTTTTCCATACAAAATCGCAATTATCACCTCAACCTCGTAATTTTACAAACTTACACTAGGAACCCATGGTTCAATCCAATTTAATTGGACGTTAAAGTAAACAAAATCTGTTAAAAAAACAAGACATCCACCCTTTATCTTACATCAGATTTACTAGCAGCCCTTCTCCATCCTTCCCCTTCCCTCACGATCTCCCACTCCCCCCTCACCCCCCCGTCACACGACTGGCCTATGTAACGAGCACCTGCCGATCCCGAGGGGTCGTCGATGATTGAAAGAAAGCTTGCTGGATGTGAAAACTCCAAATTTTCATTCTAAATTCTGGAACATTTTTTACATCCAAAACAAATTAAATGATTACATCATTTTAGTGGGCTTGTCGGTCTTTTCTAACGAGTCCAAGAACGCCCAATTTCAAGCATTCTAACTCAAGATATTGACATTTTAAAATGATGGATCAAGAGCCATTTACGAATTCGAACCAGATCCGATTTCACACCATTTCTCTGAAAATAAGAGAGAGATTTGTGCCTTATCAAACCCTAGTCACCATAGTCATCTCTCCTATCAGCGGAACACCACCTTCTTGGTCGGGTTTCTCGATAGAGAACTGTCGTCATCATCGGAGTATGTAGTCCAATCAGCGATCCATGACCATCATTGTGCATGGCATCTCGATGTCACCTCCATGTGCATGTCCGTGCTACAATCGAGTTGATGGAAACACTATTTCAGTGCGGGAGAAGATCCTGAGAGAGCATCTTTGGAGATAATGACGTCCCCGTCCCTCTTATTGTTGATTACAGTTGATTTCATTCCTATATGTATGTGGTTGAAAACCCTACAGAGCCATCAAATTTTTATAGGATGTTGTATATTCTCATGTCCATATCAGCTTGCTTCCCTCGAGATTCACTACTCTCTGTTGGGTATGAGTGGTATAAGTTGCTAGTAAGTATTGGATAAATATTATTTTTCCCTTTATTAACAAAATACAGTACAATCATCTTTAATGATATTACTGGCATCTCACTTCGCAAATAATATGGTGATTGGTAATTCTTTTAAGGTTAATGGAATTAGTTTCCGATGAAATTCCATTACAACGTGATAGCAATATCCATCAAATGTCTTGGGCATAAAATCAAAATAAATAAAATGAATACAAAACTTGTTGATTCTATTCACATAATAGGCAGAAAACGGATTTTTTTAGAGATATTTACACATGTAATTTTGAGTAGTTTTGTAATTACACCAATAATCCTCGATAATCATGAATTACACCTACGACCCTCAATAGTGCTTAACTCTTACACACATAACTCCATGTTAACTTCCATCAAATTTCCTGTTAACAATGACATAATCCGTCAAATATTTTAAATTTTTTACCCTTAAAGTTCTCATTATTTACAATTGAAACCACTCCCCCTTCCTCTTCCAGCGCCCCCACCAACCTGCCCTCTCGCCGACTACCTCCTCCTCCCCTTCCTCCTCCAGCATGCCCTCCCACCCGGGTTGACCACCTCCCCTTCACATTCCTCCTCCAACGCCTCCCTCAGTCATCGACATCACACTGATCACCCCACTTCTCGTGGGAGGAACCCATTCACATCTTGAAGTATATGGAAAGATCCTTAAGTGCATAACGGAAGCGTGGAGATCACATCGTATGCGATCGAGAGAGACTAGTCGTACTAGTCACTCGGGGTAGCAGAATTTAAAAAATTTTAGTGTGATGAAATCACATGATTCGAGAACAATTCTCAAATAATTTGATCTAAACCACAAACGGGTATTCGAGTTACGTCTTGAAGCGTGGTTGCAATCGAGTCTCTAAAGTAAGAGACCCCCTCTCTCAAGTCCAATCCAATGAAGTAGACACTTACGAACGCATTGATGAAATCTGTGCTCCTCGCAATCCATGTTGATGATCCAAGCGGCTAATCTCCTAATCTCATCTCTTGAGATCCGACGTCTTCTTCAGAAGCAAGATGCACCGAAGGAGACATAGATCCATGAACATAGCGAGAGAACATATTACTACTGTGTGTAAATGGAGAGCAAGGGTTGCCTCTCCTTTTATAATATTTTGAGAGTCTATGGATCTCAATCCATAAACAACACAAATCTAATGGTTCATAGTGATTTATATTTCTGTCAATGGCCATGATTTTATCGTAACACAATAACAATTAATTTTAAATAAATCAAATATATATTGAATAATCAAAAAAATAATTTAATCCATTTAAATCAATTACCATAGGAGAATTAGGAAGGATGCATGCCTTCCTTCCATTGGGGGGGGGGAGGGCACACCTTGAATTCCAATTCAAGGTGGCCGTCCATCCTCTTTAAAAGGAAGGAGGCACTTGTCTTCCATTTTCATGAGATATCTCATCCCATGGAATAATTTGCAACAACTGTTGTTGCAAATTTATTCACACAAATAACTCATAAGTATTTTGTGAAACTTGCAATCATGCCATGGAAAAAATACGTATCACATTCACACATCCAAAATAAAATGTAAATTAAATTTTCAATTAAGTGTCCAATGTGAATCCAATTCGTATCAATATTTAAATTATAAATATTATTTACAAATAGCTCTCTAATATATTATAAATCATATTTATAATATATATGATTAATATATAGTGCTATCAGTATTATTCATATCCTTTATAATTAAATCATAGTTAATTATCTTGGATCTCTATTCTCATGTGCCCAAATAATACGAATCACATTCACATTATTCATATCTTTAATAATTAAATCACATTTAGTTATTTTAGACAACTTGCCTTATATGGTCAAATAATATGAATCAAATTCATATTATTCATGATAATTAAATCACATTTAATTATCATTTTTCCTTAGTGCTCAGATACATTATCAATAATGAAATTATACTTGAACTCTTTCAAGGATAATGCGCTTTCTCTGTGTATACTTTGAGATAAGGATATAGAGATTGTATGTTCCACGTAAAGTGACTTGGATATTGAGATCATATCTCAAATCCTAATCTCAAGGACCTTCCACCACTACAAAAAATGACGGGATTGGCGTGCACATGATGGCTCATAATGTGCGCGCTGAGTGCACGCCATGTGCACATCCGGGCGATGGGCGAGCACATATGCTCGTTCAGCTCGTGCTCGCTTATACGAGAGTCGCTCCGACAGGTGGGCGAGCACATTGGGACGCTATGTGCTCGCCCACTTGCTGGCGTACACAAATGTGCACGTCAAAATGCTCGCCCCTATCAAACAGGGCGATCAAACACAGGGCACCTGACGAGCACATGCGCTCGCCCAAAGTGAATTCCAGGAAAAAAATTATACAGGTTCGAGGGGGTTTTGACGCCCCGTTGAACCTGTATAGCCTGTCAATAAACCACTGCAGGCGTGCTTATCAGAGCTTGCTAAGCGTATATATAGTATACCAGTTCGTCAACTAAGATAACTAGCACTAACAACTCGAAGTCACGCAATATACATGAATTTAAAAATAAACATTCAAATTTAACATCTAAATACTACAAATATATGTTGGAAGTAACGACAAGTAAAATTATAACAAATTATACTATCAAAGTTCATATAAAAGAGAAGACGTGCTAAAAGTTTAACAACACTAGAAGTCAATACCAACAACAATTTACTTCTTCTTTGATCTAAAAAATTTAGACATAAAATCCTGCTTTGATTTCTTTTTTTCCTTCTCCTTTTCTTTGAACCTAGCATACATGTGTGCCTCTTCTTCAGGGTCGTTCTCCTCCTCCTCTTCATCATCGGATTCAATCTCCTCAGGTTGAGATGCACGCCCTTGTGACCTATATTATATATATATATATAAGATATATACCTATTACTTGCATTTTGTAGCTATAGAAATATAAAATTATTACTCATTCTAAGTAGAATACTTACATGTAGGTCGTGAAATCTTCTCGGAGCTTCGTCACTTGGTCCACCATCATCGCCATCTGCGACTCCATTGGAATTGATGATTGGGATGGATGTGGTTGTGTGTACGACGGCTGGGTGTATGCAAAATAGGAATGACGATGTTCCTCCACATAGTATGGAGGAAGACCATCAAGCGTCTGCTTCCTGTCGCCACAACGTCCCTCTCCTCCAACACCTTATACGATTTTCATTGTTTAATACGAAATTATATATTACAAATGAGTATAGTAAGATAATATTTATCTATACCTGCTTCCAGATTGTTTTATCAAATAGTGGTTGCTCTCCAGTTGGATCACCACCCTATTTTTCTGCAGCTAATGCCAGATAACAATCCTAAAATACAAAATGAGATATATAAAAATGAGTTATAATATATCATTCAATTGTAAATAAATTGATAGACTTACCAACAATTCTCCTGCTTTAGGAGTAGACCGTTGCGACTCTCCTTCTTTCCCACTCATGTGGGACCTCGACCACCACTCCTGAAAAGAGGGTTCTCTTTCCAACCTAGCTACCTGAAAAATAATTTTAAGATGTGATAAGAACATTGAATTATATTAAAATAGATTTCAAAAAAAATTATATTGTAATATCATCTCCGCTCTGATCTGATTGTGGCTTTTAGAGCCACTTGTCGATTTAATCCTTTGTTTTTGGCGGTTTGTCCTTCCCATCGTGGATCTTCTTCCAAACTCCGCATCCGCAATGAATGCATCATAGAAACCCGTCCATCTGCAAGGAATATCTTATGATTAGTGATTACTTTAAAAAGATTTATTATAAATTCTTTAAGAAATACAATACCTATCCTCTGTACACCATGTTGGCAGAAACCTCTTCATCTCCTCAAAATGCATCTCCTCCCATCCCGTCTTCGCATGCGAGTCTCTCCTTGCCTTGAAAAATGTATCGCTTATTCTCTTTTCCGCCAAACGAATAAAGGCTCGACGATAAGCCTTCTTCCCCAGACCAGAACCAAGGCAAAACCTATTCTAAAAATTACAACAAAATATCGGATCCAAAAAACTTGACCAAAAATTATATATCACTTATTAGAAATTTTTCTTACAAGAAACATTTCAAACAGTCTCTCCTATTCTGAAGCAGGGATGCGACACAATCTAAATTGCATGAAAGTCAAGTGTGTCTTGATTATATTGGTTATCTCCTTTGTCACCCTGTTGCTATTCAAAAAATCCCTACATTTGGTAAAATTTGTAAATATGATACAAATTATAAATATTTGGAAAAGTTTAAATGACAACATTTATTAAAATCTTACCTCCCATCCGTCGTAACCTCCAACAAAGGGTTGGACGCCGAAGTTTGTCCAAATGCAGCAGGTAAAGGCACCGAGGTGCTCGGACGTTCAGAACAGGAGAATCAGAAGCCATCGATGTCCGTACTGGTATGGGGACCGGGATCGGAAACCCATCAACGCTCTTTCTCTTCTTTGATACTTGTGGGAGATATCATACTTGATCCTCTTGAGAAGCTAAGACGAATGATTCAAATCTGCGTATAAATTTTCTTGAAACCACGTCGACACTGTTATTTCTTCTATCGAGTACTACACCTACATTGGGTTCATACCAATCACACAAGTAGAGAATTACTTTATTCGGGCCTGGTATACTATATTCCACTTCTAATATCTCCTTTAAAATTCTATAATAATTCATATGATCTTCCTCATAACAAGATCCACGAACCATCACTCCATGATTCTGAGTTGTTAAATATTTATCGAAATTTAAGGTATGAAAACGATAACCATTGCTTCAGTAAGAGTTGTAAGATCGGACCTTATAAACAGGTCCTTCTCCAAAATATTTTAAAATATGGAATAAAAATCACCACCGTCCAACTGTTTTGAGTGGTCCTTAAACCAAGCTGGAAATTGATTCCTATAGACGTCCAGAACTTCGTCATCTGAATACATGGGATTTTCCTCGATAATTTTCTTCCTAAATTCCCTAAAATTAGTAAGAGGAACATCAGAATTATTTGAAATACAATTTGAATATGTACATAAAGTAATACAATTTGAACATCAGAATTTTCTTACTGAAAATATGGTGCTATTTCCTCGCAATTGTTTAATACGTATAACTCTGCAGCATCCTTCTCCTGTTTCGATAAGAAACGTTCAGTTGCCTTTCCTATGAGCTGAGTGGATGGACGAAAGATACTGATACAAGGTTCTTCCTTAGAGTAAAATATCTCATTCCTCCTAAATCTGTTATATATAGTCTCCACATCTTCTGGAAGATACCTAGCGCAGAATGTTGCGACCTCCTCATATATATATTGCGAACTTATTGATCCTTTGACTTTACTTTTATTTTGGACCTTTCTTTTAAGAAATAACATAAACCTACATAGAAATATGTTAACATTTTGTTGAAATAGTAAAGAATGCAAATTGTATAAAATACTTATAATTACCTTTCAAATGGATACAACTAGTGATATTTTACCGACCCTCCTACTTTTGCTTCATATGGAATATGAATCATCAGATCCTCCATTGAATCAAAAAATGACGGCAGAAATATCTTCTCCGAGTTACACATAATCACAGGAATACTTTTATGAAGATAATCCATCTTCATGTGGTGTATGCGTGACGACCATAGAACTTGAAAAAATCTGCTAACATATGAAAGAACATCGACAACGTTTTTTTGGTAACAATGTCTGAACACTAACGGTAGTAATCTTTCCATAAAAATATGACAATCATGACTTTTTATTCCCTTAAATGAAAACTTCTTTAAATCGACCAAATTGAAAAAATTTGATGCACATCTGTCTGGAAACTTCAATTTGTTTATCCATTCGCAGACAAGCTTAACTTGATTTCTGTCTAAGGTATACTCTGTATCGCCTGTCTTGAATGGCAGGAGATCTGAAAGATCAATTGTATTCTTTTTAAATGACTACTTCTATCTTCGATATGGATGATTGTTTGTAAGAAACCTTCTGTGGCAATAAAAAAACATGGTTTCTGACCGTGTTGAGGCTGGAATAATTTAGTAGTCTTTATATAATATGGACAACTTTTACTTCCATGCGTACTCCATCCAGATTAAATTCCATATGCCGGGACGTCATTTATCGTCCAAAGTAGAGCTACTTTCATGTTAAATGTTTGACTTTTATTAGCATCATATGTATCAATTCCATCGATCCATAACATTTTCAACTCATCTATAAGAGGACGTAAATAAACGTCGATATATTTTCCCAATTGTGTAGGTCCTGTTACCAACAACAAAAGAAGGATAAACTGTCACTTATTACATAACCATGGGGTTAGATTGTATGGTGTTTTCATTACTAGCCAGCAAGAGTAATCTTTACTTCTTCCATGAGGATTACACCCGTCTGTACATAAACCTATAACATAATTCCTCTTTTCTTCGTTAAATGTAGGAAAAGCTGACATCAAATACTTTCCAACAATCAGACTCGGAGGGATGCTCCATGTACTCATCGACTTTATGTTCCGCGTGCCATGTCTTGTACTTCGCCGTTTCTTTGCAATAATATAGTTGTTTCAATCTCGGAGTCAACGGGAAATAACGTAAAATCTTTCTCGAGATTTTTGTCCCACTCTTACTAACTTCTTGATATCTTGGCTCGTTACATTCAAGACACCGTTGTAAATACTGGTGTTCACCATAATATAAAATATGGTGATTTATGCAAGAGTTTATCTTAACTTCCGCTAGACCCATCTTTTGCATCATCTTTTTCATTTTGTAATAATTATCAGGTAATTATGCATCTTCCGGTAACATTTTCTTGATAATCTTAAGCATTGCATCAAAATTACTATCGGTCATATTATAATCCATCTTCATCGATAGAAGATCTGAAACCGTAGAAAGTTTTGAATATGTCTTGCAACCCAACCACAATGGCTCTTCCGCTTTTTCCAACAGCTCGTAAAATTCTACAGACTCTCTATAGGGTTCCTCATCATCTAAAAAAGTAGCATTAAAATCTGGGCCCGTGATAACAGGCCCGACCACTAGGGTATAAGGTACAGAAAATAGGGTCATTGCGACCCTAGCGATCAGACCGTGTATATCAAGAAAAAAAACCGAACCACTCGAAACAAGTCGAATCAATCAAAACAAAGCAAGCGGTCCTGCTATATGTTTAACCTGGTATAGCACCCAGGGTCGAACTCAAGGAGCACGGATTGGCCGAGAGGCCTACGAAGTAGTCAAAACAAAATCAAAGACAAAATATTTTTTATGTGGTTTTTAATTATTTTTATATTTTTTTTGGATTTTTAATATATAAAGAAAATAAGGAAAACAAAAACAAGCACACTTCAACAATTTATTTAATGCAACAAAATTCAACCAAAAATTAAAACAAAAATATTTTTATGTGTTTTATAATTTTTTATGTTTTTGGTGATTTTTTGGAATTTTTCTGATATTTATTCTACTTTCTGAAAATCAAACAGTGACAAAAATAAGAGGTACTGTCCAGCCAAGCCTAACGTCCCTAGATAAAATACCTAAGGACCTCAAAAAGGCCTGGAGGTAATTTTCCTATAAAACTGATGAAATAAGGAAAATTTAGGTACCAGATTTATTGTTTTTGGTTTTTTAATGTATTTATTAGAATTTTTATGTGTTTTTGAGGGTTTTTAAGTTTTTAAGGTTTTCCAGTGGTGAAAAGTAGCCAAAATTGGCTAGAAAATCAAACACACTAAACTAAACAGTACCTAATTTTTATAGAATTTTTAAAGGAGTTTTTATATTTTTTTAGGGTTTTTAAATCTAGACAGTAGCAAAAATGTAGGTTTTTGAATTTTTAAAATAACAAACGAAATAAAAAATGTCCTCAAAAATTCACAAAAATTCTACACCATGGCAGGAGCCATGTGTCAAATTTTTGTCGAATTTGGAGGTGATTTGATATTTTATTCAAAAATGACAAGAGGGTACTGTGTACAAGGACTGAAATGCAAATACCCTAAGTTCTGGGGGTCCCGATGCAAAATACCCAGCAAAACACGCGCCAAGCACGTGCCTGGGGCACTCAGGGACCTATCTGTAATAAAAAGAAGTCCCAAGGACCAATTGGTAACACGTACCAAAAGTCTGAGGGCCTCAGCTGCAAATAACCCAAGAAATCACGCACATGCGGAATTAAACCATTCACAGGGGCATAAATGCAAATATTAAAAAGATTTCATTCATTTCATAACAGCCAGAACAACAAGGGCATAGACTGCAAATATCCCAAAAATACACGTGACGAAGCACGTGGCTCACACAGGCAGGGGTATAAATGCAAATAAACTAAGCTCGAGGTCCTCTATGCAATTTACCCTAAAACTAAACAACGTATTTAAATATTTACAGGACTAATGCGAAATAAAATAAAGATAAGGGCCTAAGGGTAAATTACCCTTTATTAAGCGGAGCTGATGGATGGCCGCCACGTGGCGATCGGACGGTCAGGATGGGGCGGCTCTCGATGCTGCTGCTGCTCTGCACGATCCAACGGTCCAGGCCAGGACACGTGTGGATCTGACGGCCTGGATCTTTCGCCTCGGATCTGACGTCAAAGGGGGGGCTCCAGCCACCAACGGTCAGGATGGCACCTGGAGCGGGAGGCTAATCCGACGGCTCTGGAGGGTCCTGGAAGAACAAGAGGCCGGCGAACTTCGCCGGCCCAGTACGCGCGCTCCGGTCCTCCGCGGGGGCTTCTGATGATCGAGGAAGCTTCGCCTTGGCCTCCCGCGTCTGTGGGACGTCTCCGATGAATCAGCGGAGCTCCGAAGAGCTCTGTCGACTCCGGCGGAGAAGAAGCTCCGGTCCTCAAGTAGGAAGGCCTCAGACAGCCCTCGATTGACCTGTAAAACGCAACCAAAGAGCTCCTGGGTCGAGGGCAAACTACCTCGACCCCGTTAGAGGTGGTGCAAGTGGATGGTGCGGTGGTGCGGGCGAACCCCGGCGATGCGACGGCGAAGGGGTTCGAACCCCAGCTCCTGTGCGAGCTGGGTTGAATGGAGGGGCGGAGAAGGTGCGCGGGGGAGAGGCAAACTTGATGATGGAATCCGATGATCGAGCGGGACGATGAGGTGGTCGGAATCGAAAGAAAACGACGGCGGAGCGATTTGGGGCAAAACTGAAATTGGACTAAAAGGGGGAACTACGGGACTACCTGGGTGGATGAATGGGCTGTGGTCGAGCTTGCGCAGCTCTGGGTCTTCGCCTCAAGGACCGCCGACGTCCGAGGCTCGAGCTCCAACTCGGGGCGGAGCACGGCGGTGAAGAATCGCCGGATCGATGGCTTTCACCTCCTCTCCTCGCTGCAACAGGTCAAGGCGCGAGCTGTCACCTCTCTCTCTCTCTAGAGCTCACTGGAGAACGAAGCAAATGACCAAAGATCGAGAAAATGGGTGGCGGAGCTGGGTATTTAAGTGGGTGCAGGTCCGGCTAGGGCTGGTCGGGTAGGGCTGTGAGAAGCGCGGATCCCGATGTGGATACCCCGGCGAGGGTCTCGGATGCACGAAGAAGAGATAGGACCCGGGGTTTGCGGAGATGGCGAGCGGATCGAGCGCGGAAAAAGAGGAGAAGTCGGGTCGGGCGCGAGATCCGCTGGAGAAGGAGGTCCGCGGAGAGAGTTCACCGGAGGTCAACATCTCCGTGGGCCAATGAGAAGCTGCCACGTGGAAAAGATTTGAAGCTCAAAAATAAGGCAGCAAATGGCCGATTTTGCAAAAACTTAAAACATGAATTATTTTTATTTTATTTTTTTCTATTTTTTGGTGATTTTTAATTAATTTTTGGAAATAAAAATAAGGTATACACATTATATATCTATATTTAGGTATATATACAATATGTAGGCTTTTGATTTTTGATTTTTCATTATTATTTTTGTACAATTTTATTCCTATTTTATATTTTATTCATTTATAGTATAAAATAAGGAATAAAAGAGTATTTTTATTTTGTTTTTATTATTTATATACATAGGTAAAATAAATAGATATATACATCTATATACATGGTATATATACAATGAATTTTTTATTTTTTTATATTTTGAATTTTGTAATTTTTATTTGATTTTTGTTTTGATTCTTTTTATTTTATTATTTTTTTATAATATATAACCTAGAATATTTACAAAAAGTTTTGAAAATAACTTTATTTATTTACAAGGTTAAATAAATATAGAGGCATGGTCTATGTACATGATGAAAGGGTATTTTTAATCTTTTTGGTTTTTACCTTTTTGTTTTGTTTTTTTATCTTTTATAACTATATACAAATATTTACAACTGTATTTTTGGTGAGGAAAATATTTTTATTTTATTTACATAATTATTTACACAAGAGCCCCTATCTCCCTCTACTTTGGCTTTTATGCGGTCAGGCCCATGCTGAGCCCTCCCTTGGGTTAGGTTGCTCAATATTTATTCTAAATATTTCCCTCTTTTTCTTTTTAATCTTTATTCTTTTATTTTTGCACAAAAACATGCTAATTATAGGTTTTTACACAATGCATGCTTTTGGTAATTATTCCTATTTACATATATCTACATGTATTTGCAAAGGTTTTTGTAGCTAAAATATAAGAATAAAGAGTGATGAATGGGCATTCATCACCCCCCTATACTTAACTTTGCTAGTCCCTTAGCAAACACTTATTTGAAAAAGAAGTGAAAAAGAAAGGAAGAAAAAGAAAAAGAAAAAGAGGGGAATGTACATGGATCAAGGTTGAATCATTAAACTTTCCTTTATTAAATTGAATTATGGAGCTCAATCAGATCTTTGGATTATTAATGTGTCGGAACCTTATTTGGACTTAAGCTTAAAACCCAACAGCCTCTAAGTTCCACCAATCTATGGGCAAGACTCCTCAATAAACCAGATCAGAACAAGTCTACATACACTAACTCTAATGACTATGAATCTTTCCATGCAGTGTAAGTGATATGTGGCTCCTCACCTCAGAAGTAACAAAGAAACAACCTCCCTCAACCTGGTAACTCTAATGCCTCGGTCTAGCAACTCTTTCCTCGAGAAGCGGGGTATTCCCTTCTAAGTTCAAGTGCAACCGGCTCAAGAAGAGGGGGAAGAAGTATAGACTTTTGGAAGCTTAGCCAGTGTAGCTAAGTCTCCCGCTGCAAGTTTCATGAGATGTAACATGGATACCATAAGCTTTGCTTTATTTGACTATATACACTCCGGTGGGGTTATTAAATTTTCAATCCGACCCACCACTTTTTTGGAGTTCTTTTTGCATTTTGCATTTTTTTTCAAGGACTTCTATACAACATATCTACATGGTGCAGCATATATACAAGAAATTTTCCTCTTGAGCCAGTAGACTATCCCTCTTTTGAAGCTTTATTGCAACCCACAACTTCTGTCTTTAGCCTTCATCACCACTAGACCAAGTTGAGACGCACTTCCTTCACTAGAAGAAGAAGAGAGGTTCCGCCTAGAAGTACTACCCTCATATGCTACCCCAAGCCAAAGGAAACTGCCTCCTCACCACCTCATCCGTGGAGAGCCATGTGTAAAGTGCTGGTGCAAGTCAAGCCATTGTCTCTAAGAGTCATGCGTGTGTTGTTAAGTGCTCTACTTAGGCTCATCAAGATGACATATGCTCATAGCCTAGTGGACTCAAAGAATTAAGTCCTTATGGACCTGAAAAGCCTTAACCCTAAGTCCTATAAGGTTCCTCTTAAAGTTAGGTGGATTAAGATCTTATTCAAGCTCCATTTCTCAATTTAATTCCAGGCTTAGTTTAAATGTCAACTCTCATCCAGAAAAACTATATACATATGTACACAAGATGCTTATTTACACAAATTTTTACAATCGTGCAAAATTTTTGAAAAATATTTTGAAATCATGGATGAATGATGCATGAAGTGCAAGTTTTGCAAAAAGATATTTACACACATTTACACAAGATTTTTGCAAACTTTTGATTTTCAAAATATTTTGGAAAAAATTTGTACTATATACATAATTTTGATACAAAAATATTTACACAAGCTTTACACCAAAGATTTTTGAAATCATTTTTATAAAAATACTTTGTACACTAGCTATGTATGTGCATGATAAAAGAAGTTTATGTACATGAAATTTTTTTTTAATTTTTGTGATTTTTAGCCATTTTATTTATTAATACACTCACACAAAGTACGAGTTATGGCTAAAGTATATATGAAATATATACACACCCCCCCTATACTTAGCTCGAACGATGTCCTCAGAGTGATCAAGAGCGATGAAGAAGACATAACTCGTCCTTTAGTAAAAGGGAAGTGAAAAGGAATGGCTAAGTACAGGAACGAATAGATGAATAGAATGAGAGGGACTCGGTGGTTTCCCCCTATACTTAGGATTAACTAATCCTAAGTATAGCAAGCTGTACATGAAGGGAAATCCGAGTGAAGAAGATACAGAGTCTGCCCCCCCTATACTTAGGGTAAAATATCCCTAAGTATAGGCAGCAAAACAGGAGCAGAAAGAATGAAAAGAATACCCGCAAGTCCTACATCCCCCCTATACTTAGGGTAAAGTACACCCTAAGTATAGCATAATCATAAGATGAGAAATGGGATGTGGGACTAAAGAATAGAATGATATGGACAACTGGATCTATACAAGGCGGAGGAACAGTGAAAATCAGGCGTGAGATGCAAAAGATGTGAGTCAAGAGACCACATCTCACGCAAAATGAATAGGGGCAACAATAACGTCCCGCGGCTCATGATCTAGAAATGGCTTGAGCCGCTGGCCGTTCACTCGAAAGGTACTCTCAGAAGACAACTCGGATATATCAATGCTACCATTGTCGTGTACCTTTCTGACCAAGTAGGGTCCCTTCCATTTGCTCTGCAGCTTCCCTGGAAACAAACGAAGCCTCGCATCAAACAGCCATACTCTCTGTCCAATCTCAAAATGCTTGTGGCTGATATGAGAATCATGCCACTCCTTCACTTTTTCCTTATAATGTAGGCTGCTTGAGAAAGCTGCATCTCTAAGCTCCTCCAGGGCAGCTAACTCTGCCCTCCTCTGGTCTCCCATACCATCTGGATCCATAAGAATATCTGTGACTGCCCAAAGTGACTTGTGCCTCAGCTCAACAGGTAAATGGCACGGCTTGCCATATACGAGGCGAAAGGGAGATGTGCCCAATGGAGTCTTGAAAGACGTCCTGTATGCCCACAAGACCGAGTCCAAAAGCTGTGACCAATCCTTTCGGTCAGGGCGGACGACTTTCTGTAAAATAGTCTTGATCTCCCTATTCGACACCTCAGCTAGACCATTCGTCTGTGGATGGTAAGGTGTGGCAACACGATGGTCTATACTGAACTCGCTAGCAAGGGCCTTCACCTGGTCGTTGATGAAGTGAGATCCCCCATAAGAAATCAGAACTCGTGGAACCCCGAACCGCGTGATGATATGCTTCCTCAAAAATCTGCAAACTGTCCTCGCATCAGCGGCTCGGGCGGGGTTAGCCTCCACCCAACGACTCACATAATCAACGGCCAACAGAATGTACTCAAATCCCTGACTCTTAGGGAATGGACCCATGAAATCGATGCCCCATGCGTCAAAAACCTCACAGAAGTGAATGGGCTGCATCGGCATCATATCACGCTGTCCACAAGTGCCCATCCTCTGACAGTCAGTACACCTCTTCACGAACTCATCAGAGTCCTTGAATAGGGTAGGCCACCACAAGCCGGATTGGAGCACTTTCTGTGCCGTTCTCCTCCCAGAATGATGTCCTCCTGCCTCAAGCTTGTGGCAGTAAGTGAGGACGCTATGGTGTTCCTCCTGAGGAATACACCGACGCCAGATGCTATCCCCTCCTTCGTGGTAAAGGATGGGATCCTCCCAATGGTAGGACTTGGCCCTCGCAAGGAAGGTCTCAAGCCTCTGCCTGGGCCAATCCTGTGGGACTTTCCCAGCAACGAGAAAGTTCACAATATCGGCATACCACGGGAGTGAGGCGATAGCAAGGATCGCCTCATCTGGGAAGGTATCTCGAATAGGATCAATCTGCTCAGACTCCTCAGGCTGCTCTAAACGGGAGAGGTGATCCTCCACCACATTCTTGACTCCAGGCTTATCCTTGATCTCAATGTCGAACTCCTGGAGTAGAAGGATCCATCTAGTCAGTCTGGCCTTGGCATCCTTCTTTGCCATGAGGTACCTGATGGCGGTGTGATCTGTAAACAAAGTCACTCTAGATCCAATGATATACGATCTGAACTTATCTAGGGCAAACACTACGGCTAGCATTTCCTTCTCTGTGACCGTGTAATTCCGCTGAGCGGAATCCAATGTGCGGCTAGCATAGTGTATGGCAAACGGAACTCCATCCCTCCTCTGTCCCAGCACTGCCCCCACGGCAAAATCGGAGGCGTCCGTCATGATCTCGAATGGGAGAGACCAATCAGGCGGCTGGAGGACAGGAGCCTCAATCACGCACTGCTGGAGAGTCGTAAAGGACGAAAGACACTTGTCATCGACAAGGAACTCGGTGTCTTTCGTCAAAAGGTCAGTCAACGGTCGGGCAATCCTGCTGAAATCCTGAATAAATCTCCTATAAAATCCAACGTGCCCTAGGAATGACCGTAGCTGCTTCAAATTGGACGGCGGTGCGAGTTTCTTAATGACATCAACCTTGGCCGGATCAACCTCCATGCCCCTGTTGGAGATGATGCGGCCAAGCACCGTCCCTTGAGTCACCATGAAGTGACTCTTCTCCCAAGATAGAACCAAATGATACTCAATACATCGCTGGAGTACTCGGTCTAGGCAGTCAAGACAGGAGTCGAATCCGTCGCCGTAGACTGAGAAATCGTCCATGAAGACCTCTAAACACTCCCCTACCATGTCCGAAAAGATCGACAGCATGCACCTCTGAAAGGTCGCAGGGGCGTTGCATAGCCCAAATGGCATGCGTCGAAAAGCATATGTGCCGAAGGGACAGGTAAAGGTGGTCTTCTCCTGATCCTCAGGAGCGATGGCCACTTGGTTGTAGCCCGAGTACCCATCCAGGAAGCAATAATGGCTCTTCCCTGCCAGTCTCTCAATGATCTGGTCAATAAAAGGTAGGGGGAAATGGTCCTTCTTGGTGGCTTGGTTGAGTCTCCTGTAGTCAACACAAACCCTCCAAGAGGTGGGTACTCGTGTAGCGATCTCCTCTCCCGACTCACTGATCACAGTCGTGATGCCCGTCTTCTTGGGCACCACATGCAAGGGGCTGACCCACTTGGAGTCGGAAATGGGATAAATAAAATCTGCACTCCACCATTTCGATATTTCCTTCATCACAACCTCTCTCAGGTTGGGGTTTAGTCGCCGCTGGAACTCACGCGACGGCTTCGCCCCCTCCTCGAGATAGATATGGTGGGAGCACACTGCTGGACTAATCCCATGGAGATCTGCTACGCTCCATCCGATCGCCTTGCGGTTCTTTTCAAGAACCCCCATCAAACGGGATTCTTGCTCTCCAGTCAACTCGGCGGAGATGATGACTGGGTACATCTCTGGATCGCTCGCAAGGAATCGATACTTCAGCGAAGTCGGGAGCGGCTTCAGCTCTAGAATGCTGGGTGCTGGCAAATCTGGCTGCGGAAGAAACTGAGTGAAAGCTGCTAGGTCTGCCAAATCTGCCTGGGAAAGTGAAAGCGTACTCTCACAAACTGGATCGGGAGAAGGCTGCTCAACTGCACTGTCTCTGCTCAGCTCTGCCTCTGCCTCCTCCTCATCTATAGGCTCAGGTGGACTCAGGTCTGGTATCTGATCATAGCAATCGGCCCAATCAGACTCTGAATTCGAGGGTTCTGTGTCAATCGCGGTGGCATCAGTACCACCGAAAAACAAAGTGGCCTCAGCACCACCATCACTAAACATCGTGTCGCGATCAAAGACCGGCTCTGCTGCCTCTATGGTATCCTGAACCAGGGCTGTGCTCTCCAGACTCTCCTCTGCTATCATCTCGGCATCAGTTGTATCTGAATATGAGAGGATGGTCTGTGCTGTAGGATCTGCCCAAGCTGCTTCATCGTCTGTGATCACAAAATCGCAGTCCTGGTGGATGTCTGGCTTTGTGTCTGTCAGCTGCTCTGAATCTGTACTCGCATCTGAGCGGGCTCGCTCTCTAGCTCTGTAGTCCTCGACCGTCTCTATTTGTATACTCTCGCCCTCGACGCGAAAGTACACCTTCCCGCTATCATGATCAGACACCGCCTTGGCTGTGGCCAAGAATGGACGACCGAGGATGATGGGGGTATCGGCCACTGACTCAGGGATCTCCATGTCCAACACTACGAAGTCCACGGGGAATTTCAGGCCCTGAATCGTGACGATAACGTCTCGTAATAACCCCTTCGACCTCTTGACAGATCGATCAGCGAACTGAAGGACTGTCCTGCTCTATCGAAGAGTCCCCAACTTGAAGCGGTCGAGAAGGGCTGCCGGAAGAAGGTTGATCGACGATCCGCTATCTAGAAGAGTACGGTCGAACCTCTGCTCACTAATCTGGCATCTGACGTACGGGGCCCCTGAATCTGGCCTCTTGGCTGGCAGGCGGTTCTGGATCGCAAAACACGTGGCTTTGGTCAGCACGTGAATCTCTGAAGTGTGGTTCCTCCTCCTCCTCCTGACTGTAGTCCTGTCTCTCAAAGAACGCTGGAGAAGGAGGATGTGCTGCAAAGCCTCCTGGAGGGTCAGCTGGATGTGGAATCAATCGATCATGCTCTGGCTGAACTCCTCAAGCTCTCTCTTTTTCGGTTTTTCTTTTTTCTTCCCCTTCCCCATCTGAAGGGCTCTAGGGAAGGGGATCACAGGGTCCTTCGAAGATGAAGGACTAGGAAAAGGCCTAGACGGTTCGACGACCGGATCCACACATACATCATGCACCACAGTGGGACCAGAAGAAACTAAACCTTTTCCTTTATTCAAACCAAAGTTCTGAGATACATCAAAGCGAGGAAAGACAACATCTCTCTCAATACAAACACCGGTGGCCTCAGTACCACCACTGGCTGGCTCTGCTGCTGCTTGTAGACGTCCCGCGGCGTCAGTACCGCGGGCTGGCTCGGCTGAACGGGTGGCATCAGTACCACCTCCTCGAACTGGTGAAGCGGCGGCCTCAGTACCGCCAGTGGGATCAACATCCTTGGTGGCATCAGTGCCACCATCATCATCTGGAGCGGCCTCAGTACCGCCCTCCTCCTCCTCATGTGGCGCCTCTGAAGTATCCTCGTGGTGAAGCTCAGATGAGGCGCCGCCGCCTGCTGGGATCCTACCGCTCCTAAGTGTGACAAAATCAGCATCAAATAGATCCGAAGACATATCATCAAATGGGTCACTAGGAGTGGCAAGCTCAGTGTGTACTACCTGCTCAGATTTCCTCTTGAGGTTGTTCGGGTTCGGCTCAATCTGGGCTGGAATGGCGACCTTCCCTCTCACCAAGTCCCGCATCTCCTGGCGGAACTCGTCCATCTCCCGTCTGAATGTGGCCTGCTGGTCCGTGAGGAGGCGGGTGATGTCATCCAAAGCGGGGCTCTCGTGGGAGCCCGACGGGTAGCCTCTCTGGTGCTGAGGCTGCTGGAGCTGCTGCTGGTGGTGAGAGGGATATGAGGAAGGGTGCTGCTGCTGAACTGGGTGAGCCTGCTGCTCACGTCTCCACGACTGTCCCTGCTGCTGGTAGGGACGTGGACCGAAGGATGATGGCTGGTGCTGCTGGTATGCTGGGGGCTGCTGCTGCGACTGCTGGTGATCTCTCTGCTGGGAGTACTGCCCTCCCTGACCTGACGGCTGCTGCTGGGGCTGGGCACCACCATTCCCCCACCTGAATCCGGGATGGTATCGTCGGATCCCAGGCTGGGGGCGGTCATACCAAATCCCGTTGACATCCATCAACGGCTCTGCATCGAAGGGGGCTGGCGGGAGTACTGCCAGAGGCTGATCCGGCTGGTAGACCACCATCTGCATGTCTGGAGATGGTGGGGACTGGTAGGTCGGCTGCGGCTGCTGGTACGGCTCCGCCTGTACAAGGTGAACCTGTCTAGGCTGCTGTGAGGAGCTGGAGTGCTGGGACGAGCTGCTGCTGCCGCCGGTATCGCCTCGCGACAGAAGACGGGGCTGTGAAGCCGTCTGTGCCTCCTGGAGACACATGAGCTGGGTCTTCATGTCGCTCAGAACCTGTGCCATCTGTTCCATCTGAGTGATGCTCTGGCACTGCTTCTTCTCAATCAGCTCCATGCGGTCCAACTTCTCGCTGATAATGACCATGTCCGCAGCGGATGACTCTGCATGTGCTGCTGCGACTGCGGATGAACTGGATGGACCTGCATCTACCCGTGCTATCCGCTGGTACTGCACGGGTCCTGGCTGCTATGGCTGGGGTCTCTGATTATACAACCTGTTCTGGGACATCACCATGTAGTTTTCGGCCATCTCCTCGTAGATGGACCAGACCTGGTCGTGGTCCTTGGCAAAGTAGGACCCGCCGCAAGAAGCGTTCACCAGACCCTGAAGCTCTGGCGTCAACCCGCTGAAAAAGCTCTGAACTAAGTTCGGCTTGGAGATGTCGTGGTGCGGGCATCTGTCTAGGAGCTCTCGAAACCTCTCCCATGCCTCGTGAAACTGCTCGTTGGGGAACATGGAGAAGTTACTGATCAGGGCCCTCGCTGCATTCGTCCGCCCGAGTGGATAGTACTTGTTCAAGTACTCGGTGCGGAGCTGCTCCCAGGTGTAGACAAACTTCCCCAAGTGTTTCAGCCAGGTGGCTGCTCTATCTGCCAGTGAAAAGGGGAAGGCTATCATCCGGATCGTGTCCTGGTCCACGTGGCGATCGTGGACAGTGCTGCAGATCATTAGGAACTCCTGGAGGTGGAGGTGGGGCTCCTCAGTAGCAAGTCCGTGGAAACGGGGCAGCAACTGCAAGGTGTTCGGGGGGAACTTGAAGTCCCCCACGATCGCTGGCACTACTACCCAGTGATGCATCAGAGTCGATCCGGGGTTGTGCAACTCCCGCATCGGTCGTGGTGGTCCTCCTGTCGCGGCGGCTGCCGCTGCGGCGGCGGCTGCTGCTGCTGCTGCGGCTGCTGCGGCTCGTGCCTCTGCATCAGGTATCTCCTCAGGCTCGCTCTGCTGATCTCGCTCTGCTCTGAGCCTCTCCAACTCTCGCCTCATCTCTATCATGAATGCCCCCTGATCGCGTAACTGTTGCTGAACTGTCTCAAGTGATGCGATCAGGGTGGAGTTGATCGCCCCCTGGTCTAAGACAAAATGTTGATCTCCTCGTGGACCTCCGGGGTGATCGTCTGAACTGCCGGCCATGGCGACGTCTGCAAAATCAAATGAGCCCAACTCAGGTGCTGTCAAATCTGCTAATCTCTCCTCGGGCTCATGTCTCTCAGTACCAAAAGAAAGGGGGTCGAGGGGGAACAGGGCGGAGTCGTACTCGGGCTCGGAGAGCTGGTCTCGACTCTCGCGGGCCAACCTAGATGATCGGGTAGGCGTGCCTGAAAGCGGTGCAGCCAGAGGCTGCCTAAGAGACCGCTACCCATCATCTTGATTTGGCGAGTAAGGCGGATGAGATCTGGAGTCAACTATGATCACAAACAAACCCCCGGTTCACCAACGCAACGCGAGCTGAAGACCGTGAAAGTTCGGTCAAATTATCTTGTCTATTTTATTTTGGTGAACACACAAAATATCAGAGCGCTTACGTAACCTGTTAGGATATCCGATGCTATACCAACCGACTGGCCCGCACGGAAGAGTCGGTAATCAGTCGGGACTAGCACCGGGAGGCTCTACCTAGGGTGCGGGTCACTCTCTCGTGCATCCAAACCATACAATGAGGGGGTTGCTCTCCCCAAGACAAAATTTTTAGGGTGAGCGGTTTTTAAGGTCAATAGTCTTAGCCAGTCCCAATTTTATGGTTTCTCTTTTAATCTTTTTCAAATATCAAGCAAAAGGCATAACGAATTTTTCGGTTCTCCTGGTTATTAAGTCCGAAAACAGGGGGGAGAAGTCGGAAAAGCCGATGCACGATAAAATCAATGATGCATGCAAAGTAAGGAAGGCGTACCTGACTCCAGCACTCTACATGCAATATGATCCACGCATAAATGTAAAGACAGAAAGGAAACTACCTAAATGATGCAACGGGAAAGCCGAGTCCTAAACGAGCAATTTCTAGCGAAGAACCGTCTAACTTAGTCACTCGCCCTCGATCCAAAGAGTCCGGTCTAGACCCACCCCTCCTCTTCTCGACAGGTCGAGTTCAGGAGTAGCGCTTGACGGGGCAGGCTCGCGGCACGTAGGGTCTCAGGAAAGCGACTAAGTTATTTTTATTATTGATTTATTAGTAGGTCCAATTAACGTTCTATGGGAACAGATAATCAGTTAGGTGTGTGGATCCTACTAACTACGGCACAATCACCAGAAATTCCTAGGTCTAGGGGCTCGAGCAAAAACCGCGTAAACACCGGAAAAAGGCAGAAAGAAAATAAAATAAAACCGCGAAAAACCGCGAAAAACCGTGCAAGTCCTAAGGGTCCCCCGAGCACACCGGTGCTCGGCGAAACAGACCCGCTACGGCAAGTCCACAATGATCCAAGTCTAATGTCTGAGTCCCTGTATTATTACAACAATAATCAAATATTCCTAATCTAACCTCACCCACTCAACTTTCTCTC
Source organism: Ottelia alismoides (assembly GCA_037367405.1). Lineage (NCBI taxonomy): Eukaryota > Viridiplantae > Streptophyta > Magnoliopsida > Alismatales > Hydrocharitaceae > Ottelia > Ottelia alismoides. Next base: position 287,608 of record JAZKJV010001445.1, on the reverse strand, counting down.
TCGCTCTCTCCTGCGGCTCCGTGCAGAAGGGAGCCGCCTCCGAGTCTCGCGGTTGCGTCGGCTTCTCGAAATCGGCCGCCTCGATCCTCGGGCCCTCGCAAGAAAAAGAGACAAGTGGTCAGTCCAAATTATTGTCAAAAACTATCAGAAAAATGTATCTACAAAAAATCTATACAAAAAGCTGCGAAAATCAAAAAGCCGCGGAAAAGCTAAAAAATGACTACTAAGCCGTGCTCCCCGGCAACGACGCCATTCTGATAACAGGCCCGACCACTAGGGTATAAGGTACAGAAAATAGGGTCGTTGCGACCCTAGCGATCAGACCGTGTATATCAAGAAAAAAAATCGAACCACTCGAAACAAGTCAAATCAATCAAAACAAAGCAAGCGGTCCTGCTATATGTTTAACCTGGTATAGCACCCAGGGTCGAACTCAAGGAGCACGGATTGGCCGAGAGGCCTACGAAGTAGTCAAAATAAACAAAATCAAAGACAAAATATTTTTTATGTGGTTTTTAATTATTTTTATATTTTTTTGGATTTTTAATATATAAAGAAAATAAGGAAAACAAAAACAAGCACACTTCAACAATTTATTTAATGCAAAAAAATTCAACCAAAAATTAAAAAAAAATATTTTTATGTGTTTTATAATTTTTTATATTTTTGCTGAATTTTTGGAATTTTTCTGATATTTATTCTACTTTCTGAAAATCAAACAGTGACAAAAATAAGAGGTACTGTCCAGCCAAGCCTAAAGTCCCTAGATAAAATACCTAAGGACCTCAAAAAGGCCTGGAGGTAATTTTCCTATAAAATTGATGAAATAAGGAAAATTTAGGTACCAGATTTATTGTTTTTGGTTTTTTAATGTATTTATTAGAATTTTTATGGGTTTTTGAGGGTTTTTAAGTTTTTAAGGTTTTCCAGTGATGAAAAATAGCCAAAATTGGCTAGAAAATCAAACACACTAAATTAAACAGTACCTAATTTTTATAGAATTTTTAGAGGAGTTTTTATATTTTTTTGGGGGTTTTTAAATCTAGATAGTAGCAAAAATGTAGGTTTTTGAATTTTTAAAAATAACAAACGAAATCAAAAATGTCCTCAAAAATTCACAAAAATTCTACACCATGGCAGGCGCCATGTGTCAAATTTTTATCGAATTTGGAGGTGATTTGATATTTTATTCAAAAATGACAAGAGGGTACTGTACACAAGGACTAAAATGCAAATACCCTAAGTTCTGGGGGTCCCGATGCAAAATACCTAGCAAAACACGCGCCAAGCGCGTGCCTGGGACACTCAGGGACCTATTTGTAATAAAAAGAAGTCCCAAGGACCAATTGGTAACACGTACCAAAAGTCCGAGGGCCTCAGCTGCAAATAACCCAAGAAATCACGCACATGCGGAATTAAACCATTCATAGGGGCATAAATGCAAATATTAAAAAGATTTCATTCATTTCATAATAGTCAGAACAACAAGGGCATAGACTGCAAATATCCCAAAAATACACGTGACGAAGCACGTGGCTCACACAGGTAGGGGTATAAATGCAAATAAACTAAGCTCGAGGTCCTCTATGCAATTTACCCTAAAACTAAACAACGTATTTAAATATTTACAGGACTAATGCGAAATAAAATAAAGATAAGGGGCTAAGGGTAAATTACCCTTTATTAAGCGGAGCTGATGGATGGCCGCCACGTGGCGATCGGACGGTCAGGATGGGGCGGCTCTCGATGCTGCTGCTGCTCTGCACGATCCAACGGTCCAGGCCAGGACACGTGTGGATCTGACGGCCTGGATCTTTCGCCTCGGATCTGACGTCAAAGGGGGGGCTCCAGCCACCAACGGTCAGGATGGCACCTGGAGCGGGAGGCTAATCCGACGGCTCTGGAGGGTCCTAGAAGAACAAGAGGCCGGCGAACTTCGCCGGCCCAGTACGCGCGCTCCGGTCCTCCGCGGGGGCTTATGATGATCGAGGAAGCTTCGCCTTGGCCTCCCGCGTCTGTGGGACGTCTCCGATGAATCAGCGGAGCTCCGGAGAGCTCTGTCGACTCCGACGGAGAAGAAGCTCCGGTCCTCAAGTAGGAAGGCCTCAGACAACCCTCGATTGACCTGCAAAACGCAACCAAAAAGCTCCTGGGTCGAGGGCAAACTACCTCGACCCCGTTAGAGGTGGTGCAAGTGGATGGTGCGGTGGTGCGGGCGAACCCCGGCGATGCGACGGTGAAGGGGTTCGAACCCCAGCTCCTGTGCGACCTTGGTTCAACGGAGGGGCGGAGAAGGTGCGCGGGGGAGAGGCGAACTTGATGATGGAATCCGATGATCGAGCGGGACGATGAGGTGGTCGGAATCGAAAGAAAACGACGGCGGAGCGATTTGGGGCAAAACTGGAATTGGACTAAAAGGGGGAACTACGGGACTACCTGGGTGGATGAATGGGCTGTGGTCGAGCTTGTGCAGCTCTGGGTCTTCGCCTCAAGGACCGCCGACGTCCGAGGCTCGAGCTCCAACTCGGGGCGGAGCACGACGGTGAAGAATCGTCGGATCGATGGCTTTCACCTCCTCTCCTCGCTGCAACAGGTCGAGGCGCGAGCTGTCACCTCTCTCTCTCTGGAGCTCACTGGAGAACGAAGCAAATGGCCAAAGATCGAGAAAATGGGTGGCGGAGCTGGGTATTTAAGTGGGTGCAGGTCCGGCTAGGGCTGGTCGAGTAGGGCTGTGAGAAGCGCGGATCCCGATGTGGATACCCCGGCGAGGGTCTCGGATGCACGAAGAAGAGATAGGACCCGGGGTTTGCGGAGATGGCGAGCGGATCGAGCGCGGAAAAAGAGGAGAAGTCGGGTCGGGCGCGAGATCCGCTGGAGAAGGAGGTCCGCGGAGGGAGTTGACCGGAGGTCAACATCTCCGTGGGCCAATGAGAAGCTGCCACGTGGAAAAGATTTGAAGCTCAAAAATAAGGCAGCAAATGGCCGATTTTGCAAAAACTTAAAACATGAATTATTTTTATTTTATTTTTTTCTATTTTTTGGTGATTTTTAATTAATTTTTAGAAATAAAAATAAGGTATACACATTATATATCTATATATAGGTATATATACAATATGTAGGCTTTTGATTTTTGATTTTTAATTATTATTTTTGTACAATTTTATTCCAATTTTATATTTTATTCATTTATAGTATAAAATAAGGAATAAAAGAGTATTTTTATTTTGTTTTTATTATTTATATACATAGGTAAAATAAATAGATATATACATCTATATACATGGTATATATACAATGAATTTTTTTATTTTTTTTATATTTTGAATTTTGTAATTTTTATTTGATTTTTGTTTTGATTCTTTTTATTTTATTTATTTACAATATATAACCTAGAATATTTACAAAAAGTTTTGAAAATAACTTTATTTATTTACAAGGTTAAATAAATATAGAGGCATGGTCTATGTACATGATGAAAGGGTATTTTTAATCTTTTTGGTTTTTACCTTTTTGTTTTGTTTTTTTATCTTTTATAACTATATACAAATATTTACAACTGTATTTTTGGTGAGGAAAATATTTTTATTTTATTTACATAATTATTTACACAAGAGCCCCTATCTCCCTCTACTTTGGCTTTTATGCGGTCAGGCCCATGCTGAGCCCTCCCTTGGGTTAGGTTGCTCAATATTTATTCTAAATATTTCCCTCTTTTTCTTTTTAATCTTTATTCTTTTATTTTTACACAAAAACATGCTAATTATAGGTTTTTACACAATGCATGCTTTTGGTAATTATTCCTATTTACATATATCTACATGTATTTGCAAAGGTTTTTGTAGCTAAAATATAAGAATAAAGAGTGATGAATGGGCATTCATCACCCCGCAACGGCCATAACCATATCTGCAAAAGGATTAATATTGTCATCTTCTTCCACATCATTCATCCTGTCCTCGTAATCCTCACCATGCCTCCATCAAATTTGATATCCTTCCATGAAACCCATTTTATAAAGATGTAATTGAGTTTCATCTTCGACGACATTTCTTACACGGACAGAAGATAATTCCATCTGAATCCACGACACGGGAACCTTGTACGTAAGCAAATTGTATAAATTCCTGAACACCTCTTTGAAAGGTATCTGCTATACGTCCATCTACTACACGGTTGTACATCCACTCTCTATTTGCCATGCTGATCAACCTGAATTAAATAAATTATAATGTTAAATCCATGAAAATATGTGAGGATACCTAAACATATCCCATTATTGAGATAAAAGATGAGAAGAGAAGTGTTTTAATTATGTTATCACTTGAGCCCGTCCATAAGATTCAAACTTACTAAAAGATGATCGTTATCATAAGCTTCTTTATTTCAAACGAAAATTCGACAGCATAACTCTGCACCTCTCCCTTATACCTCATAAATCGATCGCAATCAACTTTCAAAATAATCATATTAGTGATTATTTCGATGGTAAACTATGATTGATTTGGTATACCGAAGAGGAAGGGGTTATGAACCGGATGTCTGTAAGAAATAAAGAGCTTGTGACAATGATCACCTTTTAGTAAGTTTGAATCCTTACGGACCCCCTTAGTCCGGGATCTCCGAACTAAGGAAAGCTAACATAAATGTAATACTTTAAGATCACTTTACATCATACATTTGTACGTGCTACAAATGGGACTATAAAATAATCTTAAAATATTTATTCATTTATATTAGCCGGATAATTATGTAAATTTGGTTGGTTAACGATGGGGATAGGGATAAGTGTGATCCTAATTTAGTGCCTAATACAGTGCTTGGGTCACTAATAGTTGATGTGCACATGCAAAAAAATGAATTATAAACCTGCAAACATCAAAATCCACGACCATTGGTCTGGGATAAACATCCCAAAGTGAGTCCAATAGTGCTGTGAAAAAAGTAAAAAAATATAACACAGTTAGAGGTGATCAAATCCTCCAATGTGTTGCACATGCCTCCCGTTGTGCAGGGCCACACACCACCCGGTGTGGAAGGACGCACTGTGTGTGAATGATTTTGTGTGATTTTCTAATAATTAACGGATAGTATTTTAGACTTATCATCAACCTAACTATATGTTAATGTGATATACTTAATCACACTAACTAGAATTTAACGTGATAATAAATTATCACAGAAGCAAAATTTTTGTTTATAGTTATAATTATCACGCACCAATGATTTTAACTTAAATAAATAAATGTCTAATTTTACATTCACTAAATAATTCTTATTCTCAAAGGATTTGTATCTCCCGTCACTTCTTTCAGTGAACCTAATATTATGAAATTAGTGTCATGGCACTTCTATATATCAACATTCCTAATGTTATTAAACTAGTCTTATGACAGTTTTCAATGAACCTAATATATGAACCTAGTGTTAAACTAATATATCTCTCATCCCATCTATACCAACATTCACCTACATCACTATTTAAGCACTTTACTTGTTGTGTCATTTAATCAAGCACTTAACATGCCTATAATATTTCATCTATATTAAACAAAATTTTACTCAAATCTAAGTAAAACTACATTTTAAACACCTATAAGAAGCATAAGCAACAAGATTAACAACTAGTGAGATTAAATTAAGAACAAAAAAATAAAAATATCAAAACCCTAAATCTACTACAACAACTATGAAATCGAATGAAATACGCAAAACAAAGACAAAGGATAATAAGATATACCTAAAGAGGGATGTATGTGCGATTGAATGGTCAAAAGGGAAGCCCTCGACGCGCTATCGGCGGAGCTCTCGTCGCCGGAGGGGATGAGACAGAACCTAACTCGCGCAAGAATGAGGGGATGGGGACGCCCGACGTTCTGTTTACGGGCGCGGGTGAGCACACTTATGTGCTCGTCCCGTGCTCTTTAGGTACTCGCCCCGAAAATGACACGCGCCCGTTCCACCACGCCTTTAATTTCAACTTGACGAGCACAACCGGGCGAGCACATGTGTTATTAAAGTGCTCGGCCATTTACGAAAACTTAACTGCGTCTCCAGATTCAAATGGGCGATCATGCTTGCGAGCACTTGTGCAGCCTAAGTGCTCGCTAGGCTTTGAGCGAGCACTTGTGCTCGCCCAGTGCATGGCAGATAGTGCACGCCAGATAGTGCATGTCAATCGTCTTTTTTTTGTAGTGCACAGTTGTTTGATTAAATCAAATACGTAAATCTAATCTTTTCATTACATCTGAATCATATTCAGACCACTATCCAACATTCGGACAAAGATTAGATTACTTCTCTATTGAGAGGAGCCATTAAAATCCAGACCTGTTTCATCACTCCCTTGGAATGGAAGCGTCATGGTTATGCAATCGTACATCATGCATATTGGAGGACCTAGAATAAATACGAAGTCTTAGATCTTATTTAGATTGTCTACTTCATAAATTTGTAATTAAGTTTCTCACTTGATCATTGGGAGTTGGTATAAATTTATACTTTCCAAAAGCATATATCATACATATGTATTCGTCATGTACTTTCCAACAACATATATCAAACCTGCAAATTTAGTCTAAGCAAGATGCCGTACACTAAATTTGATCCACAATATCTCATGAGTGAGCCCATATCTTCGAGTTCAATAATGAATCTGTGTGATCCCTTTGAGAGATCATATTACTTATATACCCTTGTAAACACACATGCGTGCAGGTGTATAGACCTTGATCAGATCATAAACCTATCGGTCTGCCAAATGTACATACTCAACCATATAGTTGATGAATCTTCATTTCATTACCTTTATTCTATCATTTTGACCTTAAAACCCCTATCTAAATGCATGTAAATAACATTATTTTGTGCAAATTAACATTCATTATCTATTCCATTTATTGTATATAAAATATAAATTTAATGCTAAAATTATAGAATTAAAAAAGAAAAGAAGAAGAATAAAATGACAAAGGTATTTATGACCCTAAATCGTGAAACCCATGATCTTGATGACTGCATCGACAAGAAAAAAAGTACGGGAAGATAAGGGCCAAAATCTAATAAAAATCCCATTATTTTATTCCTTAATAATTTATTTTTAGGACCTATTTTATTCTCTTTTATTTATACATCAATAAAGAAACTTTATACATGAATGTTGTAGACAAAAATATATAGAAAAATATTAAATTTACTTCACACAAAAATATTATACAATATACTTTCTATACTATGAATAAAAAGCCAAAATCAAAACTTCCCAGACCCATATCTTCTCCTTATGAACTTAAAATGTATCAAAATCGTTTTATTTGTATACAACTTTTAATAACCTATTTAATGAAGATAGTTTCATTTAATTTAGATTTAAGATGCAAAAGTTAGATTGTGGACCTATATTTTACAGTTAACCCAAATAAAATATTCATTTTATGTATTATTTGTAATTTTTATAATTTTATAAATATTACATATAATATATGTACATATTTAGAATATAATAAAATCATTAAAAATACATTAAAATAAAATAATATACAAACCTACATAATTGGAATACTTATACTTATACCTATATAATATATACATATATTTATTTAAGTGCGCATCCGAAAAATATGATAAACAATATATTTTTGTATATAAAAAATAAGTCACAAATTTATAAAATAGGTATTTAAAATAATAAAATCAAAAAATACAAAATAATAGTAAAAGACCTAATATATATATATATATATGTTAATTTACCTATAAATAAAAGCTTGGAAATTAACATTTAATAAATTAACTCCTAAAATAAATAAAAATCATATTAATGTACTACAAAAAATAATAAACACATTGTGTTTTATAACTTAAATTTAATTAAATCATTTACTATTTATTATAGATTTTACATATAATTTTTGGTTGCCTTTTTCTGGTTGGTCCACATGGACCAATCAACGGGAGTCAAGAGTTGACCTCGGTTAACTCTTCTCCCCAAGCACATAGATCTGTCAAACCTTGTCGATGACTTGCCTCGATTTTCCTATCGCTCTCTTCATCGATATGGAATGCGCTTTTCACGAAAAATCTTCCTGGCCCATCGAGCTTTCACGTGGGTGTAGTTCTTTGGACTTTGGTCCATTGAGTCGAGCGCTCTTGTTAGTCAAAATCTTCCTTTATAAAGTATCGCATCTACCCTTCCTTAGGGCTTTTATCTTTCTTCCGCCGGTAAACCCTAAATCTCATCTTCGAGCCTCCTCCCTGGTGACAACAGGAAGCAACTCGACCTTTTAGGGGTCTGATCTGCTGTAGAATCAAGGAGATCCAGCTCCTTTGCCATCTCCGCCCGAAGCTTGCTTTAGGTGGCTCTGACTCGGTGAGATCCTTATTTATTTTGTGCTTTTAATTCCTTTGAGTAGCAGTAGTGTAGTTTAAATTTTTTTGTAGTTAGTTTACCAGTTATTTCACAAAATCTAAAAAATCCATCTCACCATATCTTCAACTCCGTCGCTCTTTTCCAGCCACACCGGTCACCCTCCGCCTCGCATATCACCCCCATATTGTTTCTCTTCACCTTCTGATCACTCAGCACCCCCTGCAGGAAACAAAGAGAGACTACTCTATTGTAGGGGGTTTCAAGGTTCACGAATAGGCTCCAGGTACCATGCCTCGTCTGAGCTCTTCTTGAAGTCTTCAACAATTTTGAGGTGGTCTACAACTGCAGAATCATCTTAGGAATCCATGGAGCAGCTTAACAGGGAAGAAGGAGGTCCGAGGTAGCGAATACATCGATCCTAAGTGTAGAGGACTCGCTGTTCTAGCGAGTTTTTTCAAGTATCACCTCAGCCGTCATATGAGACTGTACGCCCCAAGTCGAGCAGTTGCCACCCGATCAAGCAAAACTAGCACTGTTTGATCATGCCTCCAAATATAATCTTTTCCATTGAAGCACGAAGAAGTACACACCTCCAGATTCTCGACACATGGTTAAGTGGAGCGACCATAGTCATCCTCCCATGCGCGATAAAGGGTATATTACACACTTCGCCCCGTGCATTTTTGTTTCACAATTTAGTCCACAAATTTTCTTTCATAGTGTAATATTTTTGTAAAATTTACGTACAGGACCTAAGCTTCCCGTGGTTTTCATTTAAGTCCTTGCCCATGTTAGCCAACAATTGTTGTGAAAATTACATGCAAACCCCCTTGGGTTTGGTTTAATTGGATTTCATCTGAAACTAGAATTATTTAGTGTAATATTTTTGCGACAATTTACATCCAGGCCCTTGCACTTGTATTAAATTGTAAAAATAACCCTCCAGGTATATATTATTGATTATTGTCATGTTTACCGACTGGATTTCTCTGAGGTGTTAGGATAGTCTTAAAAACTTAAATATTTGCAAAAATACCATGCAAGAATGTATTTTATTTTTGTAGTTTTGATTTTGTGAAAAATAGCACCTTATTACTAAAATATTATGGAAAATTAATTTAGATACCAGCCATATATTTTTATCACATCTTTTTTTGGTTATATATTTTGAGTATACTTTCTATTTATAAATATTCAAAATCTGAGCTATTATTCCCTGTTTCCAATAAAAATCCATAAAAAATATAAAAACATTTTTAAAATCTAAAAAAAAAATTATATTATGTATATTATTGTATTTTGAACCTACAAATAAAAAATCCCTAAAAATGGAAAAATGAAAAAGTCTAAAAATTTAAAAGCTCCCAAATCCAATTAAAAATCATAAAAAATTCTATAAAAATCCAAAAATTGTAATTTCTATTTCAAAATTTTGTTTATTATATTTAGAATTAAATACCAGTAGTTTTGGAAGCTTTTGAGCCTTTTTGCAATTTTTAATTTTAAATACAATTTGGACCATTTATCTTATTCACTATTTTGTCTTCTTTTTTACTTTAAAAATATCTGAAAATTCGAAGAAAATTCCCCAAAAATAAAAAATAGTAGAAAAATATAAAAATACAAAAATATTTATTTTTTATTTTTTTATTTATTTATAGTAGTCTACATATTTATATTACCTTATATTATATATAGGTCTATGTATTCCTATATTATATATTTAAAGAAAAAGAAAATAAAAAATAAAAAAATATAAAAATAAAATAGAAATTATAAAATTAAAATAAGTAAAAATATAGCATTATAATACATAAAAAAATATAAAATAAAAATCCACAAAAATTTAAAAGCCCTAAAAATAACCAAAAATCATTAATTGTCTTTCTTTGCCAATGATTTGATTGTCTATCCTAGGTTGTTTATTGTGTTTGACCCCTACTATATTTGTTCACTATACATATATTTGTTGGATATAATAAATTTTGATTCACACTTGTGTTGCTCGATCTATACATTATGTGGGTTAATTGTTGTTTGATTTGACATTTGTGAGTAGTCGCCTCAACGATAGTTTATCTTCACCTTCCGTGAGAATATCATTTTAGACCTTCATAAAAGTCAACTCAAGAAATGACACCATTTTCGGGAAGAAACATGTAGGATAGAATTTCGGGTCATTTTCCTTCATTATTTTTCTATACTTATTTCCTATCTTTCTTGATATATTTGCTTACCTGTGCTAAGGCATTCTCTTTGATTTTTCTTGCAAGGGACTTCGAGACGTTGAGGACTGTCTAGGTTGTTGAGGCACCCGAGTCAAGGAGACCATGTCCTTCTACTTGTGGACCAAGAGAAGAGAGCAAAAGAGAAATACTTAGCATAAGACTTTATTTTCTTTTATAAGAGAGCGATTTATTTTTGCAATTAATTTGTAATAATACAGGTATTTTGGACTTTGTGCATTCGAGCTCAATTTCCAAGTGTTTGTTCACTTGGGAACTCACTGTGTTTTTCATGATTTCTATCGCCTTTATTTCCTCTTTTTTCCCCACGTTTTCCCGCCTTTCGTTTCTTTGTTTTCTGTGATTGAGCCCTTAGATTTAGGCGTGCTTGCTCGGTAGCTAGGTTCACATCCCTAAGTCAATTCATGTGCTTATGGATTACTTTGCGATTTGACATAGCTCAATTTAATAAAACTTAGAGTGATCACTGAGTACCAAGAGTGGCAACATAAAATGCTTGATAGGCCCGTTATGATGGGCACTAAGTTGTCTCAAAGATCAGACCTTTGTGTGATCATTCTAGGGATTAACATTTTGATTCTTCTTCACACTAATAACACTATCTGTTCTTAGGATGTTTTCATCGTTGCATTAGCATATAGATTAGGTTTAAAAATTCTACCTTGCATCCCGCTAGGAGAGAGTTGGGAATCACTGTGAGTCTTCTATCTAAGCATTCATCATGATTTTGCGACTTGCATTGCATTTCCACCTTCTCCCTTTGAATTTAACAACGTAGGCAAAATGAAAATCTACAAAAACATTAGGTGCTTGTATTGAATATACTCAAAATAAGTGATTATACAAAAAATTAAAAAAAACGGACTGCTAAAAATACTTGATCTAAATAAATTTGATTAATTAGATTCATTTCATTGGGAGATCAAAGCTCTCATCTGTTTTCATGTACCATTGCAGAAGGTCTCCCTCTCGAGTAAGTAAGTGCTATCGTAAGGATTAGGTCCAAAAACCCAATATGTAACTACGTTGTTTATCGCCTGGATTTCTGAAGTATTAGAGCTTCAATCATACGTGAACGAGTAGGGCCTGGTCGACGATAATGTTCTCGCCTTGTCTAGAATGTTCACCTTATCCAAAGTACTGAGATTAGGCCACGCCTTCACGGGTGTGTTTATCTCATAATCTTGCATCCAAGTACGTCCTTGTACGCTTGATTAATCGCAGATCTACCCTTTTAATAGTATTGAAATAATGATTTCGTTGCAGTCAGATAAATCCAGATCGATAAAAAATTAACTGCACGAATCGGATAATCAACGAATGAATGAACGCGCGGTTTTATATTTGTTTAACCTGAGCAAGCCCCATGGTCGACTCAAGGAGGCAAAGGAACAACTCGGGATCATATTAGATGAATTAGATCACGGTTTTCTAAGTGGGATTTTTTTAATTTTTTATGCAATAAAAGAATGTAAATGCACCGAGCGGATGAACTAGGTTATTAAGGAAATCAAAAACTTAGCCAAAATTAATTTGAATGTGAAATTAGACCAAATTGACCAAGTTATATTTTTCCTGTAAACCTAATCCAATGATGAACGCAAATGTATTTCTTTGGAATTTTTATATTTAAGATGCATAAATGAAAAATGCAAACATTTTGGGATTTTTATCCAATTTTTCGTGCAAATGATATGCAAAAATTATGAAAATTTCACTGGAAGTTAAATATGATGAAATGAAGCTACACTAATGTTTTTAGTTTTTTTGACACTTTACGGTTTTTTACTGAAAATAGAGTGACTGTAGTATTTAATTCTTAATAAATCTGTGAAATAAAATTATCTAGAAAAGAATTATATTAAATAGATATTTTTATAAGGAATCCAAGAGAATTGAAATTTCTCAAAAATGATGTCCGTGGATTTCATTAAAAATCATTTACCTATATCACTAAGAAAATTATTTTATGCACAATACAACTCCATATTTGATGAAATTTGAACTTTAATTACAGAACAATTACAGGCACCAAATATGAATTTTTCACAATTATTGAAGCAATATTTGATAATATGCAAATTTCAGAGCAAAATGGGTAAAATATCCCTGAATTTCCAACTCTGATTTTTAATAAATTATCTAATGCTCACAAAAATATAAATAAATAACCAAAAGAGAAATATTTAAATGCTCTACAAAATGCTATTTTTCTGATAAAAAAATATGAAAAAATACTATCCAAATTAATGCTCAAAGCCAGGGGTCTCTTTGCAATTACATAAATGAAATAAATGAACAAACTATGCACAGGGACAATGTTGCAATTAACAGAACAAACAAGACAGAATATGCTATTTTTACAACTACAATAAAATAAAAAGAAATAGACCTTTTCCTTTTCCTCCAAGCTAGGGCAAAAGGGTAGGGACGATGGCGCGAGATGCGAGAGGCGTGCAACGACGAGGGGCGGAGCGGAGGCGGCGGTCGTGGCACCGCAATGAGCAGCGCTCGGTGGTGGTGACGTTCGATGGTGGCGCACCGCGCGAAGCTAGGCGTGTAGAGGCGCGGTGGTGGGGACACGCATCGTGGGGAGCGGCGGTGCTGGAGGCGCGACCTGATGCGCTCGGGCGGCAACCGGCCTGTGACCATGGGTAGGGGGCGGATGCCACGTGCAGTCTGGAGGTACATTGAGGTGGAGCGGGCGGCAGCGCCGCGTGCATGGAGGCACTGCGTGCGTCTGCATGGCAGCGGTTAGCGGTAGCAAGGGGCGGCGCCGGGCGGCAGCGATGCGCAGCGCGCGACCGTGAGGGAGAAGCGGGGGCGCATCTGTCGAGTTGTTGGCGGTGCTGGGCGCCGGCGGCGGTGAAGGCTGTGAGCGCGTCGGTGGAAGTGAAGTGCCGCGCTGCGGCCGGCTGGGAACCAGGGGGCGGGGGATCCGAGGAGCTTGGCGACAGGTGGCTGGATGGTCGTCCAAGCTGCTACTAGTTTTTTTGGAATATATATATTGTTGTGATTTTCTTCTTGTAAACAGGAAATAAAATGTGAAAATAAAATGCAAAGGTGGTGATGATTATTGTGATGGTGGTGTTTTTTTATGAAAATATTTTGATGATGAATAACAAGGAAAAAATTTTGTTAGATAAAATAAAATGGAAAGATGAAGATAGAATGCTTACCTGTGAGAATCACCATATTTTTGGAGGAGCTATGGTGTACGGCCTTTGGTTATCGTGGCCTCGATCCGATTTGGCGATCAAAAAATCAGAGAAGCTCTGGAGCTTGGCTGGCAGCTCACTACGCGGAGATTAACCGAGGATCTCGCCTGCAGGTTGTCGTCGCTCAACGTCTAAGGAGGAGCTATCACCTCACGGCTTTAAACGGGGCTCGAACCTCTCTCACTCGTAGAATGGCAGATGATGAAAAATGGAGGATGAGATGTGAATATAAAGAGGAGGAAGGAGTTAGAAAAGAGGTGGAGAAGATGGAGGGATGGTGGAGGAAGTGGTGAGTTGATGAGTTGGAGTGGAAGACAAGTAAGGGGAGAAGAAGTAAAAGGGGAATAAAATAAATAATTAATAAAGTAATATAGGCTACTAAAAATAATTAACATAGTAATAACAAAATAGTAATAATAAATCCGAAAATAATAAAATAAATCTGAAATAATAAAAAAATGGGGTGACATGTGACGGCTCTAGGAGCCGTCACATGTCGCTCCTAGAAAATACAAAAATTAAATGTAAATAACAATAAAAAAGAAATAAAAAAAGAATTAAATCAAAAAGTGGTCAACACGAAAGTTGCTCGTCTCGACGAGATCTATAACTTTTGTGAAGGGCCAAAAATCAAATGATACCATATGTACAAAGAATATTTTTGGATGGTACCTTATAGGTATAAAATACCACATTTTTATCTTTTGAATTTTTTGTCATTTTTAAATAAGAGAAAAATTAAAAAAAGTTAGAAAAAATATGAAAGAAATATTTACAACTTAGTCTATTTTTTTGGATTTTTAATAATTAAGAAAATAAAATGATAAAATACATGAGCAAAAAGGTCAATATGTACAATATACAATAGGGGCCCAAAACCCTAGCTTTGCTTACAAGCTCCGATTTTAATGAAATTATTCTTGTTTTGAAGGTCTCTGAATGTATATTAATTTAAAAGTGAGTAGACCTAAATCAAACATTGTATGAGAGAGACCTGTACATTTTAAGGCTCCTAGTTTCAAACTTAGATTTGGATCTTATTGGTCAATTTTACAAGTTAGTATTTTTTTTGATATTTTTCTTTAATTAGTGTTAGTAATATATACACTATGGGGTTGATTTTATTGGATTTGGAGTTAGTATAAAATATATACAAATAGGTGAAATATGGTAAATATACATGTAAGTATTTACAAGTAAATTGGGCTTCTTATTTAATGCAAATATTAATGCTACAATGCAGATATTACTTATGCATGCATGAATGCTAATTATGCAATATAAGTAGAAATATGCATCTAATTACTCGGGAACAAAGCTCTATTTTTAACTTTTAGAGTGATGAATCACAAATTCATCAACCCCTATACTTAAACCTAGCTCGTCCCCAAGCAACTAAGATGAAATGCAAGTGTGAAATGATTTTGGGTTCCATATGAAGGTCATGAACAAAAAGTTGAAAATAGAGCTTGACTCGACCTTTGGATTAATTGTGTGGCGGAACCTTATTGGGATCTGAATTTAAGACCTAATAGACTTCAAGTTCCACAAATCTTCTATTCAAGACGCCTCAACAGTCAGGTCAGAACTAATCCTCAGACGTAAAAATCTGAGGACTATGATTCTTACTTGTACTGTGTAAGTGTAAAATAGCTCTCGACATCAGAAATGGATAAGAACCAGCCTCCTTTAACAAGGTAACTCTAATTACCCGGTCCAGTAACTCTTTCCTCGAGGAGCGGGGTATTCCCTTCTAAGTTCAAGTGCGACTAGCTCAAGAGGAGGGGGTAGAGAAAAGAATGGACGGTAGCCAGTGTAGCTACATATCCCGAGATGTTTGACCAGTGTAGCCAAGTCATCCAGCTACAGAATTCTTGCTATCTGGCCTGTCTACTTTTTTGGAGTTCTTGCATTTTTTTTTACTTTTTTTGAACTATATACAAGGTGCAGCATGTACATTAGGAGTTTTTCCTCTTGATCCAGTAGACTATCCCTCTTTTGAAGCATTATTGCAACCCACAGCGTCTGTCCTCTGACGTCAACACCAGGAGACTAGGTTGAGATGCACTACCCTCCCTAGAGGAGGACGGATGTTTCCACCCGTGTGCTACTCCAAGCTAAAGGATTCTACCTCCTCACCACCTAATCAATGAGAGCTACGTGCATGGTGCTTGTCCAAGTTAGGTCACTGTCCATAAGAAGCATGCATGTGCACGAGATATTCTACTTAGACTAATCAAGATGACATGTGAACATAGACTTGCAGACTCAAAGAATTAAGTCACTTGACTTGAGAAATCTTAACTCCAGTTCCTATAAGGTTCCTCTGAAATTAGGTGGATTAAGGCCAAATCAAGTCCCTCCTCAACATCTATTCATAACTTGGTTCAGAACCCACTAGCTTTTCACCTTTCATATGCAAGATATGCAGATGAGATGCAGATGACATGCTACATAGATGAATGGAAGCAAGACTATTTTTATTTATTTATTTTAGATGCAAGGATGATATGCAAAAGTAAATAAGAAGCCTTTATTTTCAACATTTTTGTTTTATTTTCTGGTATACAACAATTTTTAGTTTATATAATTTGTATATAATATACATAGTATAAAAATATTTTTTTGGTTTACATCCTATTTTATAGCAAATTTTACAAAAGTACATTTTTACAAAAATTTTACAACTTTTTATATAAGTATTATACATATAGTACAAGTATACATAATTTTTTTTTCAATTTTACCCACCCCATATTTATTGCATAATATATACAAAAATATATGAAAATACGCGAAAGTACGAGCTATGGGTAAAGTATATATGTAATATATACATGCCCACCTATACTTAGCGTGTGCTATGTCCTCAGAGCACGAAAAACGATGAAAAAGAGATAGCTCGTGCTAAGCGTAGGAGAGCTAAAATTACAAAAAGTATAGAAGTCGTTCGGCCCTCCTATACTTAGGCTCTGGCAGCCTAAGTGTAGAAGAAGATAAAAAATAGGGCGGACGAGGTCAATAGGGGGAATGGATGAGTATGTACATGGAGGGCATCGCCCCCCCCCTATACTTAGGCTCTAGTCAGCCTAAGTATAGGGCAGGAGTGAGTATGAGGACCGATGTGATATAGAGGATGTACAGTGAATAGACGCGGGTCCCTCTCCCCCTTATACTTAGGATATGGTCATCCTAAGTATAGACATAAAATGAAACAATATGGAGCCGGGGCGAGTGATTTGAATCACTGGGGAGGGAGGGAGAGAAAGTATATACAAGAAAGAGTGAATATACAAGGATTAAGATGGTCTGTGACGAACCTTCTTGCGGACGCGAGGAGGTGGATAATATGCATATGTGTAGCTGTCGGATTTGTCCTCGGATAAATAATAGTGAGGTGTAGGAATCGTTCAATGAGGGTCGGCACACGGCTGCTTGCTCAGATATGGCTTAAGAACAACCGACTAAGCTCACTCATATAAATCACCTTATCTGGACCAGATGAGGACTCCTCAGAAAATTCCTTCTCCGGTATGGTGAAGGGAACTTTCTTAGTTGGTTTTCTAGAACCTGAATCATTGAGAGGAAGATGAGAGCGACGCGCCTTGAGAGGTTCGGGGGAACACCTCGAGAAATCAATTCTCGACTTCCTCTCACTAGATAGCTGGCTAGAAGTGGGAGCAACCATGTTTTTATATGGAGTCAATTTAGTTTTGGTTGTTTCCTTTGATGATCCGGGATGTGGTGTGGTGATGACCATGGGTTCCTCATCAAACGAGTCACCATATAGATTATAATAGTCCTGAAGGGTCAGCACTCGGCTCAGGGAGGTAGTAGTGGTCTCAGTCAGCTTGGCATTATTGGGCTCTTGTGTCGGATCATCAAAATGGCCAAGGCAATCAACAAAGGTTGTGTCCGACTCAATGATAGCTTCTTGTGGTGAGTCCTCCTTAGATGCTGTCATGGTGGTGGTGCAAGCAGTTGATGAAGTGGAGGTGTAGGGAGTCTCAGAACCAACGGTCGTCCGAATAGTAGGTCTCTCAGGTGTAACAGAGAGGTGGGACTCATCTACCTCTCGATGGTCACGACTGTCAACGGATGTGCGGATCACCTTAGAGTAAAGTGTATCAAAGAATGGGTGAGGTCAGAGCACTCCAATGGTGAAAAATCGATCTCCTGAGTCTCATAATCTATAGTCGCCTTAGCTGAGGCTAAGAACGGCTTCCCGAGAATAATCAGAGACTGGGTGAACTCTCCTCGATGCTCAATGTCAATAACTGCGAAGTCTACCTGGAGTAGAGCACCTTGGAAAGTAACGATGACTGAAATATTTCCTCTAGACCGTTGATGGACCGATCAGCTAGCTGAATGATCTCTCTTGACTTTCTGATTGGCTTGAGTTTAAGCTTGTCAAACACAGAG
This sequence comes from Ottelia alismoides, assembly GCA_037367405.1. Taxonomy (NCBI): domain Eukaryota; kingdom Viridiplantae; phylum Streptophyta; class Magnoliopsida; order Alismatales; family Hydrocharitaceae; genus Ottelia; species Ottelia alismoides. The sequence goes on along the minus strand of JAZKJV010001445.1, from coordinate 269,354 downwards.
GTCGAGAGGATATTTATCAGAGAGTCATCATCAATTCTTGCATGGGTAAAGATAGTGTCTTTGATTTCACATTCCACCCTAGGCAACCGTTTAACTCTACGACTCTTGGTCTTTCTCCCCATCACCAAGGAGGTGGCCAGAGACACTGTGTCTCTCAGTCCTTGTTCTCTTAGTACCCGACCTCTTGGGCATCAATTTACTCTTACAAATCTCTTGAGGTCGGAGAAGTGATTTATGGCCTTTATTAAGGGAAGTTTAAAAATCAATTCCTCATCGAGTGCTTCCCTTATGGTATGATCCAATTTTTCTAAGTCTTTTTCATTTTCAATTTTTATGTATTTTTCTGATTTTTCAATTTTTCTGGTATTTTGGTGGATAAATGATCAGACTCTGGATTGGAGGGTAAGGGGTTAGTAGAAGAGGGAGGTAGAATGGACTCGAGCTGTACAAAATCTGTGGGTTCCTTGATGCTCGCTCGGTTTTCAACATCCAATCTGCTTACTACCTTTTCAACTTTCATACCCAGGCTGCCAGAAATTGAGTGCAATATTTCCATGACATATCTCAACTCGTTACCAAATGATTCATTTTTCTTAATAAGTCTAGAGATGTCATCCTCCATAAAATTCTCATGACAAATCATGGGAGAGTTCTGCTCAATTGGAGGATACTGCTGAGATATAGGGGTCTCATGCTCAACATACCTAGACTCTGGCATTTAATGCTGGGTGGAGTATGAACCATCTGAATGGCAGACACTAGTCGGAGCCTCACATGATGGAGTCAATAAAGAGGAAGTTCGTAGATTGAATCCATGGGTCCAATCCTATGAATGCGTAGACTCTCTAAATGGCAGTAAAGAGGGATGGTCAATGTAAGCTTGATCACTAAAGTCAATAAAGTCAGGAAGATCATTAGGTGCATGTCTTTCCATTCGGTATGTTCGATCAACCAAGTAATTGTGCCAGTCGTCTGTCTCAGCAGTGGCTTGCTCTTCGTATAGTTCATTGATTCCAGCAACCTCTCGAGAATAAGGACAGTCATCCCAAGATGGAAGTGGGTCTGGAGTATTAGAATAAGGAGTAGGTGAGAAATGCGAAGAAGTGGAGGAGTCAGTCGAAGTTCTGACTTCATAATCGGGTTGATGTGGAACCAACCACGGGTAAGGGTCTCCCATGGATGGTGAAGGATACATGGAAGAAGGAAAAGGCGAAGATGAACGGTATATGGTCGAGGAGGAATGACAAGAGGTTTCAGGGCATAGGGACCAATATCCCGACATCTTGAAGAGAAAAGGATGAATTTAAGCAGAACGGGGTAGAAAACGTGCAATTACACAGGATAACACACATGACAGACACAAAGACAAACGCAAGAGCAAACCCTGAGTTCACACTCAACACGATGAAGGACCCGAAACCGAGTCCGATTAGTCTGGTTGATTTTAAGTGTGAATTTTCAAGCAAGTAGCAAAGGTTACATGGCCTATAGGGAAGTCGGCTCAAAGCCGAATGCGTCTTCCTTGTTTAACCTGTCTCCTAAGATACCGACACCCTTTCTTTCTTCGCTCCTATATCAAGTTGATGAGTTCAAAGACCTGCCCCTATCTACCTGCAAGCAGGCAGAGGCTGACAAGGCTGAAACTTCACCCCGAGGGGTTACTTGCAACTTGTCGTGAAGCACCGCTTGTTCACCCCTATCTACCTGCGAACAGGCAGAGGTTACTTGGTGCTAGTCAGTGAACATGAGAAAATTCAACTCGTGATATTTGCTAGGATCAGTTGGTATGTGATATGGAAGGAGGGTATTTGGGCTCTGTCTTAGGGTGTGCACACATACACACAAGTACCCTCAGCCTGAAACAAGGTCGGGGTTACTCTCCCACAGACAAGGGTTAATTTTAGTCAGTTTTTTGTCCAATTCAATTAGTAATCCTGATTTTAGAGATTAGTTGTCACTGTAATTAATCCACACAAACAATTACGTCTACCGTCAAGTCCCAATTCCTTTATCCTAGGTTAGAAAAATCGAGAGAAAGAATCGGAAAAAGCGATGCGATCGAGAAAACGATGATGAATGCTTAAGTAAGAAGACTTACAATGCCTCCAGCTCTCTACAATGCGGGATGCAATACTGAATTGAAATTTTTACACTAAATGAATGCAATCGATGAAAAGCCGCTCCTAGACAGGCAGTTCTATTAGCGAGTGAAGAACATATTATATTTGGCTAAGTCATGCAGTCTAAGTGCGTCTTTTATGTGTGAAGTGTGGTCCTAAAATTTTACGAGCACAAACAGGTCCTAAAATAGCTCTAAGAGCTGTACGTACAGGTCCTATTCTACGCAAAGCAATCCACACAGCACACGGGGATATATTTTGATTATTCACTTACACACACGAGAACCCAAACGGGAACTGTTGGAAATACAAACTTTTTTAAATTAACAGAAATAAAAATCTTTTTGGCATCTCAACAACCGACTCGGTCCACAAATTGTCGGCCTCCGATGCACTCTGAGATACGTCGATTTCAAAAAAAACCGCTCCAAGTCCATCGGTCCCTCGCACAAAAAGATAAAAGTTATATCAGAGAGAGCTATCAAAATATATACAAAAATTATCAGAAAAAATAATTAAGGAAAAAATGAATAAATACAAGGTGGTTGGGGGGGGCCAAACTACCCGAGTGAATGGAAAATGTAAACCTAATTTTCTAAAGTGATCCTAAGTCGTTTGCCTCTCTGACAACGATGCCATTTGATTGATCGCGGATCTACCTTTTTAATAGTATTGAATTAACGATTTCGTTGCAGTCAGATAAATCCAGATCGATCAAAAATTAACCGCACGAATCGAATAATCAACGAATGAATGTACGCACAATTTTATATTTGTTTAACCTTGGTAAGCCCCAAGGTCGACTCAAGGAGGCAAAGGAACAACTCCAAATCAGATTAGATGAATTAGATCATGATTTTCCAAGTGGGATTTTTTTAATTTTTTTATGAAATAAAAGAATGCAGATGCACTGATGCAGATGAACAAGGTTATTAAGAAAATTAACAACTTTGTCAAAATTAATTTGAATGTAAAATTAGATTAAATTGACCAAGTTATATTTTTCCTGTAAACCTAATCCAGTGATGAATGCAAATGTATTTTTTTTTGGAATTTTGAATTTAAGATGCACAAATGAAAAATGCAAACTTTTTGGGGTTTTTATGCAATTTTTCATGCAAATGATATGCAAAAATTATGAAAATTTTATTGGAAGTTAAATATGATGAAATGAAGTAACTAATTTTTGTAGAATTTTCTGACACTTTATGATTTTTTACTGAAAACAGAGTCATTATGAATATTTAATTCTTAATAAATCCACGAAATAAAATTATCGAAAGAAAGAATTATCTCAAATAGATATTTTTATAAGGAATACAAGAGAATTGAAATTTCTCAAAAATGATCTATGTGTATTTAATTAAAAACCATTTACCTAAATTACTAAGGAATTTATTTTATGCAAAAGACAACTCCAAATTAGATGAAATTCGGACTAGAGTTTAGGGTTTAGCAATTAAAGTACAATTAGAGGCATCAAATATGAATCTTCATAATTTTTGAAGCAATATTTGATTATGTGCAAATTTCAGAGCAAAATTGGGTAAAATCACTGAATTTTCAACTCTGATTTTTAATAAATTATCGATGCTCACAAAAATATAAATAAATAACCAAAAGATATAGATTTAAATGCTCTACAAAATGCGATTTTTCTGATAAAAAGTATGCAAAAATACTGTCCAAATTAATGCTCAAAGCCTGGGGTGTCTTTGCAATCAGAGAAAACGAAATAAATGAACAAAATATGCACGGGGACACTTTTGCAATTAATAGAACAAATGGGACATAATATGCAATTTTTACAACTACAATAAAATAAAAAGAAATGGACCTTTTTCTTTTCCTTCAATCTAGGGGAAAAGGGCAGGGACGACGGCGCACGATGTGGGAGGCGCGCGGCGACGAGGGGCGAGCGGAGGCGGCGACCATGGTACTGTAGTGAGCGGCGCTCGGGGGTGGTGACGTTCGATGTAGATGCGCCGCGCGGAGCTGGGCGCGCAGAGGCGCGGCGGTCGGGACACGCATCGCGGGGAGCGACGGTGCTGGAGACGCGGCCAGACGCGCTCGGTGGTGCTGCGTGGTGTCGCGCGACAACCTGGAGCTTGCGGCCACGGGCCGGGGGCGGAGGCCACGCACGGTCTAGTAGCGGTTAGCCGCAGCGAGGGGCGGCGCCGGGCGACACCGCTGCATTGCGTGCGGCCGTGAGGGAGATGCGGGGGTGCGTCCGCCGAGTTGTTGGCAGTGCTGGGCAGAAGGCCGGCTGCGGTGAAGGCCGTGAGCGCATCGGTGGAAGTGAAGTGCTGCGCTGCGGCTTGTTGGGAGCCTAGGGGCGGGGGCTCCAAGGAGCTTAGCGACGGGTAATTGGATGGTCATCCAAGCTGCTGCCAGTTTTTTTTGGATTATATATTTTTTTGTTTTGATTTTCTTCTTGTAAACAGGAAATAAAATGTGAAAATAAAATGCAAAGGTGGTGATGATGATTGTGATGGTGTGTTTTTTTATGAAAATATTTTGGTGATGAACAATAAGGAAAAATTTTTGTCAGATAAAATAAAATGGAAAGATGAAGATAGAATGCTTAGTTGTGATAATCACCAGATTTTTGGAGGAGCTATGGTGTGCGGCTTCCAGTTGTCGTGGCCTCGATCTGAAGATCAAAGGAGCTCTGTGAGCTTGGCTGGCAGCTCACTACGTGGAGATTAACTACGGATCTCGCCTGCAGGTTGTCGTCGCTCAACGTCTAAGGGGGAGCTGTCACCTCACGGCTTGAAACGGGGCTCGATCCTCTCTCACTCGTAGAATGGAGGATGATGAAAAATGGAGGATGAGATGTGAATATAAAGAGGAGGAAGGAGTTAGAAAAGAGGTGGAGAAGATAGAGGGATGGTGGAGGAAGTGTTGAGTTGATACCTTGGAGTGGAAGACAAGTAAGGGGAAAATGTAAAAGGGGAATAAAATAAATAATTAATAAAGTAATATAGTAGGCTACTAAAAAAAATTAAAATAATAATAAAACTGAAAATAATAAAATAAATCCGAAAATAATAAAAAATAGGGTGACATGTGATGCCTTCAGGAGCTGCCACATGTTGCTCCTAGAAAATTCAAAAATTAAATGTAAAGAAAAATAAAAAAGAAATAATAAAAAGGATTAAATCAAAACGTGGTCAACACGGAATTTGCTCGTCTCGACGAGATCTACAACTTTCATGAAGGGCCGAAAATCAATGATAATGTTGTGTAGAATGTTCACCTTATCCAAAGTACTGAGCTTAGGTCATGCCTTCACGAGTGTGTTTATCTCATTATCTTGCATCCAAGTAGGTCCTTGTACGCTTGATTGATAGCGGATCTACCCTTTTAATAATATCGAAATAATGATTTTGTTGCATTCAGATAAATCCGGACCGATAAAAAATTAACCGCACGAATCGAATAATTAACGAATGAATGTAAGCACGGTTTTATATTTGTTTAACCTGGGCAAGCCCTAGGATCGACTCAAGGAGGGAAAGGAATAACTCGGGATCAGATTAGATGAATTAGATAACGGTTTTTCAAGTGGGGTTTTTTTAATTTTTTTATGCAATAAAAGAATGTTGACGCACCGATGCGGATGAACTAGGTTATTAAGAAAATTAAAAACTTAGCCAAAATTAATTTGAATGTGAAATTTGACCAAGTTATATTTTTCCTGTAAACCTAATCCAACGATGAATGCAAATGTATTTTTTTGAAAATTTTGTATTTAAGATGCATAAATGAAAAGTACAAACTTTCTGGGGTTTTTTATGTAATTTTTCATGCAAATGATATGCAAAAATTATGAAAATTTTAGTGGAAGTTAAATATGATGAAACGAAGCTACACTAATGTTTTTATAATTTTCTGATATTTTACGATTTTTTACGAATTTTTTTACTGAAAACAGAGTGATTGTGAGTATTTAACTCTTAATAAATCCACAAAACAAAATTATCTAGAAAAGATTTATCTCAAATAGATATTTTTATAAGGAATCCAAGAGAATTGAAAATTTTCAAAAATGATGTTCGTGGATTTAATTAAAAATCATTTACCTAAGTCACTAAAGAAATTATTTTATGCACAATACAACTCCAAATTGGACGAAATTTGGATTTTAATTACACACAATTAAAGGCATCAAATATGAATTTTTCACAATTTTTGAAGCAATATTTGATTATATGCAAATTTCAGAGCAAAAATAGATAAAATATCACTGAACTTCCAACTCTGTTTTTTAATAAATTATTCAATGCTCATAAAAATATAAATAAATAACTAAAAGATAAAGGTTTAAATGCTCTACAAAATGTTGTTTTTTTGATAAAAAATGATGCAAAAATACTGTTCAAATTAATGCTCAAAGACAGGGGTGTCTTTGCAATTACGTAAATGAAATAAATGAACTATGCATGGGGACAAACGAGACAAAATATGCAATTTCTACAACTACAATAAAATAAAAAGAAATGGAACTTTTTTATTTCCTCTAAGCTAGGGCAAAACGACAGGGACGACGACGTGCGATGCTGGAGGCGCACATCGACGAGGGGCGGAGCGGCGGCGACGGTCGTGGCACTGCAACGAGCGGCGGCGACGGTCGTGGCACTACAACGAGCAGCGCTTGAGGGGCGGTGACGTTCGATGGCGGTGCGCCGCTTGAAGCTGGACGCGTAGAGGTGCGACGATGGAGACACGCATCGTGGGGAGCGGCGGTGCTGGAGGCGCAGCCTGATGCGCTCGGTGGTGTTGCGTGGTGTCGGGCGGTAGCCTGGAGCCTGCGACCATGGGAAGGGGTCAGAGGGCACGCGCAGTCTGGAGGTGCGTTGAGGTGAAGCGGGCGACGGCGCCGCATGTGTGGAGGCACTGCACGGTCGCGTGGAAGCGGTTAGCTGCAGCGAGGGGCGGCACCGGGCGGCAGCGATGCGCAGCGTGTGACCGTGAGGGAGACGCGGGGGCGCTTCCGTCGAGTTGTTGACGGTGCTGGGCAGAATGCCGGCTGCGCTGAAGGCTATGAGCGCGTCAGTGGAAGTGAAGTGCCGCGCTGCGGCCGACTGGGAGCGGGGGGCGGGGGATCCGAGGAGCTTGGCGGCGGGTGGCTGGATGGTCGTCCAAGCTGCTACCATTTTTTCGGAATATATATGTGTATATATATATATATATTGTTGTGATTTTCTTCTTGTAAACAAGAAATAAAATGTGAAAATAAAATGCAAAGGTGGTGGTGATGATTGTGATGGTGGTGTTTTTTTATGAAAATATTTTGGTGATGAACAACAAGGAAAAAATTTTGTTAGATAAAATAAAATGGAAAGATGAAGATAGAATGCTTACATGTGAGAATCACCAGATTTTTGGAGGAACTATGGTGTGCGGCCTTTGCTTGTCATGGCCTCAATCCGATTTGGCGATCAAAAAATCAGAGAAGCTCTGTGAGCTTGGCTGGCAGCTCACTACGCATAGATTGACCACTGATCTCAACTTCTAAGGGGGATATCACCTCATGGATTTAAATGGAGCTCGAACCTCTCTAACTTGTATAATGGCGGATGATGAAAAATGGAGGATGAGATGTGAATATAAAGAGTGGAAGGAGTTAGAAAAGAGGTGGAGAAGACGGAGGGATGGTGGAGGAAGTGGTGAGTTGATGGCTTGGAGTGGAAGACAAGTAAGGGGAGAAGAAGTAAAAGGGGAATAAAATAAATAATTAATAAAGTTATATAGTAATCAATTAAAAATAATTAAAATAATAATAATAAAATAGTAATAATAAATCCGAAAATAATAAAATAAATGGGGTGACATGTGACGGCTCTAGGATCTATCACATGTCGCTACTAGAAAATTCAAAAATTAAATGTAAATAAACATAAAAAAGAAATAACGAAAAGGATTAAATTAAAAAGTTGTCAACCCGAAAGTTTCTCGTCTCGACGAGATCTAAAACTTTTGTGAAGGGCTAAAAATCAATGAAACCATCTGTACAAAAAATATTTTTGGGTGGTACCTTATAGGTATAAAATATCACACTTTTGTCTTTTGATTTTTTTTGTCATTCTTAAATAAGAGAAAAATTAAAAGAAAGTTAGAAAAAATATGAAAGAATTATTTACAACTTAGTCTATTTTTTTAGATTTTTAATTATTAATAAAATAAAATGATAAAAATACAAGGGCAAAAAGGTCAATATGTACAATATACAATAGGGGCCCAAAACCCAAGTTTTACATACGAGCTCCGATTTTAATGAAAATTATCTTGTTTTGAAGGTCTCTGAATTTTAAAAGTGAGTAGACCTAAATCAGACACTGTATGAGAGAGATATGTACATTTTAAGGCTCCTAGTTTCAAACTTGGATTGTGGTCTTATTGGTCAATTTTATAAGTTAGTATTTTTTTGATATTTTTCTTTAATTAGTGTTAGTAATATATACACTATGGAGTTGATTTTATTGGATTTGGATTAATATAAAATATATAAAAATAGGTGAAATATGGTGAATATACATGTGAGTATTTACAAGTGAATTGGGCTTCTTATTTAATGCAAATATGAATGCTAAAGTGCAGATATTACTTATGCACGCATGAATGCTAATTATGCAATATAAGTAGAAATATGCATCTAATTACTCAGGAACAAAGCTCTATTTTCAACTTTTAAATTGATGAATCACATATTCATCAATGCTCATTGGTGATTCCATTGCGAGCGAGGTCTGAAGTAGGGTTTCGCCTATCGGCTTCCTCTCTCTCACTCTTTGGTTGAGTAGGGATCTAGAAAGGGTTACAAGGATCTCAAAAAGTGCAGACTACATGTTACAAAGGAGGAGGACAAGTATATGATACTTTTCCGACAATACTCTCTCCTATACAATTAACGCATTAAGGACTCGTGTCAAGATAAGTGTATGAAAAATCAATCTAAAACTTACAATGATAATTTCCAAACCTTCACGGCTTCACGGGTCGAGTTGATGAATCCATTGTATTATGGTTTGATTGATTTGTTTTGTTAAGGTCAAGATAAAAAAGTTTGTGCCCTTGCACCATTTAGTCATATTTTCTCTTTTTACATACTTCCTTTTGAATCCTCACTCGCTTTGAGCCTTCTACAATTTTACACTACTTTTATTTCTAGTTCATCTCCGTAATCTTTCATCTATCATCTATCTTCTTTCAAACCTCTTAAGATGTCTACCCACTAATGGTTTACTCAGAAATCCTCCAACACCCATATTGATTTCGTGCTGCCGACATATCCAATAATGTGGGGTAATTTCTAGGACACTAGTTCAAACTTCACAAACTTCTCCTTGGACTCCCCGATCCTTTACTCTTCTAACACCTGACTTTCTCCCATAAATCCCATATCACCAGTTGAAGACTCAGCTAATGTTGTTGTCGTAGAAGAGGAAGGACCTACCTCAATACGTGTTATCCTCTAATATAAAATAGCACGGGGGGGGGGGGTGGGGGGTGGGGGGGGGGGGGGACTTTCCTTAAGTCTAGACCGGAATCAGGGACATCACAGTGTAGTTTTCAGCCTTCGCGTCATAAATGGCCGGTACTTGGTCTTCGTCCTTGGAAAAATATGGACCTTCACAAGAGGCATTCACAAGCCCATGCAGCTCATGTGTTAGCCCACATAACAAACTCTGCATGAGGTTAGGCCTACTGATCTCATGGTGGGGACACCTATCGATGAGCTTTCAGAATCGATCCCAAGCTTCATGGAACTATTAATTGTAGATCATTGTGAAATTACATATTATAGCTTTAGCTGCATTGGTCCGAACGAGTGGATAATACTTGTTTAGATATTTGGTCTGGAGTTCCTCCCAAATGGTGACAACCCTCCCTAGGTGCTTCAACCAGTAGGATGCTTGATCAACCAAGGAGAATGGGAATGCTATCAGCTTGATGGTGTCCTCATCCACAAACCTGTAGTGGATGGTGTTGCAGATCATCTCAAATTTTTGGAGATGGAGATGAGGCTCTTCGATGGCGTGTTGATGAGGCCACATTTCATCATCTTTATTCTATCATTTTGGCATCAAAAACCCGAGCAAATGCTTGTAAATAGCATTAAATCCAGCATCTTAGCATTCATGCATGTGCATGTAAATAGTGTATAAAATACTGTAATTAAAGCCAAAATTATAGAATAAATTAAAGAAAAGAAAAAAGAATAAAATATTGTAAATATTTTATGATCCGAAATCCCGAGACCTGGGCATCTTGATGAATAGGTCGACAAGGAATAAAATAGGGGGAGATAAGGGTCAAAACACAATAAAATTCCCTTTGTTTTTATTCATTCTTTATTCATTTTGGGACCTATTTTTGGTTCCACTTTTTATACCTCAAATAAAGAAACTTTGTACATGAAAGTTGTAGAAAATTAAATAAAGAAAAATACAAAATTGATTTCACTGAAAAATAATGTACAGTAAAAAGTTATGGTCTGAATAAGATTCCAGAACTCCAACTTGCCAGACATGTGTCTTGCAAATAAAAACTTGAAATGTACCAAATCGCCTTTAATTGTATACAGCTTAAAATAATCTATTTAACGGAGGTGGTTTCGTATTTTTCGGAGTTACTGTTTGAAAGTTGAGCTTTGGAACCTACTTGTATACTTGTACAGATTAAATTATTCATTTTATTGTTTATTCATTATTTTTGTATTTTTATATTTTTATAATTTTGTAAACATTATTTATACTTTATTTTCATCTTAAAATCAGAATAAAAATATAAAAGAAACACAAAAACAAAATACTTGTATATACTATACATAGGTATAATACCTATATCTATACCTGTACAAATAGTACTTATATTTTATTAAGTGTATAAATTATATCAGAAAAAAAACATAAAAATATAATTAAGTGTATAAAAGTATTCTATAAATTTATAAAATAATACACAAAAATAAATAAATTAAAATCACAAAATAAAAATAAAATAATAAAATATACAGATAATATACCTATACAGGGCATAAAGGAACTTGTAAATTTACACCTCATAAAAATAATTAAAAATCAGAATAAAATACTTTATAAAATAATAAATATTTTTTATTTAATAATCAAAATTTAATTCGTTCATTTTCTATTTTTAATTGAATTTACAAAATAGTTTTCCAGGGTTTTTTCTGGTTGGTCCATGTGGACCAACCAAGTGCAAGCCCTAGTTGACAGTCAACTAGGCGTCCTACCCCCTGTAGCTCGTCTCAGAGCCTCGTTTGACCCTGCATTTGCGGATTTTTCGAGGACATTTCTTTCATCTTCTCGTCATGATTCCTTCTGCAAACTTGGTCCTCGATCATCCATCTTACTCGCCCTATGATTGTCTTGGGTCGAGGGCCAGCGATTGCATCGATCCACCTTGGTCTTTGGTGTGCCAGAGCCACAGAGTCAAACCCAATATATTGGACACCCGACTTCCTTTTTGATTTTGAACCCCTCACTCCATAGGTTTAGCTCCCCTTTCGATCCTTGAACCTCCAGGAAGGTGACAGCTTCTTGTTGAGGTCTTCAGGAGGGTCGAGCGTCGCCTGAGGTGGCTCCACGACCTCCGCCTTCGCCGGCGTCGAGGCACCCCCTTCCCTCTGGTCTTCACCGTTGAGGTAGCCCTATTCCCCCTTTGTTTCGTTTGCATTTTACTTGCCATATCCTTAGGATCAATAACCCTCTCGAAATTTCGCATTTCACCTATTCAATCACCCAATCCGACCTCCTCGCCGGAGCGCTCCTCCGGCAGAGCTCCACCACTCGTTGTCACGCCACCGCATCCACTCTGCGGGACCCATGCATTTTGCCCTGGGTCCTCTCACCTTGTTTTGCAGGTGCTTGGACTTTCTTGCACGCCTGGGGGTCATTTTGACCATCGCCGGAGACGCAAGAAGCCTCCCAGCTCCGCCGACGCCCCCAGCGAGCCTCGGCCACCGCCGAGGTGTTTTGGACCTCCCCGCGCATAGAAGAAGCTCCCAGGAGGCCGCAACTCTATTTTGAATCCCAAAAGCCACCGGAGGATGGAGATCAGGCTCGGGGAAGTTCGCTTCGCCGACGTTCTTCCCCGTTCTTCCTCCACGTCTCCTAGCCGTCGGATCGAGCCGCGCCCCCAGATTGAGTACCAGCCGTTGGATCGCATCGAGCTTCCACCGTTAGATCTTTAGCCAGAGATCTAATCTTCGCCGTCCAACGCGAAGCGTCATCGGCCGCCAGATCATCGCCTTGTGTCAAGTGAAGAACCCCAGGCCGTTGGATTGCGCCAGGCGAGGGCATTTTGCAAGTATACCCCCGCCATTTTTGTCTTTCATTTAGTCCTTAAACTTTCATTTGCCGTTCAAAACATTTTGTAATATTTATAAAAAGACCCCCGCACTTTTCCTAATTGCGTATAGGTCCTGGCCACGTCACCTCACGTGACCAGTACACGTAAGGTGAAGGGCATTTTGCAAGGACCCCCTTAGGATTTGCTTATTTCATTTAAGTCCATAAACTTTCATATGTTGTGTAATATTTTTGGACAAATTGCGTGATTGCAACTGGTGTTTTGTAATTTTGCATCCATACCCCTGCCAGGTCACGTGTTTCTACACGTGGGCTTGGTAATTTTGCAGTAAAGCCCTTGCGACTTTGGGTATTTGTATTTAAACCAGGAACTTCGTTTATTATTTGAATATTTTGTGTGAAACTTGCACTTTGGCCCCTGGATGTTTGCTTATTTGCATTTATGCCCTTGCCAGTAGTGTAGTTTCTTGATGTTGTATGCATTTATTTAATGCATCATTTTAACTCGAAAAATTCTCAAAAAAATTAGCATAAGCTCCTGTTAACTTGCTGATCCACGCCACATTTTTGTATTGCATTTTTATTGCATTTGCATATTTATTAAAAATAAAAAAACATGCATTTTCAGCACTGTTTGCATTAGAAAGTCCATAAAAATTATAAAAACGTTTTAAAAATTCCCAAAAAATTGTATTTGGTGTGTTTTATCATATTTTAGTGTTAATCCAAAAATCATTAAAAATTTCAAAACAAAAACCTTAAAAATTAGAAAAACCTCAAAACCTTCCTAAAAATCTAAAAACTTCTAGAAAAATCCAAAAAATGCAAACTCAGATCCTGTAGGTTCCCTATTGTATTGTATTTATTTTAAAATAATTTTGGGAAAATTTTATTACTGTCTGATATTTTTCATTCCCATTTTAATTTCGGCCAGTAGGTTAGTTCATTGTTTTCTTGTATTTCATTATTTAAAAATACCAAAAACATTTAGAAAAATCTCCAAAAATCACAAAAACTTCTCAAAAATATAAAAAGACAAAAAATATTTATTTTCCTGATTTTTGAATATTTTTCCTCATTTTTATAAATACTATATTCTTCTCTTCCTTATATTGACTATATATTCTATTATAGAAAAAAGAAAATACAAAAATATAAAATATAAAAAGAAAAGATAAAATCAGAAAATCAAAAACCAAAATACAAAATTAAAAATAAAATATAAAATATAAAAATATAAAATTAAAACCCACAAAAACATTTGCATATTGTAGACACTTAATCACATCACATTTTTGTGCATCAATTGTTGATCTATCCTGCCTTGCTCCCTGTGTTCGAACTCTCTACATACTTGCACCTATACATCTTTTATGTAGAGTTAAAAATAAATTTGACTCCACATTTGCTTGTCATTGTTTGATATTTTATTGTGGGTTCATTATTGATTAATTAGGGATTATTGAGCGGTCAACACACCGACTGCGGTTTCGCCTTGTGAAACCGTACGACCCTCGATCTCCCTGATTATCAAATGGCGCCATTGTCGGGGAGCAACAACGTATAGTTCTTGTTTTTGATTGATTGTGATTGCTTGTTTACATCATTTCTCTATTTTATCTCTCTTCTATTTTTGATATACATTGTTGAGCCATCTGATTGTCTCTTTTCTTGTCTTCTTGCGAGAGACCGCGGATCGAGGAGGATTGCCTAGGTGATTCAGTGTAAGGAGTGAGAGAGAGAGAGTGTGTTAGCTAGCTTTTATTTATTTTTGTGTGAGAGAGATTATTTATTAATTTGTAATAATACAGGTACACTTGGACACTCGGGCCTAATTTCCAGGTGTTTGTACACTTGGGGGCTCACCGCGGTTTTTATCGTGTTTTCACCGCTGTCATTTTCCGGTTTTGTTTTTATTTGTGGAATGAGCCCTTAGATTTTTAGGCATTGCTTGATCGATTAGATTAGGTCCAAACACCCTAATAACCATTGCATGTACCTATAGCACGTATTTGGACTTAGTTTAATTAAATAGTCGCCCCATCATCTTTGAGCCTACGTGCCGCGAGCCCACCCCATCAAGCGCTACTCCTGAACTCGATTTGTCGAGAAGAGGAGGGGTGAGTCTAGACCGGACTTTTTGGATTGAGGATTGGTGACCTACTTGTGGTTCTTCATGTTAGCAATTGCCTGCTTAGGACGATTTCCTTGTGCATATTGGCATATAGATTAGATTTATAAATTCCTGTTTTGCATCCCGCATGGAGAGAGCTGGGAGTCACTGCAAGTCTTCTATCTTTGCATTCATCATTTAGGCACTAAGGTGAGGTTTCCATCTTAGTGCCACTTGCACTGGCTTTTTCGACTCTTCTCGCTCTATTTTTGGATCAAGTAGGAATCAAGAAAATACAAAATCGTTAGGTGCTTGTTTGAATTGACTCAAAGCAAGTGATAACACCAAAAAAATTAAAAAAGGGATTGCTAAGAAAATTTGACCGAAATAAAATTGGTAATTGGATTCATTGCTTGGGGAGAGTAATACCCTCACTTGCATTCAGGTTTCATGGGAAGGTCTCCTTCCAAGTGAGAGGCGACTTCGTAAGGATTAGAGCCAAAAACCCAGTCTCTGGCTGCCTTGTGTATCGCCTGGATTTTCGAAGTATTGGCGCTTCTATCGTACGTGGATGAGTAGGGCTTGGTCACCATTGATAACTCTCTATTGTGTAGAGCATCGACCTTGTCCGAAGTATCGAGCCTAGGCCACGCCTTCACGGGGGTTCTCATCGTCTTGCGTCCGAGTAGGTTCTTGCACGCTCACGGGTGATTCCGTTGCGAGCAAGTTCCGAAGTATTGGTTTCGCCTATTGGCTTCCTTTCTCTATTTCTTTGGCTGGGTAGTGATCCAGGAAGGATTACAAGGACCTCAAAAAGTGCAGACTACCGGTTACACAGGAGGAGGACAAGTACGGGATACTCTTCCGGCAGTACTCTCGCTCCTATAGGCGTAGCGCTCTAAGGACTCGTTAAAAGATAAATGCCTGAATTCATTTAAAAGCTACAAAGATAAAAGCCGAACTCTTACGGCTTCACGTGTTGAGTTGGTGAATCCCCTTGTTTTGTGTTTGATTGCTAGTTAGATCTAGGTCAAGATCAAAAACACCGCACAATTGTGCGCAATTTTGCCACCTCCCTCTTCTTCATTTCTCAACCTTCATCTTCTCAAATAATCAAGATGATGGGACGGAGATCTCTTAAGCCGACCTTGTCGGCACCGCTATCCAGCACTCCTCCCTATTCATCTAGGACAACCTCGGAGAGTCCGCTCTCCGAGCCTGAGTTCGCTTCCACCCTTTTCCCCCTCGACCACCCTTGTCCTTCCATCAGTCCAAGAGTTTCAGAATTTAGTGCATCATAGATCTCAGATCATTTGATGGCACCTGAGATGGGTTCTTTTGCATTTTCAGAGAATCCAGACATGGCAGATAGAGGAGAACACCCAGATGAGCATGAGCACCCTCCATTGTTATATGATCAAGCAGCCATCAACAATTCATTGCTAGCATCCCTGGAGACAATGCAGAGACAGATTCGAGACCAGGGAGTCTTTATGGGTGACCTCATGAGGGAGATCGCACAGATGCGAGAGAACCGACCTGGGGGCGGCGGCGGTGGAGGTGATATACCAGTTGTAGAGAACGAGGGAGGAGGACCGAACCAGGAGAGGCCGTCGCAGACCATCATGAGAGAATTGCATAATCCAGCAGCCTCCCTCACTCATCGATGGATCCGACTCCCTCCTATCCTTGGAGATTTCGAGCTTCGGCCCCACACTATTCAGCTTCTGCCTAAATTTCATGGGTTGCCGACCGAAGAACCACACCTCCATCTTCAAGAATTCGAAATGATGTGCAGTACAATTCATGATAGGCTGATGACTGAGGACACCATCAAGATGATAGACTTCCCATTCTCTTCGGTTGATAGAGTCGCTTATTGGATGAAACATTTGGGGAGCTTCGTCGACACTTTGGCACAACTCCGGACCGCCTACTTGAAGAAGTATTATCCTCTCGGTCGGACGAATGCATCGCGAGCTATGATTAGCAACTTCACAATGATCCCGAATGAACAATTCCATGAAGCTTGGGATCACTTTAGAGAGCTCATTGACCGGTGTTCACATCATGACATATCAAAGCCCAATTTAGTCCAAAGTTTCTTTTGTGGGCTGACACCGGAGCTGCAGGGGCTTGTTAAGGCCTCTTGTGGTGGATCATACTTTTCCAAGGGTGAAGACGACGTTTGGGCCATTTATGAAGGAATGGCAGAGAACTCTACGGTCATGGCCCAAGCCAGAGTCTACACACAGCAGAAGCCACCCCAAGGAGCAGGATCATTTCAGAGGATCACCCGCATCGATGCTGTTCCTCATACTCCATCGGCAGCCGCAACCCAAGACGAATCAGCCGCAGCCGACATGGGCATCATTAGTAAGAAGCTGGACCATCTCGAGATCCTCGAGAAGTAGCAAACGCAAGGACTGGCCCAGATGGACCAGATTACCAAGACAATGAGTGACCTGAAGACGCAGATTCTTTGCATCCAGGAGGCACAGACGTCTACTCAGCAGCCTCTCAGGTCACGAGATGATCCAAGCAGCAGCAGCTCGTACCGGCCCTCTGCCTCACACCGCCAGGTCAACCACATTCAGGCAGAGCCGGTCCCGCTATTGCAGTATTACCCGTCGCAGCCACCATCTCAGTACACTCAGATGGTGGTCTATCAGTCGGATCAGCCACTGGCAGTTCTACCCCCACCATCTTTCGAGCAGGAATCATTGATGGAGGTCAATGGGATTTGGTACGACCGGTACCTGCATCCCGGGATTCGTTGTGATCACCCCGGATTCTGTTGGGGTAATGGTGGCTCCTCGTACCAACAACAGTCTCCCACTCAAGGACAGCAGAACATCCAGCAGCAGCAGCAACAACCCCAGTATTCCCAACAACAGTACCAGCATGGTCCTCGTCCCGCCTATCAGGGACAGCAGTGGAGGCAACGTCAGCAGCCTCACCAGTCATACACCCATCCTCCCCACTACCAGCAGCAGCAGTAGCCTCATTTCCCGCAGGGGAACACGTCCGGTTCTCAAGCGCCCGCCTTTGAGAACCCAGCTCTAGATGACCTTGCCCGCTTGCTCTCTGAACAACGAGCATCCTTCCGGCAGGAAATGGATGAGTTTTGGCAGGAGATGAGGGATATCATCAAGGGTAAAGCCTCCATACCAGCTCAGATTGAACCTAACCCAAACAATCTGAAAAGAAAGTATGAGCAGGTACAGTTCACAGAGGATACCTCTCCTAGTGATTATTTGAGTGACATGTCTCCTTTGCATGATGCTGATTTTGTGACCACTGGGAGCGGGATGCCAGCCGACGATGCCTCATCTGAGCGACAGCCACATGCAGTATCAGAAGCGCCAGATGAGCCAGGTAGCGGTGCTGATGCCGCTAATGAAGACATTGATGACGGTGGTGCTGATGCCACCAAGGATGGACATCCAGATGATGGTGCTCAGGCCGTCGTAACAACAGATGCAGACGGTGGTGCTGATGCCACCATTCTTGATGCTGAGCCAGAGCGCAGTGCTGATGCTGCGAAGTCAGATGTCGTTGGTGGTACTGAAGCCACCACTTCTACTTCTGTTGAGCTTCCTTCTGTGATGTTACCACCTCTTGTATCTTTGGACTGTGGTAACAAGAAAAAGAACAAAAATATGAATAAAGGAAAGGTTTCTGTTCACACTCCCGATCCATATGTGTTGCATGATAATCATTGTATGGAGTCTATTCCTTCACATGCACAGGAACCTCTTCCTAGTCCTCCATCTGTGGAGGCCCCTACTATCCCCTTCCCTGAAGCATTTCGCCGGGCGAAGGGGAATAAAAAAGAAAATCCAAAGAAGACCCAGCAGGTAGAGTTCAACAACCAGATGATTGATAGATTCCACATTCAGCTGACTCTACGGGAAGCATTTGAGCATATACCCCTCTTCAAAAAGAACTTGAAAGAGACAACTATAGTCCGCAGGAAGAAGAGTACAGAGATCAAATCCATATGCTCACTCATGACACTTGCTGGACCATTCAGAACAAATTGCTAGCCAAGAGACCTGATGCAGGAGCTTCCTATGTCAGATGCGAGATTCATGAGCAGAAATTCGACCGTACTCTATTAGACAGAGGCTCTTCTATTAACCTTCTTCCGGCAGCCTTACTCGACCGATTCGAGTTTGGTCCTCTTCTTAGGAGCAGGACAGTCCTTCAATTTGCTGATAGGTCGACTAAAAGGCCGAAGGGGTTATTGAGAGACGTGGTTGTTACCATTCAGGGCCTGAAATTCCCCGTGGACTTTGTTGTATTGGACATGGAGATCCCTGAGTCGGTAACCGATGCCCCCATCATAATTGGACGCCCATTCTTGGCCACAGTCAAGGAGGTATCCGACCATGAGAGTGGGAAGGTATGTTTTCACGTAGAGGGCGAAACCATACAAATAGAGACGATCGAGGAAACCAGAGCGAGAGAATTAGCATGCTCAGAGCAATCCAGTGATATTGAGCAGATGACAGAGGACGAGCTAGACATCCACCAGGAGTGCGATTTTGTAATGACAGATGATGAATCCATTTGGACAGATCCCGTAGAACAGACCCTCACCTTGCCTAAAGATTCCCTGTATTTAAAGCTTATGGCAGTTGAGAGCCTGGAGAGCACATCC
Organism: Ottelia alismoides; assembly: GCA_037367405.1. Lineage (NCBI taxonomy): Eukaryota > Viridiplantae > Streptophyta > Magnoliopsida > Alismatales > Hydrocharitaceae > Ottelia > Ottelia alismoides. The sequence continues at coordinate 250,115 of JAZKJV010001445.1, read as the reverse complement.
CTGGATGAGGATACAGTTGAGGCTGACAGTATTGGGATGAGTGGTGATGATGATTTTCAGTCTTGTTCTTCTAATTCAGATCCCTCGGATTCAGACATTGATTGGGATGACTTTGATGACTATTTACCATGTCTGATTCCTTTTGAGCCGACAGCTAGGACGGAGAGTGAGCCAGTACAGTTCATAGATGATTCAGTAGGGCTCCCTTCGTCAGATGTTCATGCAGAGCGAGAGTTCTCACATGCAGACCTGGTCGCTTTCACACAGACATATCAGAAGCCAGATCTGCCACCTCCCAGTTGTCTAGAATTGAAACCCTTGCCGCAGTCGCTGAAGTACATATTCCTTGCGGGTGAGCCAGATATGCACCCAGTCATTATCTCAGCAGGTTTGACTGGAGAACAAGAATCTCGTCTGATGGAGGTTCTTGAAAGAAACCACAAAGAGATAGGATGGAGTATAGCTGATCTCTAGGGGATTAGTCCGGCTCTGTGCTCCCACCACATTTATCTTGAGGAGGATTCTAGGTCTTCGTGTGGGTTCTAGCGACGGCTGAACCCGAATCTCCGAGATGTGGTCATGAAAGAAATATCAAGGTGGTGGAGCGCCGATTTTATCTACCCCATCTCTGACTCCAAGTGGGTTAGTCCATTACATGTGGTGCCCAAGAAGACGGGCATCACTACAGTTGTGAATGAGTCTGGAGAGGAGATAGCTACCCGGGTACCAACTTCTTGGAGAGTCTGTGTGGGCTACAGACGATTGAATCAGGCCACCAAGAAGGATCACTTCTCACTGCCATTCATTGGTCAGATTATCGAGAGGCTAGCTGGGAAGAGTCATTACTGTTTTCTTGATGGGTACTCCGGTTATAATCATGTGGCCATTGCACCTGAAGACCAGGAGAAAACAACATTCACCTGTCCGTTTAGGACTTATGCTTTCAGAAGGATGCCCTTTGGTCCATGTAACGCCCCCGCGACATTCCAAAGGTGCATGTTGTCCATTTTCTCGGACATGGTGGGTGATTGCTTAGAGGTCTTCATGGAAGACTTCTCGGTCTATGGCGATGGGTTTGATGCTTGTCTTGACTGCCTAGACCGTGTGCTTCAACGCTGCATAGAGGTCAATCTTATCTTGTCTTGGGAGAAGAGTCAGTTCATGGTGACTCAAGGGACGATCCTTGGTCATATCATCTCCGACAGGGGCATGGAAGTTAATCTGACTTAGGTGGATATCATTAGAAAACTCAATCCACCGTCCAATCTGCGTCAATTGCGGTCTTTTCTGGGGCATGTCGGTTTCTACCGACGGTTTATTCATGACTTCATTCGAATTTCCCGACCGCTTACAGATCTGCTAACAAAAGACACCGAGTTCATTGTAGATGATTGATGAATCTCCATTTCATCACCTTTATTCTGTCATTTTGGCCTTAAAAACCCCAGCAAATGCATGTAAATAGCATTAATTTGTATATAATAGCATTCATGATTCATTGTATTAATTGTACATTAAATAAGGTTTTTAATGCCAAAATTATAGAATAAAGAGAAGAAAAGAAAAAGGAATAAAATATTGCAAATATTTTATGACCCCAACCCCGAGACCAAGGCCAGCATGGAATTGGTCGACAAGGAATAAAGTAGGGGGAGATAAGGGCCAATAATACAATAAATACCTCATTTATTTATTCATTCATTTATGCATTTTTGACACCTATTTTGTATATAATTATTTGTTCAACAAACAAAATATTTTGTACATGAAAGTTGTAGATAATAATGTAAATAAAAATACAAAATTGATTTTGTGTAAAAATAATACTCAGTGTACATTTTATACCCAGAGTAAAAAGCCAAGATCTCCACTTCACAGACCCATATCGTGCAAATAAAAACTCCAAATCACCCAAACTCACCTTTAATTGTATATAGCTTTTCAAGAACTATTTAATAAATTGTTTCATAATTTTGGAGTTCATCTGTGAAAGTTAGGTTTTTGGCCCTCCTTGTATATAGTACTGATTAAAATATTCATTTTATTCAATATTTATTATTTCTACAAATTTATATTTTTAGAATCTTGTAAATAATGTATGTAATACATGTACATATTGAAATTAAAGGAAAACCAAAAAGAATTTGTAAAATAAAATAAGTCTATAAGCTACATAGACAAAATACCTATGCTACCTATATGTATATAAATAAAAAGGGATTTTATTCTTTTATTCTTTATTCATCTATATTTTTATAATAATGTATATATTACATCTAATTTCTTAAAAATACAAATCCAAAATAAAACCAAATAAAAATACATTAAATAAATAAAGTATACATAATATATTGGTAAAATACCTATAAGTATAACTACATATACATATACATATTTATTTAAAATATAAATAAACTCATAAAAAATTTAAATAAAAATATATTTATACTCATAAAAAATTTTATAAATTTATAAAATAATAAAATAAAATAATAAAAGATAAATAAACAAAATAAAAATAAGGGATATTTACACCCATAACCCTGAGTAGTTCCGTAATTACCCCAGGAACCCTCGATAAATCATAATTACATGAGTAACCCCGAATAATCCTTAACTCTTACATGACATAACCCTGTGTTATGTTCCGTTTGGTATGGCCGTTATACTTGACGGTTTCCGTGAAAAAAAAGACAATATTGTCCATAATACTCCTTCTTATTTACAAATCATGCCACCTCCAGCACATGGCCTGGCAACCCCCACCCAATGCCCTCGCACACCAACCTGAGTAGAGGACGAGCTTCCCACCCGCGCCTCTGACCCCCCGCCCACCGACCCGGTCGTGGAGGAGGAGCCACCCGCTCGTGTCGTCGACCCCTGCTCATCGACCTGAGCTTCCCGCCAATCGACCCGGGCGTGGTGGAGCCGTCCACCCACGCCTCCGACGCTTGCCCACCGACTCGAGCTCCCGCCCACCCTCTAGCCCAGGCGACCCGAGCTCCCCCGACCCTCCGGCCACCCTCTAGCCCTGGTCGGAACCCCCCCCAAACCTGAGCTCCCCCGCCCACCCTTATGCACAGGTCGGCCCCGATCTCCCTCTCCTACCCGCCCGGTGGGGCTGAGGCTTGCAGGTGGTGGGATGAGGCGGGGGCTGGAGGAGGAGGAAAGAGAGATGGTGGCGGAGGTTGAAGGGGAGGGGGCTGGAGGAGGAGGAAGAGGAGGGGGTGGTGCTGGGTGGCGGAGGTCGAAGGGGAGGGGGCTGGAGGAGGAGGAAAGAGAGGTGGTGGCGGAGGTTGAAGGGGAGGGGGCTGGAGGAGGAGTAAGGGGAGGGGGTGGTGCTGGGTGGCGGAGGTCGAAGGGGAGGGGGCTGGAGGAGGAGGAAAGAGAGGTGGTGGCGGAGGTTTAAGGGGAGGGGGCTGGAGGAGGAGGAAGGGGAGGGGGTGATGCTGGGTGGCGGAGGAGGTCGAAGGGGAGGGGGCTGGAGGAGGAGGAAGGGGAGGGGGTGGTGCTGGGTGGGTGCTCCTGCAGGTCGGGTGCGGGGGAGTCTTGTGGGGGCGAGGGTATCAGGAGGCCTCTTGCAGGCAGTCGAGGGCGGGGGTGCCGGGGGGTGCTCCTGCAGGTCGGCCGGGGGAGGGGGTTTGGATCATGACGGGGGCTCTCGCAGTCGGGTGCACGGGGCTCGGTGCAGGGGGGGAGATCTTCTTGCAAGCAGGTGGTTCGGCGTCGGGGGGGGGGGGGTTTGGATCATAACGAGGGTGGGTTTTTTTGTTTTTTTATTTTTTGATTAACTGCAGCCGTTAGATGCTGGATTGGTTAGATAAACTCACTACTCGGGTTGAGTTAATGATCAAAACTAACGGAGGGTTATGTGTGTAAGACGGAGTACTTATTCAAGGTCATATGTGTAATTCGTGTTTATCGAGGGTTCCTGGGGTAATTACCATATTACTCAGGGTTATGGGTGTAAATATCCCTAAAAATAAATACATATAAATATACTTAAAAATATTATTAAAATAAAACCATAATAAAATATATCAAAAAAATAAATAAAAATCAGAAATAAATACTACATTAATTTATAAAAATTTTTTATTTTATAAGCAAAATTAATTAATTCATTTATTATGTTAAATAAATGGGTCAAATTCGTCCTGACGTGGACCAATCAGGGGCCAGGGAGTGTTGACCTCTGGTCAACTCCCCCCGTGCCTCTGACTCCCGTCAGAACTGTCAAGTCCCCCCTTTTCCTCCATTTTTCCCGCTTGATCTGATGCTCCATCACCTTCGATCCCTTCACGGATTTTTCTCCCAGATGTATCATGACCCCCGCCATTCACTTAGATTGCGTGTACATAGCCCAAATTCTTTGATTTTGGCTGGTCAATAAGGGCGCTCAACCATGTTTATAAATAAACCTATCTCCTTCGTCCGAGCTTTTTGGCCATTTCCTAAGCCCTAGAACCCTCGACTTCGGCCAAGCGTGCATCCTGGTGACAGCAGGAGGTCCCCTGAAGCTTCGAGGAGGTTCGCGGATGAAGGAGATGCGCCCACGGCGGCGCTCCGGCAGTCGTCCTGCTCCTTGGCCCTCCGGCCAAGTCGAGCTGCGCATTTATATTTCTTAGGTAGCTTTCCGTTCCTGCATTTCATTTCCGTCGTTTATTTTGCATTTAGGTTATTAAAATAGCGTAGAGTAGGTAAATCGAAGTTCGCCGGAGCTCACCTCTGGCGACTTCGCCACGGTGTTGCCGACCGTTTCCCGCCTCCCTTTCGCCTTCATTTCGATCTCCCACGCATTCTCCACTTCCCAGCCACCCTGTCCAACCGGATTCCCACCTGGATCCGCGAATCGAAGCCACAACTCCGCCGCTCGCTGGAGGCTTCGCCACTTCGCCCCTTTTAATGCTAACTGCTTCAATTTCAGGTCGAGGGTGAAGCCCTCGAGCCGTGCTTTCTTCCTGTGCAGGTTAGGTGCTCCACCAAGCACCAGGAGACGATTCCTAAGCTGGCGGAGGTACCTGGAGCTCCGTTCCTTCTCCGAGCTCGTGGCGCCGCTCCAACGTGCCTCCGACCAATCCAAGCACTCCAGCAGATAGAGCAGCCCTCCAGGAAGCTTTTGGGACCTTCAGGTGCGACGAAGACCGGCGGAGGAGCGAGATCTGGCCGGATGAAGTTCGCCCCGGCAACCTTGCTTCCCTGTTCTTGCACGTGTGCTCTCCGCTGTTGGATGAAGACGAAGGCCCAGGTTGAATCGTAGTCGTTCAATCCCCCCGTGCGCAGACCGTCAGATCCCTTTGGAGATCTAATCCTAACCGTGGATCGCGAACCGTCATCGGCCCACGTGGAGGCGCCGCGTGGATTAGCGGAAGAAGATCAACCGTTGGATGAAGCGCCTTTGGGGGTAATTTGCATATTCAACCCCCGTTCTTTTTGTATTTACGTTTTAATTCTGTAAATCATTTATAACGCTATAAAATAATTGCAAATTTTGCTGAAAGGACCCTGATGTTTATGTAATTACAATTTGGTCCCTCCGCGCCTCACGTGCAGTCCCATGTGAGGCGCATGAAATTTGCACTTTAACCCTGGCAGTTTTTGTTAATTGTAAAATAGACCCAAAAGTTTAAATAAATGTTTATTTCTGTAGGTATTTTTGCACCGCTGCCCCTGTTATTTATTTTATTTGCAAAAATGCCCCTGCCAGGCTGTTTCATTTTTGTGTCTTTTATCTATTTATTAAAAATACCTATGAGGCTTCTAAAAATTCAGAGAAATTAGGATAGATGTTTCATGTGATGTTCTTGCACGCCCATATTTTATTTCACATATTTTGCATTTTTCCTAATTATGAAAAATGAAAAAGAAGCCCTTTTTGTACTGTTTAAATTAGAAAATACAAAAAAATTATAAAATGTTTTTTGAAAAATTACAAAAAAATATATATGGTATATATATATATTGAGTCCTGAAATTGAAAAACCCTAAAAATAGAAAAAAAAATATAAAATTTCAAGAATCTCCAAAATCCTAAAAGGAAAATATAAAAACCCTTAAAAATACCAAAAATATGTTTTCCTATTTTATAATTATCTATATATTATTATTTAACATATTAAAATTGATTTGGGTGATTTTGGTACTTATTTTATATTTTTAAAACCCAAATTAGTTTCGACCTATTTAATTAGTCCCTTGTTAGGGACATTTTTGAATTAAAAATGCATAAAAATTAGCAAAATTCCAGGAAAATAATAAAAAAATAGAAAAATACAAAAAAAGGCAAAAAAATTTGTATCTACATATTTTAAGTATTAATATATACATACATACCTATATAGTATATATATCTCTCTCTCCTCTTAGCTATATCTCTTTATACATACATATATCTATAGTGTATAATTAATAAAATAAAATACCAAAAAAATAAAAAATATAAAACAAAATAAAAATTAATAAAGACAAAAATAAAAAAGTAAAATATATATAAAATTAAAAAACCCACAAAAATAATAAATGGACATGAACCCAGAAATGAATAACTGTGCAACCAATTTCACACTTAACCATTCGCCTCCCAGTGTTCGACCTCTACTTGTGCTTACACCTATACACACTTACATGTAGAGTTATAATAAATTTTAACTCCACATTTTTTATATTCGTTGCATATAATTTATTGTGCGTTAATTGTTGATTGATCGAGGTCTTTTGTCGGTCGCCTCAGCGACTGCATTCCCGCTTTGTGTGGAATGCAAGACCGATAGAAAATCTCTGTCATCAAATGGCGCCGTTGCCGGGGAGGCAACGGATTTTGTATGGTTGAACATTTATTTATTTAATTCTTTGCTCATGTCCAGTATTCATTTCTTTATCTGATTATTATTAAGATTATTGATTAACTGTTCTGACCCATCTCTTTTATTTGTCTTTGATGCGAGGGACCGCCAAGCGACGGAGGACCTCTTAGGAGGACCTATGCACCCAAGCAAGCCGGAGTTGGCTCTTCTACACCCGCCAACAGGAGAGAGCATCAAAGGCAAATGAAGGGGAATTTTTGAAGACGGTCTCCATTTTTATGCATTCTATTTATTTTATTATGTATATTTATGTGAGAGAGCGATTTAGATAATTGTAATAATACAGGACTCTCACAGGTATACCCCGACTCCCGAGGTCCATTGCCCAAGGGATTGTTACCTTGGGGGCCTCGATGGTTTTGATGCTTTTTCTTTTTATTTTTATTTTTATTATTTTGTGTGAATGAGCCCTAGCTTAGGAATTGCTTGATCGAGTAGATTAGGCCCAAACATCCTAATATAATTGCATGTACCTATAGTGCGTTTTGGATCTAGTCAAAGTTAAACAGTCGGCTCATTTATCTCTTAACCCGTGTGCCGTGAGCGACCCCCATCAAGCGCTACTCCTGAACTCAAGTGTGTCGAGAAGAGGAGGGGTAAGCCAAGACCAGACTCTTAGGTTAAGGATGAGTGACCGACTTGTGGTGATTCACGATAATAGCAGTTACTACCCTAGGGCGATTTCTTCGGCTTGCATTCGCATATAGTATAGGTTTCAAATTCTGTACTGCATCCCGCATGGAGAGAGTTGGGAAGCGCTGTAAGTCTTCTTACTTAGCATGCATCATCGATTTCCGACTTGCATGGCTTTTCCGACCTTCTCCCTCTGTTTTTGCCAATCTAGGATGCTTAATGGAAATTGAAACCTCGTTAGGCACGTGCATTGAAAATACCCAAAAAAAAGTGATAACTTAAATAAAATCGGGACTGCTAACTCTATTGGACTTAAAATAAAACATGATGGATTTCCTTGTCTTGGGGAGAGCAACCCCCTCATTGTATGCATTTTAAATGCTCACGTACACACTAACGAGTAGAGCCCAAATCCCATCAAGCCTCCTAAGTGTTTGTACAACTTTGTGATTCTCACCTAACTCTAAAAACCGAAAAGATAAATGACCGTCACCTGACGGTCTTCACCGTGTCGAGTAGGGGAATTGGGGGTTTGCCTTGTGTATTGATTATGACTAGGAGTCTGTTGCGTTTCTCATTCATTATTAGAGTCATCGGTCCCGTCCGTGTGAGTCATGCATTTTTCATCTTTGAGTCTCTCTACCTCTCTTATACATATACCTCTTCATTTGCATTAAGTCGTATCATTCTTCGCCAAGTCCTTTGTTTCTCTCTTCTTCATCACTTTCCTCGTATTCTCCGTACCATCCTCATCTTCTTAGGTCCGAAGAGAGCATGCTCTTCGGACCACCTTTTTGACGATGTTCCCGCCTTGTGCGGAACACCCAATTTTGTCTATGTCTCGATCCTCTCGCCCGCCCTCCTCATTCCCTCTGCATCACCCTTCTAGCTCCCATGATGTTGGCACGTACGCTCAATCAACTTCTCCACCCCATTGTGTACCCTTCTTATCCATCTTCTTCGTGTACCCCGTATCACCTCTCCTTTTTATCCGGGAATGATGTGCATATTGATGAGGCTCGCATCGAGGATTATGTATACAAATTATTTATGTCGGGCCAACGATGTTGAGGATGCTGAGACTGATTTGGTGGATTTAACTTTGGATAAGTGCATACGAGCGTATTGATGATTTTTGTTGATGCATTATCATAGGTTTGATGCATTATTGCGGAATTTTTGGTCTCGCACATCGGATTGAGGATGTGATGTGCTTCAGTGATTTGAGGATGATATCATGATATTTTTACGGATCTATCTATTTTGAGGTTTCGTCCTGTCTTGGTTTGGATTTTTGGATGGACTATCTTGATATATGCTTCATGATGACGGTGCTCCGACCCTCATGATGTCTCATCTCTTAGATTAACCCATCCTTGATCTCCTGACGCTTTGATCCACCCTGGCACTTAGAGGATTACTGATGATATGTTGTGCCATCTCAGCTTATTGGATTGACTTGAGAGATGTTTGTGATTGACTTGATTATTTGCTCCCTCGCATGATCTTATGCCATCATGTTGATTGATGGATTCACAGTATTTCGAGGACCTGAGGTTTGATGCCAACATTCCCTTGACCTACAGTGATCTAGCTTGCATTACTCCCCGAGGACTATCTGCGGGAGAATGCGACAATTTCTAGGACTACGGTTTCATCCATTGTTTGGGTTGCCATGGTGATGGGAACCAGAACCGAGTCAGATGATATGCTTGATTGGCCTCCCCCTGTGATTGTGTATCCGACTTGTCGGTGCATGAGGCCCACTGTCTGATTGCTCTCCTTGACGGTCCTCGTAAGGACGAGCCTTGATACTACAATTATTCACTGCCTAGTTCATAGCTCTCCGAGGGTTATCTGCGAGAGGCTATGAAACATTATAGCTCTTTCGGTCTCTTCTGTTGGTAGGCGGACTGCCGTCTATCGAGGCCACATTTTCTGTGGATCCATCTGATGGATCCGGCTCATTTGGGCCTTCTCTCTCCTTGACGACCCTTGCAAGGATGAGATGAACTCAGATTATTCACTGAGTAGTTCACATTACTTCCCAAGGACTATCTGCGGAAGGATTTGACACTTTCTTTACGATCGGCTTCACTCATTTCCAGTGTCTCCTGTCTGTTGGAGCATAAAGACGACTCGTCTGATTTGTGTGCTCGATCTCCATTTCTGATTGTGGACCCGATCTGTTGGGGCATGAGACCGATTTGCTCAGACTCCTTTGAGTCCGCTCTCCTTGACGGTCCTCGCAAGGATGAGGTCTTTTCTGATTATTCCATGACTAGCTCGTAGCTCCCCGAGGGTTATCTGCGGGAGACTACGACATTTTTACGATCAGGTTGGTCTCTTCTGTTGGTAGCCGACTTGTCGACTACTGAGACCACTATGTGGGCCCGTCTGATGGACCTGACTCCTTCGAGTCCTTCTCTCTCCTTGACGACCCTCGCAAGGTAGAGACACATTCTTATTATTCCTTGCTTAGATTGCATTCCTCCCCGAGGACTATCTGCGGGAGAATGCGACACTCTCTTTACGCTCGGTTTCCCTTGATGACTGTGTCTCCGATCTGCAGAGCACGAAATCGAGTCATCTGATATATATGGTTTTGGTCCCATCCTGAGTTGCCTATCCGATTTGCAGATCATGGGACCCATTTGATTAGACTCCTTTGAGTCTGCTCGCCTTGACAGTCCTCGCAAGGTTGAGCTCCTGATAACTGCTATTCCCATGCCTAGTTGGCAGCATTTTCCTCGAGAGTTATCTGCGGGACGCTGCCACATTCTTTAGATTATCTGGTCTCTTCTGCTGGTAGCCGATATGTCGACTACCAAGACTGATACTGATGATCCGTCTGATGAATCACTGATGCCTTTGCGTCCGCTCGCCTTGACGACTCTCGCAAGGTCGAGTCTTCTTCTGATTATTATTCGACGATTAGCATGTACTACTCCCCGAGGGTTATATGCGGGAGGGTACATCATTTTCTAGATACTCGGTTTCATTTCTAGTGTCTCCTGTCTATTGGAGCACGAAGCAGAGTCTTCTGAGTTGTGTACTTGGTCCCCTCTCTGATTGTGTATCCGATCGGCGGATCATGGGACCAAGTCTTTTGATTATGGTCTGATTTCGGGTTCCTTTGAGCCTGCTCATCTTGACGACCTTCGCAGGAGTGAGCCATGACTTGCGGTATTCGGTGTGTCTCCTGCGATCTTCCGACCTCATGACCACCAGATGCCATGATGTCTCTTGTTCCTTACCTTTTCATATCTTTTTGAGACTCTGATTGACCGGAGGAATCTGTATTGTTCCTTCTTCCTCCCGATCTTATAGTATCAGCTCTGTTCCCTCATGCTGACCCTATGAGCCGATTGACTGCTTCATGCTACCACACCTGATATCTTTACTTTCTGATCTGTTTGTCCCCGGTAGCCGACACCCACCTGACTGCATATCCGGGTGTCTTTTCACCATCTGACTGCGTCCTCACAGGGAGACGATGACGCAAGTACGGTATTCACTTGTCAGATACCGTCCTGAACTTCACCAGTTCTTCACCACTTGTATATACGTGATGTATATTCTGATCCTTTTTCTCCCACATGTTATGTGTGCCCCAGATCTATCGCCATATCTTTATGTCTACACTTAGGACGTACCTTGTCCTAAGTATAGGGGGGGTACACACCGCATTGTTCTTTCGTCGTTCAGTTTCGTCACTCCTGTTGTTGCCTATACTTAGGGATATCTCACCCTAGGTATAGGGGGAGTGATGCGTATATTCTCCACGATCCTTTCATCTATCTGTATATATCTCTCTTTTCTTCTTGTCTTCTTTTCTTTTTCATATTTCTTTATCTAAATAAAACGTGTCGCCCCTTTGAATCAGTTTTCTGTACTTAGGATGAACTTTGTCCTACGTATAGGGGGTACACCCCTTATTTGTTAATTCTTTCATCTGTTCATTCCCACCCTTGACCCTCCCTACTTTGTGTACAGTCTGCTATACTAAGGATTACTTGATCCTAAGTATGGGGGGGGGACGGTCAACTTCTATTTCCTTCATCTCTTATTCGTATATTCTTTAGACTCGTCTATACTCGGTACGAGTTATGTCTTCTCTTTTCTTTTCCGATCTATGAGGACATAGCTCAAGCTAAGTATGGGGGGGTCGCATACACTATATATACTTCATCCATAACTCGTACTTTCGTATAGTTACTAATAAATATGGCTAAAACTATGATATAATTAATTAATAATGCTTCTTATTCCTCGGATTCTTTTTTTATATATTGATTAATAAATCAGGTTAAAAATACTTTTGCAAAAAGATTTGAAAAATGGTGTGAACTGTTTGGAAAACTTTTTGTAAAATATTTTCAACCTTTGTAAAAATATTTTGATTGCAAAATTTTTCTATTTGTGTGAAATAAAGGATTTGAAAACTATTTGCAAATGATTTTGAAAACATTTTGTAAAAATATTATGAAAATGTATATATAGTGTTTGCAAAAATCTTTGCAAAATGGCTTTCAAATGTTTGTAATTTTTTGCAAAAATTATCTTGTACTATAGTTTTCAAAAGGATTTTCAAATAAATTTGAGGAATAAAAGCATCATAATAATAATAAATAAAATCAATAAAATTAAATCATAAATAAAATACATTAAATTCTTTATCAATTGTATATACACCTCAATAAACCACTTTTGTCAAAACTAGTAAATTCTTTAAGTCTTGTAAATAAACAGCACATCCGTGTAAATAGTTGTACATATTTTCGGTGCCAAAATTCTTTTATCTGCAAAATTCTTGGTGTAAAAATTTTTCTCTTTGTTTCAAATTCTTTGAAACATTTCATATTTGTAAATAGCATCTGCATAGCATTCATATTCTTTTACTGAGCTTGATGATTGAACTAGTCCAATAAAGTCGAAGATTGGAGCTTGGTTGGACCTTACCGTACCTAACTGCACTGGAATCTTATGGGAACTAGGTTTAAGGTACTTCAGGTCTAGTCAGACTTAATTCTTTGAGAAAGCAGGGCTGGGTTCAAGTCACCTCAGTGGACTAACTAGAACTTTTCGAAACACACGTATGACTCTTGTCGGCCGTGACCTAACTTGGACACTTGCACCTTTCACTTGGCTCAACTCAGTTGGAGTGGTGAGGGGATTGGATTTTCCAGTCTGAGACGCACACGGGTGGAAACATTCATCCTCGTCTAGGGAGGGAAGTGCACCCCAACCGGGTCCAGTTTCAATGAAGTCGAATGACAGGAGAGTGTGGGTTGCAATAAAGCTTCAAAAGAGGGATAGACTTCTGGCTCAAGAGGAAAAAGTCCTTATGTAAATGCTGCTGTAAATAGTATGTTGAAAAAAAAACTCCAAAAAAGTGGACAGGCTTGAAAATAAAATAAAAGTGCCTACCGGAGTATGTATATATGTTGTATAAAAAATAAGCAAGCTTGAGCATCAAAGTTACACCATGTGAGCCTGCAGCTGGATGACTTGACTACACTGGTCTTGCATCCATTCTTTTCTCCACCTCCTCCTCTTGAGTCTGATGCCACTTGAACTTAGAAGGGAATACCCCACTCCTCGACGGTAGAGGGCTGGATCGGGGAATCATTGGGTTGTCATTCTGGAGAAGTCAGTTCCTTTGTCATTTCAGTTGGGGAGAGCCACTATCACTTATACTGTACAAGTCAGCTTCATAGTCATAAGGGTTTGCGTATGATGTAGGCTAGTTCTGACCTGGTTATTGAGGTGATTTGAACTGAGTTTTGTGACTCTCGAAGGCTGTTTGGTTTTAAACTTGGTTCCCTACAAGGTTCCGCACACATTTTCACACCAAGGTCTAACCTGTGCTCCAAACTTTGATTTTGTACAGATAAGTTTAAATCATGATCAATTCACTCTATTCTTTAAATTCTTTATTTTTGCTTTTTCTTTTCTTCTTATTCTTTTTGTACTTATTGCATAAGTATTTGCTAGGGATTAGCAAAGGCAAGTATAGGGGGGTGATGAATCTCCATTTCATCACCTTTATTCTGTCATTTTGGCCTTAAAAACCCCAGCAAATGCATGTAAATAGCATTAATTTGTATATAATAGCATTCATGATTCATTGTATTAATTGTACATTAAATAAGGTTTTTAATGCCAAAATTATAGAATAAAGAGAAGAAAAGAAAAAGGAATAAAATATTGCAAATATTTTATGACCCTAACCTCGAGACCAAGGCCAGCATGGAATTGGTCGACAAGGAATAAAGTAGGGGGAGATAAGGGCCAATAATACAATAAATACCTTATTTATTTATTCATTCATTTATGCATTTTTGACACCTATTTTGTATATAATTATTTGTTCATCAAATAAAAATATTTTGTACATGAAAGTTGTAGATAATAATGTAAATAAAAATACAAAATTGATTTTGTGTAAAAATAATACTCAGTGTACATTTTATACCCAGAATAATAAGCCAAGATCTCAACTTCACAGACCCATATCGTGCAAATAAAAACTCCAAATCACCCAAACTCACCTTTAATTGTATATAGCTTTTCAAGAACTATTTAATAAAATTGGTTTCATAATTTTTGGAGTTCATCTGTGAAAGTTAGGTTTTTGGCCCTCCTTGTATATAGTACTGATTAAAATATTCATTTTATTCAATATTTATTATTTCTACAAATTTATATTTTTAGAATCTTGTAAATAATGTATGTAATACATGTACATATTGAAATTAAAGGAAAACCAAAAGAATTTGTAAAATAAAATAAGTCTATAAGCTACATAGACAAAATACCTATGCTACCTATATGTATATAAATAAATAGGGATTTTATTCTTTTATTCTTTATTCATCTATATTTTTATAATAATGTATATATTACATCTAATTTCGTAAAAATACAAATCCAAAATAAAACCAAATAAAAATACATTAAATAAATAAAGTATACATAATATATAGGTAAAATACCAATAAGTATAACTACATATACATATACCTATTTATTTAAAAATATAAATAAACTCATAAAAAACTTAAATAAAAATATATTTATACTCATAAAAATAAGTTATAAATTTATAAAATAAGAAAATAAAATAATAAAAGATAAATAAACAAAATAAAAATAAATACATATAAATATACTTAAAAATACATTATTAAAATAAAACCATAATAAAATATATCAAAAAAATAAATAAAAATCAGGAATAAATACTACATTAATTTATAAACATTTTTTTATTTTATAAGCAAAATCTAATTAATTCATTTATTATGTTAAATAAATGGGTCAAATTCGTCCTGACGTGGACCAATCAGGGGCCAAGGAGTGTTGACCTCCGGTCAACTCCCCCCTGCGCCTCTGACTCCCGTCAGAACTGTCAAGTCCCCCCTTTTCCTCCATTTTTCCCGCTTGATCTGATGCTCCATCACCTTCGATCTCTTCACGGATTTTTCTCCCAGATGCATCATGACCCCCGCCATTCACTTAGATTGCGTGTACATAGCCCAGATTCTTTGATTTTGGCCGGTCAATAAGGGCGCTCAACCATGTTTATAAATAATTCCATCTCTTT
This sequence comes from Ottelia alismoides, assembly GCA_037367405.1. Classification (NCBI taxonomy): domain Eukaryota; kingdom Viridiplantae; phylum Streptophyta; class Magnoliopsida; order Alismatales; family Hydrocharitaceae; genus Ottelia; species Ottelia alismoides. The sequence goes on along the minus strand of JAZKJV010001445.1, from coordinate 235,010 downwards.
CGTCCGAGCTTTTCGGCCATTTCCTACACCCTAGAACCCTCGACTTCGGCCATGCGTGCATCCTGGTGACAGCAGGAGGTCCCCTGAAGCTTCAAGGAGGTTCGCGGATGAAGGAGATGCGCCCACGGCGGCGCTCCGGCAGTCGTCCTGCTCCTTGGCCCTCCGGCCAAGTCGAGCTGCGCATTTACATTTCTTAGGTAGCTTTCCGTTCCTGCATTTCATTTCCGTCGTTTATTTTGCATTTAGATTATTAGAATACCGTAGAGTAGGTAAATCGAAGTTCGCCGGAGCTCAGCTCCGGCGACTTCACCACCGTGTTGCCGACCGTTTCCTGCCTCCCTTTCGCCTTCATTTCGATCTCCCACGCATTCTCCACTTCCCAGCCACCCTGTCCAACCGGATTCCCACCTGGATCCGCGAATCGAAGCCTCAACTCCGCCGCTCGCCGGAGGCTTCGCCACTTCGCTCTTTTAATGCTAACAGCTTCAATTTCAGATCGAGGGTGAAGCCCTCGAGCCGTGCTTTCTTCCTGTGCAGGTTAGGTGCTCCGCCAAGCACCAGGAGACGATTCCTAAGCTGGCGGAGGTACCTGGAGCTCCGTTCCTTCTCCGAGCTCGTGGCGCCGCTCCAGCGTGCCTCCGACCGATCCAAGCAGTCCAGCTGATAGAGCAGCCCTCCAGGAAGCTTTTGGGACCTTTAGGTGCGGCGAAGACCGGTGGAGGAGCGAGATCTGGCCGAAAGAAGTTCGCCCCGGCGAGCTTGCTTCCCTGTTCTTGCACGTGTGCTCTCCACCGTTGGATGAAAACGAAGGCCCAGGTTAAATCGTAGCCGTTCGATCCCCCCGTGCGCAGACCGTCAGATCCTTTTGGAGATCTAATCCTAACCGTGGATCGCGAACCGTCATCGGCCCACGTGGAGGCGCCAAGTGGATTAGCGGAAGAAGATCAACCGTTGGATGAAGCGCCTTTGGGGGTAATTTGCATATTTAGCCCCCGTTCCTTTTGTATTTACGTTTTAATTCTGTAAATCATTTATAATGCTATAAATAATTGTAAATTTTGCTGAAAGGACCCTGAAGTTTATGTAATTACAATTTGGTCCCTCCGCGCCTCACGTGCAGTCCCATGTGAGGCGCGTGAAATTTGCACTTTAACCCTGGCGGTTTTTGTTAATTGTAAAATAGACCCAAAAGTTTAAATAAATGTTTATTTCTGTAGGTATTTTTGCACCGCTACCCCTGGTACTTATTTTATTTGCAAAAATGCCCCTGCTAGGCCGTTTCATTTTCCCGAGGGTGGGGGGGATGAGACTTGAGCATTCACGCACCACGCAGTCGAAACATTTGACCACATCTCCTTGCATTAAAAAAGATAAGGAAGGCCAAGTTTTCACCTTTGAGTGTACTGTTTGTGGCTTTCTCTTGCCTATTCCCTGGTGGATGTTTTCTGACGCAAGGAGACTGCGAATCAGGGTGATTGCATGTGTGATCTTTGTGCAGTGGTTTTCTGAGGAGATTTTGTGTCTTTTATCTATTTATTAAAAATACCTATGAGGCTTCTAAAAATTCAGAGAAATTAGGATAGATGTTTCATGTGATGTTGTTGCATGCCCATATTTTATTTCACATATTTTGCATTTTTCCTAATTATGAAAAATGAAAAAGAAGCCCTTTTGTACTGTTTAAATTAGAAAATACAAAAAAATTATAAAATGTTTTTGAAAAATTAAAAGAAAATTATATATGGTATATTTATATATATATTGAGTCCATAAATTGAAAAACCCTAAAAATAGAAAAAAAATATAAAAATTTCAAGAAGCTCCAAAATCCTAAAAAGAAAATATAAAAACCCTTTAAAAATACCAAAAATATGTTTTCTTATTTTATAATTATCTATATATTATTATTTAACATATTAAAATTGATTTGGGTGATTTTGGGACTTATTTTATTCTTTTAAAACCCAAATTAGTTTCGGCCTATTTAATTAGTCCCTTGTTAGGGACATTTTTGAATTAAAAATGCATAAAAATTAGCAAATTCCAAGAAAATAACAAAAAAAAATTAGAAAAATACAAAAAAGGCAAAAAAATATATTGTATCTACATATTTTAAGTATTAATATATACATACATACCTATATAGTATATATCTCTCTCTCCTCTTAGCTATATCTCTTTATACATACATATATCTATAGTGTATAATTAATAAAAGAAAATACCAAAAAATATAAAATATAAAACAAAATAAAAATTAATAAAGACAAAAATAATAAAATAAAATATAGATAAAATTAAAAACCCACAAAAATAATAAATGGACATGAACCCAGAATTGAATAACTGCGCAACCAATTTCACACTTAACCATTCGCCTCCCAGTGTTCGACCTCTACTTGTGCTTACACCTATACACACTTACATGTAGAGTTATAATAAATTTTAACTCCACATTTTTGATATTCATTGCATATACTTTATTGTGGGTTAATTATTGATTGATCGAGGTCTTTTGTCGGTCGCCTCAGCGACTGCGTTCCCGCTTTGTGTGGAATGCAAGATCGATAGAAAATCTCTGTCATCGATGATAAGTGTCTGTCGTCCTTTGAGACTCTCAAGAATATGGTTGTCACGGCTCCTATCCTTCAGCCACCCGATTGGTCTCTCCCATTCGAGATCATGACAGATGCTTCTGATTTTGCTGTAGGGGCTGTGCTTGGAGAGAGAAGGGATGGATTGTCGTATGCCATTCACTACGCCAGCCGGACTTTGGATGCCGCTCAATTGAATTATACTGTGACTGAGAAAGAGATGCTGGTCGTAGTTGTTGCTTTGGATAAGTATCGATCTTATATTCTCGGATCTAGAGTGACTATCTACACAGATCGCACTGCCATCAGGTACTTAATGGCCAAGAAGGATGCCAAAGCTCGTTTTACCAGATGGATCCTTCTGCTCCAGGAATTTGATATTGAGATTAAGGACAAGCTTGGAGTTAAGAATGTGGTGGCGGATCATCTTTCCCGCTTAGAGAACCTTGAGGAATCTGAGCCCAGCGCACCTATTACAGAGACATTCCCAGATGAGGAGATCTTGGTTGTCGCCTCACTCCCATGGTATGCCGACTTTGTAAACTATCTTGTTGCCAAGACAGTCCCCCACGGTTGGCCCAGGAAAAAACTTGAGACCTTCCGAGCTAAAGCCAAGTTTTACCATTGGGAGGATCCCATCCTTTATCATGAAGGAGGGGATAGCATATGGAGAAGGTGCATTCCTCAAGAAGAGCAGCAAAGCGTCCTCACCTATTGCCACAAGCTTGATGCAGGAGGGCATCATTCTGGGAAAAGGACAGCACAAAAGGTGCTTCAATCCGACCTTTGGTGGCGTACTCTCTTCAAGGATTCAGATGAGTTCGTGAAGAAATGTACTGACTGTCAGAAGATGGGTACTTGCGGACAGAGAGACATGATGCCCATGCAGCCCATTCACTTTTGTGAGGTTTTTGATGCATGGGGGATTAATTTCATGGGTCCATTTCCTAAGAGTCAGGGATTTGAACACATTTTGCTCGTTGTAGATTAAGTTAGCCGTTGGGTTGAGGCCATCCCCGCCCGAGCCGCAGATGCTAAAACTGTGTGTAAATTTTTGAGGAAAAATATCATTTCACGGTTCGGGGTACCTAGAGTTCTGATTTCAGACGGGGGGTCTCATTTCATTAATGATAAAGTCAGGGCCCTTGCAGACGAGTTCGGCATTGACCATCGTGTTGCCACTCCATATCACCCTCAGACTAATGGTCTCGCCGAAGTATCGAACAGGGAGATCAAGACAATCTTACAGAAGGTTGTCCGCCCAGACCGAAAGGATTGTCACAGATTTTGGACTCGGTCTTGTGGGACTATCGGACTTCTTTCAAAAATCCATTAGGGACATCTCCCTTTCGTCTCGTCTATGTCAAGTCATGCCATTTGCCAGTGGAAATCAAGCACACATCATTTTGGGCAGTCACTGAGTTACTGTTATATCCCGAGAGTATAGGAGAACAGAGGAGAGCAGAGTTGGCAGCCCTGGAGGAGCTGAGAGACACAGCCTTTTCTAGCAGCCTATAGTACAAGGAGAAAGTGAAGACATGTCATGATTCTCATATCAGCCATAAATAGTTTGAGCCCGATCAGCGCGTATGGTTGTTCGATTCCATGCTGAAATTATTTCCAGGGAAATTACAGAGCAAGTGGAAAGGTCCTTATGTGGTCAGGAAGGTACATGACAATGGCAGTATTGACATATCTGAATCGTCATCTTCCTCTACCTTCCGTGTCGACGGTCAGCGCCTGAAGCTATATCTAGATCATGATCCGCCGACCATTGACGTTGCCCCCATTCTTCTGGTATGAGATGTGTTCTTTGGCTCTGGTCATTTGCATCTCGTACATGGTTATCACTTCCATATTCCGCTGTATAGATCCATCTGTTGATATTTTTTCTTCTTTTCTTCTTTTCCTCTTCTATATTCTTTATCTATCAAAAAGGTGTCGCCCCTTGTAGACAGTCTTCTATACTTAGGACGTACTTTGTCCTAAGTATAGGGGGATGTGCACCCGAGTTTTCTATTCTTTGATCCTCTCCATTGTCTCCTCTTCTTGTCTATACTTAGGGATATCTTACCCTAAGTATAGGGGGAGACAATCTGAGTACGATCTGTTCATTCCCACCCTTGACCCTCCCTGCTTTGTGGACAGTCTGCTATACTTAGGATTATTTGATCCTAAGTATAGGGGGGACGGTCGACTTCTCATTCGTTTATTCATCTCTTATTTATTTATTCTTTAGACGTTTCTATACTTAGTACGTGTTATGTCTTCTCTTTTCTCTCCGATCTATGAGGACATAGCTCAAGCTAAGTATAGGGGGTCTTATATACTGTGTATATACTTTAGCCATAACTCGTACTTTCGTATTTTCCTAATAATTATTGCTAATTATTCTTCAAAATTCATTAAAAACCTTAATAAAAAGATGTTTCATTCCTCAATTTCTTTTTGTATATACTGATTAATAAATCAGGTGAAAATGTTTTTTGCAAAATGCTTGAAAAATAGTTTGAAAAAACTTTTTGAAAAATCTTTTGAAAATATTTTGTTACAAGTTTTTAACCTTTGTCAAAATGTGTTGATTGTAAAATTATTTTCTTTGTGTGAAATAAAATGTTTGAAAAATGATTTGCAAATGGTTTGAAAAATGGTTGCAAAAATATTTTGAAAAATATATACATACTGTTTGGAAAACCTTTGCAAAATGATTTTCAAATGTGTGTACATGTTTGTAAAAAATGTGTGTAAAATTATTGTGGACTATAGTTTTCAAAGTTGTTTGAAAAACCGGTGTCAAATAAGTATGAGGAATATACACATCACACCTAAAATCCACTGTATATATACTTATAAAATTGATCACTTACCCTTGTAAATTCTTAAAATCCACTTCTTGTATATATAAGATGCACTCCCGTGTAAATATTTGTACCTAGTTTTTAGCCAAATCTTTTTGTTTTCAAAAATCCCAAAAACATTTGCAAAACTAAAATCCAAAAACACTTGAAAAATCTTTTTGAAAAATCTAAAAAAAGCATATGCATCATCTTTTCAAAAACCCATAAAAAGTTCAAAATCTTTGAAAATTGCATCACAAAAATATTTTCTGCATTTGCATGGCATTCGCATTTTTCGTATTAAGTTTGATAATTGAACGAGTCTAAGTAAAATCCGAAGATTAGAGCTTGGTTGGACTTTAAAATCTACCTAAGTAACATGAACCTTATAGGAACTGGGATTGAGGTACTTCAGGTCTAGTTGACTTAATTCTTTGAGGATCACGGGACTTGGTTCAATGGATTCTTGACCGCCTAAGTAGAGTATTTCGGAATACACGAACGACTCTTGTTGATAATGACCTAACTTGGACACCTGCACCTTTCATTGGCTCAACTCAGTTGGAGTGCTGAGGAGGTTGGATTTGCCGGTATGAGACGCACACAGGTGGAAACACTTGTCCTCCTCTATGGAGGGAAGTGCATCCCAACCCGTCCAGTGATGATGAGTTTCGAGGATAGGAGATCGTGGCGTGCAATAAAGCTTCAAAAGAGGGATAGTATACTGACTCAAGAGGAAAAATTCCCTATGTAGATGCTGATGTATATAATATTCAAAAAAATGCAAAAAGCAAAAACTCCAAAAAAAAGTGGACAGGACTGTGCAAAAATAAAAATGCCTGCCAGAGTGTACATATGTTGTAAAGTCAAATAAGCATGCTTGAGCTTCAAAGTCAAATCATGTGAGCCTGCAGCTGGATGACTTGACTACACTGGTCTTGCATCCTAGGATAGGTAGCTACACTGGGTACCGTCCATTCTTCTCTTCACCCCCTCCTCTTGGGCCGGTTGCCACTTGAACTTAGAAGGGAATACGCTGCTCCTTGGGGAATGAGTTGTTGGATTGGGGAATCATTGGGTTGTCATATTGGAGAAGTCGGTCTCTTTGTCACTTCATTTGGGGAGAGCCACTGTCACTTACACTGTACGAGTCAGATTCATAGTCGTAAGGGTTTCCGTATGAGTTGAAGTATTTCTGACCTGGCCATTGAGGAGACTTGGACAGAGTTTTGAGATTCTCGAAGGCTGTTGGATTTCAAATCCGGTTCTCATTAAGGTTCTGCCTGCACTAAAATTTCAAAGGTCCGACTTAAGCTCCAAACTTTGATTTTGTGAAGACAAGTTTGATAATCAAATTTAATCCACTTTCTTCATTTTCTTTTCTTTCTTTTTCTTTCTGCACTTATTACATAAGTGTTTGCTAGGGACTAGCAAAGGTAAAGTATAGGGGGATGATGAAGCCACATTTCACATCTTTATTCTATCATTTTGGCATCAAAAATCTGAGCAAATGTGTGTAAATAGCATTAAATCCAGCATCTTAGCATTCATGCATGTGCATGTAAATAGTGTATAAAATATTGTTATTAAAACCAAAATTATAGAATAAATAAAAGAAAAAAAGAATAAAATATTGTAAATATTTTATGACTCGAAACCCCGAGACCTGGGCATCTTGATGAATAGGTCGACAAGGAATAAAGTAGGGGGTAAGGGTCAAAACACAATAAAATTCCCTTTGTTTTTATTCATTCTTTATTCATTTTGGGACCTATTTATTGTTCCACTTTTTATACCTCAAATAAAGAAACTTTGTACATGAAAGTTGTAGATAAATAAATAAAGAAAAATACAAAATTTATTTCACTGAAGAATAATGTACAAATAAAAAGTTACGGTCTGAATAAGATTCCCGAACTCCAACTTCCCAGACCTGTATCTTGCAAATAAAAACTCGAAATGTATCAAACTCACCTTTAATTTTATATAGCTTAAAATGATCTATTTAATGGAGGTGGTTTCCTATTTTTTGGAGTTACAGTTTGAAAGTAGAGTATTGGACCCTACTTGTATACTTGTACAGATTAAATTATTCATTTTATTGTTTATTCATTATTTTTGTATTTTTATATTTTTATAATTTTGTAAACATTATTTATACTTTATTTGCATCTTAGAATCAGAATAAAAATTTAAAAGAAACACAAAAACAAAAATACTTGTATATACTATAAATAGGTATAATACCTATATCTATACCTGTACAAATAGTACTTATATTTTATTAAGTGTACAATTATATCAGAAAAATAACATAAAAATATAATTAAGTGTATAAAAGTATTCTATAAATTTATAAAATAATAAACAAAAATAAATAAATTAAAATCATAAAATAAAAATAAAATAATAAAATATACAGATAATATACCTATAAAGGGCATAAAGGGAACTTGTAAATTTACACCTCATAAAAATAATTAAAAATCAGAATAAAATACTTTATAAAATAATAAATATTTTTTATTTAATAATCAAATTTTAATTCGTTCATTTTCTATTTTTAATTGAATTTACAAAATAGTTTTCCATGGTTTTTCCTGGTTGGTCCACGTGGACCAACCAGGTGCAAGCCCTAGTTGACCCCAGTCAACTAGGCGTCCTACCCCCTGTAGCCTGTCTTAGAGCCTCAATTGACCCCGCATTTGCGGATTTTTTGAGGACATTTCTTTCACCTTCTCGTCATGATTCCTTCTGCAAACTTGGTCCTCGATCATCCATCTTACTCGCATTATGATTGTCTTGGGTCGAGGGCCAGCGATTGCATCGATCCACCTTGGTCTTTGGTGTGCCAGAGCCAAAGAGTCAAACCCAATATATTGGACACCCTACTTCCTTTTTGATTTTGAACCCCTCACTCCATAGGTTTAGCTCCCCTTTCGATCCTTGAACCTCCAGGAAGGTGACAGCTTCTTGTTGAGGTCTTCAGGAAGGTCGAGCGTCGCCTGAGGTGGCTCCACAACCTCCGCCTTCGCTGGTGTCGAGGCACCCCCTTCCCTCCGGTCTTCACCGTTGAGGTAGCCCTATTCCCCCTTTGTTTCATTTGCATTTTACTTGTCATATCTTTAGGATCAATAACCCTCTCGAAATTTTGTGTTTCACCTACTCAATCACCCAATCCGACCTCCACGCCGGAGCGCTCCTCCGACCGAGCTCCGCCACTCATCGTCACGCCACCGCATCCACTCCGCGGGACCCAGGAATTTTGCCCTGGGTCCTCTCACCTTGTTTTGCAGGTGCTTGGACTTTGTCGCACGCCTGGGGGTCATTTTGACCCTCGCCGGAGACGCAAGAAGCCTCCCAGCTCCGCCGACGTCCCCAGCGAGACTCGGCCAACACCGAGGTGTTTTGGACCTCCCCGCATAGAAGAAGCTCCCAGGAGGCCGCGGCTCCATTTTGAATCCCAAAAGCCACCGGAGGACAGAGATCAGGCTCGGGGAAGTTCACTTCGCCGACGTTCTTCCCCGTTCTTCCTTCGCGTCTCCTAGCCGTCGGATCGAGCCGCTCCCCCAGATTGAGTACCAGCCGTCGGATCGCGCCAGGCGTTGGCATTTTGCAAGTATACCCTCGCCATTTTTATCTTTTCTTTTAGTCCTTAAACTTTCATTTACCGTTCAAAACATTTTGAAATATTTATAAAAAGACCCCCACACTTTTCCTAATTGCGTATAGGTCCTGGCCACGTCACCTCACGTGACTAGTACACATGAGGTGAAGGGAATTTCGCAAGGACCCCCTTAGGGTTTGCTTATTTTGTTTAAGTCCAAAAACTTTCATATACAATGTAATATTTTTGGACAAATTGCATGATTGGTCCTGGTGTTTTGTAATTTTGCATCCATACCCCTACCAGGTCACGTGTTTCTACACGTGGGCATGGTAATTTTGTAGTAAAGCCCTTGCGACTTTGGGTATTTGTATTTAAATCAGGAACTTCATTTATTAGTTGAATATTTTGTGTAAAACTTGCACTTTGGCTCCTGGATATTTGCTTATTTGCATTTATGCCCTTACTAGTAGTGTGGTTTCTTGATGTTGTATTCATTTATTTAGTACATCATTTTAACTCGAAAAATTCTCAAAAAAATTAGCATAAGCTCATGTTAACTTGCTGATCCATGCCACATTTTTGTATTGCATTTTTATTGCATTTGCATATTTATTAAAAATAAAAACATGCATTTTCAGCACTGTTTGCATTAGAAAATCCATAAAAATTATAAAAACGCTTTGAAAAAAATCCAAAAATATACATTTCGTGTGTTTTATAATATTTTATTGTCAATCCAAAAATCATTAAAAATTTCAAAACAAAAACCTTAAAAATTAGAAAACCCTCAAAGCCTTCCTAAAAATCTAAAAAATTCTAGAAAAATCCAAAAAATGCAAACTCAGATCCTGTAGGTTCCCTATTGTATTGTATTTATTTTAAATTAAATTTGGCAAAAAAATTTTATTGTCTGATATTTTTCATTCACATTTTAATTTCGGCGAGTAAGTTAGTTCACTGTTTTCTTGTATTTCATTATTTAAAAATATCAAAAACATTTAGAAAATTCTCCAAAAATCACAAAAACATCTCAAAAATATAGAAAGACCAAAAATATTTATTTTCCTGATTTTTGAATATTTTTACTCATTTTTATAAATACTCTATTCTTCTCTTCCTTATATTGTCTATATATTCTATTATAGAAAAAGAAAATACAAAAATATAAAATATAAAAAGAAAAGATAAAATCAGAAAATCAAAAACCAAAATACAAAAGTAAAAATCAAAAATAAAATAAAAAAATATAAAATTAAATTCCCCAAAAACATTTGCATATTGTAGACACGTAATCACAACATTTGCATATTGTAGACACTTAATCACATCATATTTTTGTGCATCAATTGTTGATCTATCCTGCCTTGCTCCCTGTGTTCGTACTCTCTACATACTTGCACCTATACATCTTTTATGTAGATTTAAAAATAAATTTGACTCAACATTTGCTTTTCATTGTTTGATATTTTATTGTGGGTTCATTGTTGATTAATTAGGGATTATTGAGCGGTCAACACACCAACTGCGGTTTCGCCTTGTGAAACCGTACGACCCTCGATCTCCCTGATTATCACATGCCCATGAAACTTGGGCAGAAGCTGGATCGTCTAGGGGCAAAGCTCGAAGTCACCCAGGATGGCGGGTAGCTGGATCCATCGGTGAGTGAGGGTTACACCAGGGTTGTGCAACTGCCTCATGGTGCATGTTGGCCTTTGAGGATCTTGTGGTTCGTCCTGGCATTTGTTATCTGCTCCGTCCTCCTTGCGTGGTATTTCTCTACCACCGGCTGGTATCTATGGCTCTTCTCTCCCTACTCGTATCTGTGTAATCTCTCTCCTCTCATGAATATCCCTTGATCCCTTATCTGTCTCTGCATGGTCTCCAAGGAAGCTAACATTGTATTGTTGATGGCTGCCTGATCCAATACAAACGATGAAGTATGAGGCTGCTCATATGTCCTATCATCACTAACCATCTCTCTGGTCTCTATAAAGGTAAAAGAACCTAACTCAGGTGCTATCAAATGTAAATATAGTTGTGTTGGCTGCTCTGACTGTACCTCAGAGTGGAAGAAGGGTGGTCGAGGGGGAATATGGTGGAGGCGAACTCGGGTTCAGAGAGCATGTCTGAGCTCTCTGAATCTGCCCTAGATGAATGGGTAGGAGTCTTGGAAAGCGGTGCTGCCAGAGGCAACCTAAGAGACCTCCTACCCATCATTTTGATATGGAGATTTATAAAGATTTGATCTAGACTGCAGGATGAGAAAACAAACCCTCGATTCTCCCACTCAACATTGTGTAATGACCGTGAACGCTCGGCCATTTATCTTGTTATTTTTTATTTTTAGTGATAATCCAATCTTACAGAGCGAGTTTAGTGAGCCGTTAGGAGCCCGATTCTTCCTGGAGACTGCCCTACATTCTTATGACTAGTTGCATCTATTTCCAGCCGGTATGGGTATAAGTATGGAATGTTTCTAGCTACTTGATTTACTTGAGGATGGAACCTTACACAGTGTACTCTAAACCACCCACTCTATTAAGGAAGTACGGACCGTTTATCAGCTACATGAAAATCCTCACTGTAGAATAGCTAATCGTTTTTGTTAGAACTGGTAGTTTGAAAAAAGTTCAGGCATGGCTCTATCCTAGTTTATGGTTCGCTCAACTCTCGGCAAGTAAAATCAGACAAGGAGGGGGTTATTCTCCCCAAAACAATTTTTTTAGTGAAGTTCGATTTTAGGCCAAGTGTGCTTTAGCAGTCCTGATTTTATTAGTTATCACTTTTTAGATTTTTTTTTTATTAAAGGCAACATCAAATGGATTTTTTTATTTCCTTATTATTTAAATCAAAGAAAGCAGGGGGAGGAAAACAAAAAATCCGATGTACGATGAAATCAATGATGCATGAAGAGTCAGAAATGCGTACCTTACTCCAACAGTCTACATGCAAAGTGATCCTCACATAATTTAAAGACAAAAATAAAATTAATCTAAATGATGAATGAGGAAATCACCCTAATACAATAACTTCTATTATGGGAAGAACTTGTGCTAGTCAATCAGAAAAGAGACCGGAGTCCGATCTTGGACGTCGCTCAGTGCCTGCCAAAATGGGTCATGTTAGCGTTGTATGCGACCTCTCCTGGTACGTGGTTTCTAATCCAATTAAATTAGCTTTTTATTTGATTGAGTCCAATCGTGATCTATATGAACAGATATTCTATTAAGATGTTTGGACCTTAGTTTCTACCGAGCTCAACCATAATAAATCCTAAGTCTAGGGGATAAAACCTCAGGAAGCAAATAAAAATAAAATGTAAAAAATCACGAAAAATCCGGTGAGGTCCTCCAAGTGCACCGGCACTCGACAAAACATACCGGAATAATGTTCAAGTCTAGAAGAGTCCAAAAGTCTAAGTTATTACAAGAATATTTGCAAATAGAAAATTGAGCTAAATTCTCGCTCTAATACAACTAATTCTGCTCCTCCTGCTCCTCCACAGACACGGGTCCCTCCAAAGAGAGTCATCCTCAAGCAGTTGGTTAAAAACAATTATAAAAGAGAGAAGAAAATATAAGCAAAAAAATAAAATATAACTACTTAGTCATGCTCCCCAGCAATGACACCATTATGTTGACCGAAAAAACCGACTAGGGTAAGTGTAAAATAAAGGTGTTGTTGTGACCCAATTAATCAATGCGATTAACGAGAAAATAAATCACTAATAGATCAAGCAAACAAATCAAGCGGCTTTGCTATTCTTATTAACCTGTTATAGTGACCATGGTCGAACTCAAGTAGCACAATTATACACTAAGATGTTGATTTCAGAAATCAAACGATTTTTTTATTATTCTTTTTAGTAGTTTTTAGTTTTCATATTTTTAATTTTTTGATATAAGAAAATATGCACAACAAGATAAAAATACACATAAATACTTATTTTTGTATTTTTCAAAGGGGTAAAAAATGCTCAGAAAATCAAAGTGAAAACATTTTGGATTTTACATATTTAGTAGTGTTTTGGTAGTTTTTGGATATTTTTCAGATGTTTTTATGATTTTATAAAAAAAATTAACAGTGAAAAAATATGAAAACAGTGCACAATTGGAAATGTTTTGTAATTTCAAAATAGGTAAAAGACCCAAAATTCTTAGAAGTGAATTTAATGATAAACTATAAGCAAATATCTACAAAAGGATCCGCAATCACAATTTTTAGATTTTTTCTTATTTTTTATATTATTATTAGTTTCAATTATTTTACAAATTTTTAGGTATAATAAGGTAATTTTGCAACAAAATTTATACAGGAGCTAAAACATGACAAAAGGCAACTACAGTAAATTTCTAGAAATTTTAAATGATTTTCGAATTTTTATGTATTTTCAAAAACAAAGAGGGACTTTACGGTGTTTTGAATTTTAATAATAGAAAATGCACGAAAATTAACAAGCAAAAATCATCATAAATTCTACATGCAATAAGGAATTCTCGAAAATTTTTAGACAGATTTTGGAGTTAATTAAGTATTTACTGTAATTGACAAAATACTTGCGATTGGGACCAAACTATGAATAATTTATTTCCTACAGCCTAGAAAATAACATGTAATAAAAGTTCGGGGGCTCTAAGCAATTTATCCAACAAGCATACGCACAACACATGAATCCAGACACACATGGGTATAAATGCAATTCCTTAAAACATTTAATTCATTCCATAACATAGACAAAGTTCAGGACAAATGCTTTAAATATCCCAGAAAACACGTGAAGCTACTCGTGAATACAACTCAAATGACTAAACTGCAAATATAAAAATAATAGGTTCCTCACTGCAAAAGTTCTTAACTACAATTTTATTTATTGGACTAAAATGAAATAAAAAACAATTAGGGACAAAGGGAAATATACCCTCGAGGCGCGTGGCACGCGTGTGGATGAATGACGGCTCTGATGCTCCTTTGGAAAAAATCTGACGGTTCAGGGGATGTCAAGGACATGTGGTCAAGATCTAAGATGCTAGGGTTTGATCAACAGTCTGCAAGGCTGCTCTATCTTACGATGCAGATGGCGTCCAGCTCTGATTATAGGGCTAGGAATTAGGTGCTATCAGGTGTCCCTGATCAAATTTAGAGCTCCTTCTCCATATCGAACAGAGAGGGAGAATGCCAAAAGAACATGGCTCAGGCGAACTTCACTCGGGTGTGGACAACGATCCACGGGCCCGATGAGCTCGCTACGGGGTCCAACAGCTTCATGCAAGAGATCCGCGTCGACTGGGAAAGATCGTTAGAAGTGGTGATGAGCAGTCGGTTGATGGAGGCAGTGCTCCACCACCTGAAGCTACTCCACTTGAGCAGCCGGAGCTCTGATAGGGTCTGCTTGCGTGTGCATGCACCTGCGATGGATAGAGGAACTCGAGGGCTTCCTATGTTCCATTTTATTGCATATAAAGATCATGGAATCGATGGGTAAATGGGAGTTGGTTTCCTGCAAAGGCAGAAGAGGGAAACCTAACCTAATCCTGGTCTGATGAGCAAGATCCAAGAGGATCAGGTTGCGTTGGAAGATGGAGGGTGAACAGGGGAGTCGATTGGAGTGGTTAGATGGGTGTGAGGGAGCTCCGACCAGCTGGTCGGAGTGGGAGGATTGACGACAACGCTAATGGAATGGGTCGAAACAAAACATGAAATACGACCGATATAGATGATACTTGAAGCTTCTGATGGGCTCAGTTATGTCAGGCGAGGGGAACGGTGGGGTAGTGGCCTGAACTCTGGTGCGGGGTTCGAAGGAGGTAGCACACGACGGAGGAGCTCTGGCCACATATGAGCAACGTACGCCTGATCACCAAATCACCCTCCTACTGACACTAATAGGACCATGTCACGATGATGGAGGTGCCAAGTGAAGGAAGATGGTGTAAGGAACAAGCTATCGAGCACGGGTGGTGGAGGAGAGTATATATAGGCTATTCTAGGGTTCCAAAAAGATCAGAGGGAGGCTCGCAACCCTAGAATGAACCGACTCCTCATAGGGATTCGCGAGGATCACGGATCCATAGAGGTGAATCAAGCACTGAAATCAAAGCCAATGGAGACTGGACCTGGTCGGGAAAAGTTGGGAGAAATCCGGTCCGGTGACACATTTGTGGATGGGGTCTGGTGGAGGCGAAGTTTGACCCGGGCCAACAAACCTGGATTGACCAATCATAAAATTTGAAGATAATAAATTAAAGAATATAAGTAATAAAATACTAAATGCATTAAAATAAAAATGGTAAAATGAAAAATTTTATTATTTTTCAAACTATTTTTCTGTTATTTTTAATTATTTTTATAGATATATATACGCACACAGTATATACAGTATAGGGTATTGTGCATAGGTATCATATACTTATATTTTTTTCTTTAATTATTTTTTTATAAAATATCCTTAATTTTATATTTTATTTATTCACCAAATAATTTGAGGAGTATAAATTAATTTTATTTGATTTTTAAAAATGAATCAAATGGATATTATATACAATATATAAGTGTATCTTTTTGTACAATGTATCCCTGATTTTATTTTTATTTTCTTTAGTGTTTTATAGTTTTGTTTAATTTATATTTTATTTTTAGGAACATGTACATGTATTTAAAAATAAAATGTACACAAATTAAAACTTAAAATAATTAAATATACATATTTACAAGCGTATGTAGCATATGACTATACCATGCACCTAGAAAGCCAATTTTTACCTTGTAACTCCAAAATTTGTGGAACCACCCTCATTTGAAATCATTCAGTTAAGAATCCATTAAAGGTGATTTTGGAAGAATTTGAGTTCATATTGAGTTGAAATTGATCTTTTTAGTTCTTGCTTTGTGGCTTTTTATGAGTGGTTTTATTTATAATTATGTATAATGATTTATTTATTATTTTAAAAAAACATTTTTATGTACAACTTTTATTAAGAAAATGATTCATTTTGTAGTCTTTTTATTGATGAATAAAATATGAGGAGTGATATGTGCATGGTATGCATAACGAAGAATATACAAGGACCCTATCTCCCCATACTTTATTCCTTATCGATCGAGTCAATGATTGACCTTCTCTCGAGGTTTGGGTCAGTCTCTACTTATTTCAAATTACATCCTTCTTTCTTTTTCTTTTCTCTTTATTCTTTTATTTTTGGAAAACATGTGTTAATTATACAATACTAACAATGACATGCACAATAATAATTTATTGAATTTACACATATTTATATATGTTTTTTGCTAAAAATAAAGCTAAAATAAAAAAATAAAGAGTGAGAACCAGAGATTCATACATACAATTCTTCGATCTCATGAGGCATATTTCATATGATTCATAGCAAGTACATGTTCCTTTTATCATATAAATCGTTTTGCATTTTAATCTCCATGACTTTGATGGTTTACTTTCTTAAACCAATTCTTGTACAACATATAATGGTTTATTCTTTATTAAACCATTTCTTGTATAACTCATTATGGTTTACCTTTATAATCATTTTCTTGCATGACTTTCATGTACATATATTGTTATACGTTTTCAACTGTTGGTACTTAAGGTCCATGACATGACATGACATTATAGGTACAACTATGAGGACTTAGTTTTTTCCTCTATGGTTCCATGCAAACCATACGCCTCTTGTGGCATTGCCCCTTGGCTAATACGGCCCTTTTTGGTCGTCTATGTGACTCGTTATGAGTTGGTGCCAATATTATTCATTGTTCATTAGGTTTCATGTAATTTATCCACAATAAAATCCTTTTGTATCTAGTATTCTAACGTTGACTTCTTCTATATTCATGATCACCATATCCCATGACTTGTAATTATATTATTTTGATATATAAAATGTTGATATTTCACATCTCACGTTACTAACAACACACATATAAAAAATAAGCCTTATTTACATTAAAAAATATCGATGGTTCTTAAATTGGATTCCCAGTTTCGACCACCAGATTTCAATTGGTTAAATTTCCTATTTAATTCATGTTGGCAATTTTATGAGTAGAAATCCGTAGATCATCGCATAGATTGATGAGGATATTAAAAAAAATATAATAGGACCTCTATGATCACACTCGGATTTCATTGGATGAATTGCAGGTTCTGCCTCTTTTTTTCTTTCGATTGAATAGACTTACAAATTCTAGGCTCTAATAACTTATATATCCAAGTCACAACAAATAAAAGAGGTACACCAGTGGGTATGACCTATGGGTAATGGTTCAATATGCTTCCAATTGCTAGAACTTTAGGTTCTTACGCATGGTGTTATTTTCTAAAAAATACATAAATATGATCTAGATAATCCAATAGATGAGGTGTGAAATTCTCGATAGGAGGAAAAGATCATACATTCTAATGCTAAGTTTGATATCATTTAATTTAGTATTGAGTATGTGATGAATCCGCGATTCATCATCTCAATATCTTGCTCTTAGCAAAATCCTCGAGTAAAATCCCAGAAAAATGTCCATAAAATCAATAAATTAACAAAATAACTCTTATAAATAAAACACACTAATTATTGTATATTAGATTGTACAAAATAAATTAACAATAAAAAGCCGTAAATTCAAAGGAATTTTATACATTGAGAAACCCGAATGTCGAGCGGTCGTGTATTCCACACAAGGCGGGAACACAGTCGATGTGTTGACCACTTAGAAATCCAGATTTAGTCAACAATGAACCCACAATATATAAATCAAGCAATGAAAGACAAATGTGGAGTCATATTTATTTTAACTCTACAAGAAATGTGTATAGTGCAAGTATGTAGAGTGTCGAACTCAGGGAGCAAGGCAGGATAGATCAAGCAAAATGCTAAAGAGTGTGATGTGATTAACTATCTACAAAGGTGCAAATTTTTGTGGGTTTTTAATTTTCTATATTTTTTATTTGATATTTAATTTTATAACTTTGTATTTTGATTTGTAATTTTCTGATTTTATATTTTCTTTTTATTTTTTTATATATATTTTTTAAATTTTCTTTTTCAATATCTAGAATATCTATAATATAATAAAAGAGAGGATAAGGTATTTATAAAAATAGAGAAAATAGTCAAAAATTAGGAAATAAAATTTTTTTGGTCTTTTTATATTTTTTCTATTGTTTTTGTGATTTTTGGGGATTTTCAGAATATTTTTGGTATTTTTAAAAGTCAAAATACAAGAAAATAGTGAATTAGCTACTGGCCGAGATTAAAATGAGATGAAAAATACTAAACAGTACTAAAATACCTCAAATTAATTGTAAAATAAAGAAAATAAAATAAAGAAACTACAGAACCTGAGTTTGCATTTTTAGGAATTTTCTAAGATTTTTTAGATTTTAATGAAGTTTTCAGTGGTTTTCTAATTTTTAAGGTTTTTGTTTTGAAATTGTTAATGATTTTTGGTTTGAAGCTAAAAGGCACTAAAACACACAAAATAGATTTTTTGGAATTTTTCAAAAAGTTTTACTAATTTTTATGAGTTTTCTAATGCAAACATTGCCGCAAATGCATGTTTTTTATTTTTAATAATTATGAAAATGCAATAAAAATGCAATACAAAATTATGGCGTGAATGAGCAATGCAACCGGAGCATATGGAAATTCTTTTAGATTTTTTAGGCTTTTATTAATGCATGAAATAAATACAAACAACAAAAAGAAACTACATGCAGGCAAGGGGCATAAGTGTAAATAGCCAGAACGTCAGGGGTTTGTCTGCAAATTATCCGAAAACTATATAGAGCAATATAAAATTCCTTGTACCGATTACAAATACCAAAAGGGTCGAGGGCGTATATGCAAAATGGCTAAGTCCACGTACGGGAAAGCACGTGACTAGCAGGGGGCAAAATGTAATATAGCAATACAAGGGGGGCTTATATGCAAAGTTTGAAAATATTTTAAATAGCAGATGAAAGTTTTAGTATTTAATATAAAATACAAAAAAAATTCCAGGGTTAACAGTGCAAAATACCCATGATAAAGGGGCTCGTGCGCGATCCGACGGTTGAGATGTCTCACTTAAGCCACGTGTCGCCGCCCTGTGCAGCGATGACGGTTCGCGCCCCACGACCCAGATTAGATCCTCGATATCGATCAGACGGCTGGGGCCTCACAAGATCCTACGGCTACTGCACCTTCTGGGATACCCTCAAGATCCAACGGCGGAGAAACTCCTTCGATGAATTGGGAAGAACAAGCGTGGGGGCGAGCTTCCCAAGCTCCGATCTCCCTCCTCCGCTGCTCGGCGAAGCTTCAAAATGGGTGCCCGAGGTTCCTGCGGTCTTGATCTAGGTGTTGGGGGCTTCAGAAAGGAGAGGCGACCATTGGAGCTCCTCCACGACGTCGAAGAAGAGAGGAGGCCCCAGGTGTCTCCGGCAAGGTGACAGCCGCCCACCAGGCGCTGATTCAGCTCTTAGACCTGCAAAAATGGTTAAGGGGAGCGCGGGCAAATTGCCGCGCATCACCCTGCTGTAGAAGAAGGTGGGAGGCGGCGAGGGAGAAGCTCACCGGAGCTAGCTCCGGTGAGGTAAAGGCGAGGATGATCGGATGGGATTCAGCGAAATGGACGGTGGAAGATGGATGTTTAAGCTACTAGAGATAAAAATACACAAGAAAAAAGGTAATAAAAACAATACCTCAAGCCAGAGATGGCAAGGTGAAACCTCACGGTCGAGGTGGCCGGAGGTGGCTGGAACACGCCTCGGAGCATGAGTTGCACCTCAACGAAGTGCTGGGATCGACCCTCTGTCACCGGGGATCCCAATCAACAACTCGGATGTCTCGGCGAAGACCTAACGCGGTTCAAAATTCAAAAGGGAAGGATGGTGGGTTTTTGTACAAAGTGGTGACGAGGCGTGAAAGATGAGGAAGAAACGGGCGCCACAGCGATGTAATCCCTAATGTGAGACTAGGGCGTGTAAGCTCGATTATAGGGGAGAAAAAGTCGTGAAGAACTCAACGTGAAACGATGTAAGGCGTGGCCTCTAAAATTAGGCGAAAACCAAGAAAAACGCAGCTCTGACACTGGGCAGACCTCGGTCAGAGAGTTGACCGAGGTCAACCAAGGAAGGAAGCTGGTTGGTCCACGTGGACCAACCAAAAAAACCTTGGCAAAAAATAATTGTAAAATCATTTAAAAATAGAAAATAATTTAATTAATTTTTATTATTAAATGAAAAATATTTATTATTTTATACATTATTTTATGGTGATTTTTATTTATTTTTATGAGGTATATATTTACAAGTTACCTTTTATACCCTTTATAGGTATCTTTATCTATATATTTTAATATTTTATTTTTATTTTGTAAATTTAATTTATTTATTTTTGTTTATAAATTTATATATTTATAGAATATTTTTATGGACTAAAATATATTTTTATTTTATTTTTCTGAAGTATTTTATACACTTAATAAAATAAAAGTATAAATTGTATATGGTTGTTTATAAGTATTATACCTAGGTCTTTATATACAAGTATTTTATTTTGTATTTTATTTAGGTTTTTCTTCCTGTTTTAATGTACATATGTATTTTAAATAATATTTACAAAATTATAAAATTATAAAATTATAAAAATAATGAATAAATAATTAAAATGAATATTTTAATCTGTACAAGTATACAAGTGGGGTCCAAAACTCAACTTTCAAACCGTAACCCCGAAAAATACGAAACTACTGCCATTAAATAGCTTATTTTAAACTATATACAATTAAAGTGAGTTTGGTATATTTCGAATTTTTATTTGCAAGATACTGGTCTGGGAAGTTGGAGTTTTGGAATCTTATTCAGATCATAACTTTTTATCTGTACATTATTTTTGAGTGAAGTCAATTTTACATTTTTCTATATTTAATTACTACAACTTTCATGTACAAAGTTTCTTTATTTGAGGTATAAAAAGTGGAACCAAAAATAGGTCCCAAAAATGAATAAAGAATGAATTAAATAAAAGGTATTTTTATTGTATTTTGGCCCTTATCTCCCCCTACTTTATTCCTTGTCGACCTATTCATCGAGATGCCTAGGTCTCGGGGTTTTGGGTAATAAAATATTTACAATATTTTATTCTTTTGCTTTTCTTTTCTTTTCTTTTCTTTATTGTATAATTTTAGCTTTAATTACAGTATTTTATACACTAATTACATGCACATGCATGAATGCTAAGATGCGGAAATTAAGGGTATTTACACGCATTTGCTAGGGTTTTTGATGCCAAAATGATAGAATAAAGATGATGAAATGTGGATTCATCATCCCCCTATACTTTACCTTTGCTAGTCCCCAGCAAACATTTATGCAATAAGTGCAGAGAGAAAAAGAAAGAAAAGAAAAAGAAGAAGTTGGATTAAATTTGATTATCAAACTTGTCTTCACAAAATCAAAGTTTGGAGCTTAAGTCGGACCTTTGGAATTTTAGTGCGGGCGGAACCTTTATGAGAACCGGATTTGAAATCCAACAGCCTTCGAGAATCCTAAAACTCTGCTCAAGTCTCCTCAATAACCAGGTCAGAAATACTTCAACTCATACGCAAACCCTTACGACTATGAATCTGACTCGTACAGTGTAAGTGATGGTGGCTCTCCCCAACTGAAATGACAAAGAGACTGACTTCTCAATTATGACAACCCAATGATTCCCTATTCCAACAACTCATTCCTCAAGGAGCAGGGTATTCCCTTCTAAGTTCAAGTGGCAACCGGCCCAAGAGGAGGGGGTGAAGAGAAGAATGGACGGTAGCCAGTGTAGCTACCTATCCTGGGATGCAAGACCAGTGTAGTCAAGTTACCCAGCTGCAGGCTCACATGATTTGACTTTGAAGCTCAAGCTTGCTTATTTGACTTTACACATATGTACACTCCGGCAGGCATTTTTATTTTTGTACAGGTCTGTCCACTTTTTTGGAGTTTTTGCTTTTTGCATTTTTTTGAATATTATATACAGCAGCATTTACATAGGGAGTTTTTCCTCTTGAGCCAGTAGATTGTCCCTCTTTTGAAGCTTTATTGCAACCCACGATCTCTTATCCTCGAAACTCATCATCACTGGACGGGTTGGGGTGCACTTCCCTCCTTAGAGGAGGAGAAGTGTTTCCACCTGTGTGCATCTCATACCGGAAAATCCAACCTCCTCACCACTCCAACTGAGTTGAGCCAAGAGAAAGGTGCAGGTGTGCAAGTTAGGTCATTATCAACAAGAGTCGTGCGTGTGCTCCAAAATACTCTACTTAGGTAGTCAAGAATCCATTGAACCAAGTCTCGTGATCCTCAAAGAATTAAGTCAACTAGACCTGAAGTACCTCAAACCCAATTCCTATAAGGTTCCTGTTATTAGGTAGATTTTAAGGTCCAATCAAGCTCCAATCTCCGGATTTTACTTAGACTCGTTCAACCATCAAACTCAATCCAAAAAATGTGAATGTTATGCAGAAAATATTTTTGTGATGCAATTTTCAAAGATTTTGAACTTTTTATGGATTTTTGAAAAGATGATGCATATGCAATTTTTGTATTTCTCAAAAAAAATTCAAATGTTTTTGGATTTTAATTTTGCAAATGTTTTTGGGATTTTTGAAAACAAAAAGGTTTTTGGATAAAAATTAGGTACAAATATTTACACGGGAGTGCTTCTTATATATACAAGAAGTGGATTTTTAAGAATTTACAAGGGTAAGTGGTCAATTTTATAAGTATATATATAGTGGATTTTTGGTGTGATGTATGTATTCCTCAAACTTATTTGACACTGGTTTTTCAAACAATTTTGAAAACTATAGTCCAAAATAATTTTTACAAACATGTACACTCATCTGAAAATCAT
The DNA here is from genome assembly GCA_037367405.1 of Ottelia alismoides. Lineage (NCBI taxonomy): Eukaryota > Viridiplantae > Streptophyta > Magnoliopsida > Alismatales > Hydrocharitaceae > Ottelia > Ottelia alismoides. Next base: position 212,086 of record JAZKJV010001445.1, on the reverse strand, counting down.
TTTGCAAAGGTTTTCCAAACAGTATATATAGATTTTTCAAATATTTTTGCCACCATTTTTCAAACCATTTGCAAATAAATTTTTTAAACATTTCATTTCACACAAAGAAAATAATTTTACAATCAAAATATTTTTACAAAGGTTGAAAACATGTAACATAACGTTTTCAAATAGTTTTCAAAAGATTTTTCACAAGGATTTTCAAACTATTTTTCAAACATTTTGCAAAAAATATTTTCACCTGATTTATTAATCATTAAGTACAAAAAGAATTTAAGGTATAATCACATCTTTTTATTAAGGTTTTTAATGAATTCTATAATAGTATAATTAGCCACAATATTGGGAAAATACGAAAGTACGAGTTATGACTAAAGTATATACGTAGTATATACGAAAACCTATACTTAGCTTGAGCTATGTCCTCATAGATCGGAGAAAAAGAAGACATAACTCGTACTGAGTACAGAAATATACGTAGTATATACGAAAACCTATACTTAGCTTGAGCTATGTCCTCATAGATCGGAGAAAAAGAAGACATAACTCGTACTGAGTACAGAAAAGTCTAAAGAATAAGGAACGAATGAACAAATGAGAAGTTGACCGTTCCCCTATACTTAGGATCAAATAATCCTAAGTATAGCAGACTGTACACAAAGCAGGGAGGGTCAAGGGTGGGAATGAACAGATCGTACTCAGACTGTCTCCCCCTATACGTAGGGTAAGATATCCCTAAGTATAGACAAGAAGAGGAGACAATGGAGAGGATCAAAGAATAGAAGCACTCGGGGTGCACACCCTCCTATACTTAGGACAAAGTACGTCCTAAGTATAGGAGTCTGACAAAAAGGGACGACACCTTTTCAGTAGATAAAGAAGATAGAAGAGGAAAAGAAGAAAAGAAGAAAAGATATCAACTGATGGAAGAAGATAGAGAAGAATGTGCACATCAGTCCCCCTATACTTAGGGTAAAAGAAGCCCTAAGTATAGGCAACAACAGGAGTGATTAGACGGAACAATGAATGAACACTCAGCTCGTCCACCCCCCTATACTTAGGACAAAGTACATCCTAAGCAAGGAAAACATGAGAATGGTGGATGAGCAATACGGAAGAGGGAACAGAGGTGAACAAAAGTGAATCTACAACAGAGATGGATATACACATGATCAAGAAGGTAGAAAGCAAACCTTCTTGCGAGACCGCTGAGGGATAGACCTAGTGTGGTGCAAGTCGACATCGGGGTCCACAGTGGACGGAAGCCGATCAGGGTCGACAGAGTGAAGGCCCTCAGTGGAGTCAAATCGGAAAGGCACGAACTGGTCAATGGAAGTAGTACGACTAGGTTTGCCCTTGGTGTTCCTATGGTGTGAAGGCACAGATGGGAAAGTGGAAGAAGTACAACTAGGTCTGGCCTTGGGGGTCTCGCTGATATCAAAGTGGAATGGGACAAACTCATCATCCTCGGAAGAAGTGTAATCGGAGTTGTCCTGCGAGGTCTCGTCCAGGTCAAAACCAAAAGGAACAAAATCATCAGTGGAAGTATACGAACTCTGTTCATCCTCAAGAGTTTCACCTGAATCATTGTCTTCATCAAAATAGCCGAATCTATCAAAATAATGGTTAGCATCATAACCGACCTCAATCATCTTTACTTTTGAGTGACCAGGAATGGACTTATCAGTGGAAGTAGTCAAACCAAGTCTGTCCTATCTAGTCTTGGTATCTGCCCACCGCTCTATGGGATCAATCACATAAATACCTTGGATTTCATCAACACATCGCCACACACCAGAAGGAGGAACTGTAAGGTCTATGCTTTCTGAGTTCCCCTCCTTTTGGAGGATTCCTCGGGTCTTATCAGCGGTCGCTAAGCAAACTTCTCTAATATCCTCAGATCGGTCACAGGCCTCGGAATCAGCTAGAATAGGTGAAGGTGCATCAGGTGAAAGTCTCTGGTCAACTGTGGGTGCGGTGATCGACGCTTCGCTCTCGTCAACAAGACGGAAGCGAATCTCTCCTGATCCATAGTCGATAACGACCCTCGCAGAGGAGAGGAATGGTCGTCCCATGGTGATTGGAGATGGCTCCCCTGTGGAGGTCTCCATGGGCAACACGACAAAATCAACATAGTAGCTCGTGCCCAGAATCGAAATGACGACGTTTTCTAGTATACCTTCGGCCTCTTGATAGATCCATCAACAAACTGAACGATCATCCTGGTTTTCTTTAGAGGCCCTAAGTGAAGAGACTGTACCAGTGAGAAGGGTAATATGCTAATCGAAGCACCGCCGTCTAGGACAGTGCGATCACAAGTATAGTCAGAAATGGTGCAAGTGATGAAAGGGGTAGCTGTGTTCTTCTTTCTAAGAATGGGACGGTGTGCGATGGCCTAGGCAGTGGCCATGGTCAAGATATGACGCTCAGATCGACTCCTCCACTTTCTCTTCTTGGGAAGAGGAGCAGATATATGGGTCATGTCCTGTTGAAGTGGGGCTTGGATGATCTCATGAATAGTGGCCACCACTTCAGGTTCAGTCAACATTTTTTTGAATTTTTGGACCTCCTCCATACAAGGGAGGAAGTTGGAATCAGCATATACACGAGGCATGCCAAGAGCAGTCTGTACAATGGCATCCTCGGGGTCAAAGGTGGGACAGGATGTGAATGGATGTGTGGGTAAATGATCTGGCAAATGGACCCTCTCCTTACAATCTGAATCAACCAAGTGTCTCCCGAACTCTTTTTGTGTTTTTAAATTTTTCTCATTTTTTTGTATTTTTGGCGATTGCAATCTCCCAAGATCTCTCACAAGGAATTCCATATCCACGATGAATGGAGCGTCCATCTGTTTTTTCCTCAAGATAGCCATATCCTCATTCATCAAATCAATGCGCTCTATCATTCGGTTCAAGATATCACTCATAGAGATCAAGGGAGGTGACTCCAACAGGTCAGATTGGGGTGGATGTGAAGGTGGAGGTGGATAATATATAAGTGGAGGTGGGGGTGGGTAGAAATCCGAGTCTTGATACTGTGGCTGAGGCGGGTATGTACAAAAATCAGGAGCAAAGTCCTCCTGGAAAAAAGAAGGTGGACCGGCTGGAGTGATCGAATGATCCGCAAAGTCCGGATAAAAGACGCTCCAGGAGTCCATCTCAAAATAAGAGGAAAATGATCGGGAGAGCATGAGGGTCAAGTCAAGAGAGTGAAGAAGAAGGTGCAAATGCGCAGAGAAGATCTAGGATACACACAAGCAAGCACAATTAAACTCACAAAACAAACCCTCAATTCACCTACTCAACTCGGTAGAGACCAAAAATTCGGTCTTTTTATTTTGTATGTTTTAGAGTTAGGTGAGAAGTAAAGAAGTTGCACAAACACTTAGGGGTTGAAATAGGATTTGGGCACTAATCCTTAGTGTGTGCGCGAGCAAGTAAAACGAGGACAATGAGGGGTTTACTTGCCCCAATATAAGTTTTTCTTTTTGATGGTTTTTAGGGTCAAGTAATATTAACATTCCCAATTTTATTGCTTATCACTTTTTTTGGATTTTTAGTGAGAAACGCACGAACCTATCGAGGAGTCAATTTTACATAGCACCTAAGTTAACAAAATCAGAGGTAGAGAGGCGGAAAAGCAATGCAAGCGGCAAAACGATGATGTATGCTAAAGCGTAAATTCTCACCTTGCCTCCAGCACTCTACATGCAGGGATGCTCAGCAGTATTGAAACCTATCTATATGCAAATGCAAGCCGATGAATTCGCCCTAAGATGAGTAGCTGCTATTAGCGTGAAGAACCAATGCTAATGACTCAGAATGGAACCGAAGTGTCCGGTCTTGGAGACCGATCGGTGTCCACCACAGTAGATCCTGCACGCGTTGTATACAACCCCTCCCGACGCGATGGTTCCGAGACTAAGTGAGAAGTAGTTTAAATTTGACTAAGTCCAAACGAGACTATAGGTTCATGCAATGGTTATTAATGTATTTGGACCTTATACAATCGACAAGCAACTCCTAAATCTAAGGGCTCAATCACACAAAATAAAGAAAACAAAATCGGAAAACAAAATGAAAAGGCGAAGAAAATCTTAAAAACCGCGGTGAGCCGCCAGGTATATAAACACTTGGAAATTGGGCCCGAAAGTTCAAAGTCCTATGTACCTGAATTATTACAATAACAAAGAGTCTCTTTCTCACTTCAAATTACAAAATAAGTAAATGCACAAAAATGCTCAAAACAATGTGCTCAAAATTTGTCTTCAAAATCCTTCAAGTCCTTCTTTGTGCTAGGCTAACGTCGCCTCACGTGGGTGCGCGGGTGCTCTAAAGAGGAGCTCCACCCTCGATCTACGTACCTCGCACAAAATCCAAGAAAGGAGAGTGGTTAGACAATTCAACAAGATATATCAAAAATAATAAAACAAGCAGAAATAAAAGCCGCGAAAGAGACAAATAATCACAATCACAAACAAAAAGCCGAACTATGCGCTGTTGCTCCTCGGCAACGGCTCCATTTGATAAACCCGAAAGTCGAGCGGTCGTGTATTCCAGACAAGGCGGGAACACAACTGATGTGTTGACCACTTAGAAATCCGGATTTAGTCAACAATGAATCCATAATATATAAATCAAGCAATGAAAGACAAATGTGGAGTCAAATTTATTTTAACTCTAAATGTGTATAGTGCAAGTATGTAGAGTGGCGAACTCAGGGAGCAAGGCAGGATAGATCAAGCAAAATGCTAAAGAGTGTGATGTGATTAAGTGTCTACAAAGATGCAAATTTTTATAGGTTTTAAATTTTCTATATTTTTTCATTTTATTTTTAATTTTATAATTTTGTATTTTGATTTTGTATTTTCTGATTTTATACATTCTTTTTATTTTTTTATTTTTATGTATTTATAAAAATAGAGAAAATAGTCAAAAATTAGGAAATAAAATGTTTTTGGTATTTTTATATTTTTCTACTATTTTTGTGATTTTTGGGGATTTGTCAGAATATTTTTGGTATTTTTAAAAGTCAAAATACAAGAAAACAGTGAATTAGCTACTGGACGAGATTAAAATGAGGATGAAAAATATTAAACAGTACCCAAAATTCCTTAAATTAATTGTAGAATAAAGGCTATAAAATAGAGAAACTACAGGACCTGAGTTTGCATTTTTAGGAATTTTCTAGATTTTTTTTAGATTTTTATGAAGTTTTAGAGGTTTTCTAATTTTTAAGGTTTTTGTTTTGAAATTTTTAATGATTATTGGTTTGAAGCTACAACACACTGAAACACACAAAATAGATTTTTTTGGAATTTTTCAAAAAGTTTTACTAATTTATATGAATTTTCTAATGCAAACAGTGCTGAAAATGCATGTTTTTGATTTTTAATAATTATGAAAATACAATAAAAATGCAATACAAAATTATGGCGTGAATGAGCAATGCAACAGGAGCCTATGGAATTTTTTGTAGATTTTTTAGGATTTTATTAATGCATAAAATAAATACAAACAACGAAAAGAAATTACATGTAGGCAAGGGCATAAGTGTAAATTGCCAGAACATCAGGGGTTTGTCTGCAAATTATCCAAAAACTACATAACGCAATATAAAATTCCTTGGACCAATTACAAATACCAAAAGGGCCGAAGGCCTATTTACAAAATGGCCAAGTCCACGTGCAGGAAAGCACGTGACTGGTAGGGGCAAAATGTAATATAGCAATACAAGAGGGGCTTATATGCAAAGTTTGCAAAATATTTTAAACAGCAGATGAAAGTTTTAGTATTTAATACAAAATACAAAAAAATGCCAGGGTTAACAATGCAAAATACCCAGGCTAAAGGGGCTCGTGCGCGATCCGACGGTTGAGATGTCTCACTTAAGCCACATGTCGTCGCCCTGTGCACCGATGACGGTTCGCGCCCGCCGGCCCAGATTAGATCCTCGATATCGATCAGACGGCTGGGGCCTCACAAGATCCTACGGCTGCTGCACCTTCTGGGATACCCTCAAGATTCAACGGTGGAGAAGCTGCTTCGATGAACTGGGAAGAACAAGCATGGGGGCGAGCTTCCCAAGCTTCGATCTCCCTCCTCCGTTGCTCGGTGAAGCTCCAAAATGGGTGCCCGAGGTTCCTGCTGTCTTGATCTAGGTGTTGGGGGCTTCAGAAAGGAGAGGCGACCACTGGAGCTCCTCCACGACGTCGAAGAAGAGAGGAGGCCCCAGGTGTCTCCGACGAAGGTGACAACCGCCCACCAGGCGATGATTCAGCTCTTGGACCTGCAAAAATGGTTAAGGGGAGCGTGGGCAAATTGTCGCGCATCATCCCGCAGTAGAAGAAGGTGTGAGGCGGCGAGGGAGAAGCTCACCGGAGCTAGCTCCGGTGAGGTGAAGGCGAGGATGATCGGATGGGATTCAGGCGAAATGGACGGTGAAAGATGGATGTTTAAGCTAATAGAGATAAAAATACGCAAGAAAAAAAGGCAATAAAAATAATACCAAGCAACGAAGTGCTGGGATCGACCCTCTGTAACCGGGGATCCCAAGCAACGACTCGGAGGTCTCGGCGAAGCCCTAACGCGGTTCAAAATTCAAAAGGGAAGGAAGGTGGGTTTTTGTACAAAGTAGTGACGAGGCATGAAAGACAGGGAAGAAACGGGTGCCACAGTGATGCAATCCCCAATGTGAGACTAGGGCGTGTAAGATCAATTATAGGGGAGAAAAAGTCGTGAAGAACTCAACGTGAAACTATGTAAGGCGTGGCCTCCAAAACTAGGCGAAAACCAAGAAAAACGCAGCTCTGACACAGAGCTGACCTCGGTCAGAGAGTTGACCGAGGTCAACCAAGGAAGGAAGCTGGTTGGTCCACGTAGACCAACCAGAAAAACCTTGGCAAAAAATAATTCTAAAATCATTTAAAAATAGAAAACGATTTAATTAATTTTTATTATTAAATGAAAAATATTTATTATTTTATATATTATTTTATCGTGATTTTTATTTATTTTTATGAGGAATATATTTACAAGTTACCTTTTATACCCTTTATAGGTATCTTTATCTATATATTTAATATTTTATTTTTATTTTGTATATTTAATCTATTTATTTTTGTATTTAAATTTATATATTTATAGAATATTTTTATGGACTTAAATATATTTTTATTTTATTTTTTTGAAGTATTTTATACACTTAATAAAATAAAAGTATAAATTGTATATGTATGTGTATAGGTATTTGATGAATCCACGATTCATCATCTCAATATCTTGATCTTAGCAAAATCCACGAGTAAATTCTCTAATAAATGTATATAAAATCAATAAATTAACAAATGACTCTTGTAAATAAAATACATGAATTATTGTATATTAGATTGTACAAAATAAATTAACAATAAAAAGCCGCAAAATCAAAGGAGTTTTATACATGTAAATAGCCCTTAACTTTATGTATTTTTAATAATTTCATATCAACTCCTTTTTGGCTAATTCTTTCTCCAACATGTTCATATCAATGTACATAAAAATACAAAAATACAAAACAAATTTTACCTCAAATAAATACTCCTAGATCCCAATGGGAAAAAGCAGTAAAGACCAACTTCCAAGCTAAATTCCCGCTCCGTATGAACTCCAAATTCACCAAACTCACTTTTAAAGTTCAAGTTAGAAAATTATCTATCCAACGGAAGTGATTTTATTAAAATCGGAGCTCATTTGCAAAAGTTGGGTTTTGGGACCTAGATGTACATTGTATACCTTGTATATATTCATTCTTTCTTTAATTGTTATTGTATCTTTCATAATTGCTAAAAATACAAAAATATCATGATTGTGTTGTATTTTAATTATATTATTTTATAGTATTTTTCCGATTGTACATATCTACTATTAAAAAGACAAAAAAATATAAAAAGAAAAGCAAACAAAAAATGTACATGTTGTATATCTTCTTTTTGTAAATTCCCTACTCTTTTTCTTCTCTTTATTTTATTTTCTCTTTTTAGTAGCCAACTTTATTTCATTTCATTTTTTATTTATTTAATAACATTCTCTACAATAACTTCCCTTTCTCCATTAACCTCCAAGTCTTCTTTCAACCTCCATTCCACTCCATATTCTTCATATAACCTCCCATTCAACTCCACCAATAATCTAACTTCTCATTCAACACCACCACCTCTCTAACTCCCATTATTCATCTCTTTATAATCATCTCCACATCCACATTTTTTCCCCATCCACCATTCTTATAGAATAAAGAGAGAGCTTGGAGTGTTTTGTTGGTGACAGCTGCGAAGTATCATCCTCAAGCGACGACCTCCTTCAGGTGAGATCCGCGGAGCTCCGCTTCGCGTCACGAGTTCCCCGTCGAGCTCGCGTAGCTTCTCCGATTTTTATCTCGCCAATCGGAACGAGGCGACAACAGGAGTCCAGCGTAGCTGCTCCGCCAATCCGGCGAAAATTCAGGTAAGTATCTCCTTTTATTTTTCTTGTTATTTTATTTTATCTAATAATTTGTTTCATTGTTGTCTCATCATTTCTGTAATTTTTTTTACCACATTACCACCACCACCATCATTTTATATCATCTTCATACCACCATTTTTTTCCCTTTCCCTTTTGGTGTAAATAGTTATCTTCTATTAAAAGAAAATCTAAAAAAATTAAAACCAAAAAAATATTACAAGCAGCAAAATAAAAAAAATAAAAAAATCAAAAAAAAAAGTTGCAGGGAAGCAACAGCCCACGGCCGCCGCCCCCCTGCGCAACAACCACCCCCGCGAGTGTCCAAGCCACGCAGTCGCGGCCGTGCCGCCCTCCAACGACCGTCGCCGACTTCCGCCTCCGCCGGCCCCGCGCACAGCCAGCGGCTGCAGCCGCCCCCGCGGCTCCGAGCCACCGCGGGCGGCACCATTCCTCGTCGCCACCGAAGTCACCCAGTGAGCCGCCGACCTCCTCCACCAGGCCGTGTGCGCACCTCCGCGCGTCGGCCGCACCACCGCCACCGCCGTACGACGCCGCGGTTGCACGCGCTCCACCGCCGTCCTCCTCGCGGCCGCGCGCGGCCGCAACGCCGCCGCCGACCTCCTCCCTCTTTGGGTTCATCCCAAGCCGTCCCCGTGAGGAAGAAAGGTCTTCTTTTTTTATTATTATTTTATCGTAAAAATTGCAGAACTTTTTTTTATAGTTTTTGTAATTACGTAATGGTCCCTGTACATGTTGTATTGTAAATATTGTTTTTTCTGATTTTGCACCGGTACCCCTGTGTTTGACTTTAAATTTGGACATCTATCTTGCATATTTATATTCAATGAAAAATATCACTGTGTTGAGCAACTAATTGTGTACGTTTTGAGTATTTATTTGGTTTTTTATGTTACATGGGTAATTAATTAAAAATAATTAACTGAAACTTTGCATATTTTACCCATTCAGTACTCTTAAATTCATATCTAACACACGGTTGCTCTAAAAATTCCACAAAAATTATATTTGATGCTTTGATGAGTGCTTAACATACTGTCCAAATTTCATCCAAAATGGAGTTGTCTTGTGTCTTAAATAAATTATAGAGTGATTTTAGTTTTTGATTTTTAATTAAATCCACGTATACCCTTTTTGCGAAATTTCAACTCTCCTGGATTGGTTATTTAAATACCTACTTGAGATAATTCGCACTCTGATTAGTTTGATAAGTGGATTTATTAGAAATTATTTACTCACTGTCACTCTGATTTCACTAAAAAATCCATAAAAAATTCATAACTTGTCAAAAAATTCAAAGAATGAAGAACTCTTGTAGATAGATTTGATTTTGATTCCATGTTGCATCAAAAAGATTCTTGTATGAAGAACTCTGTTTCCGTTAATTCAAAGAATGATCTTTCAGTTCACGATTCAGACTCTTCATCCTCTGTTTCCTTAGCTTCAATCCCTTTCCCCCGTGCTCTTACAGCAGGAAAGCGCATCAAAAAGATTCAGAAAGATGACCCCGATATGGCACGCTTTTGTAAAGAGAACATCACAGTTAAAGTGCCATTTGATGAGTATGTGGCTAATCATCCTGCATTCCAAAAATACCTTAAGGTGAGACGCACGCGTACAAGGGTTATCATGAAGAAAGATAATCGAAATATAAAGACATATGTCTTATCAGTAGCCACAACATATTGTCTCAAGAATCAGACTTTGCCAAAGAAAAAGAGAGACATGGGTGCTCACTATGTGGAGAGTCGTATTGACGACATTGCGTTTGCACGTACACTCTTAGATAACGGTTCTTTGATTAACTTACTTCCCTTAGCACTATATCAGAAATTGGAGTTGGGTCCACTTCGCAAATCTAGAACTTTACTCCAATTCACAGATCGTTCAGTGAAGAGACCTAAGGGAGAAGTGAAGAACGTCATTATCTCGATTGAGGGGCAAAACTATCAAGTTGATTTCACAGTCTTGGACATGGAGACCCCCAATCATTGGAGAGAATCTCAAATCATTCTTGGGCGGCCCTTCCTTAGGACCGCAGGCGCAGCTTTTGATTATGGCACGGGAATGATGAAGTTCCGTTCTCCAGGCGGAGAAGTGAACCTTGAGATGAAGCAAACCAAATGTCAGCAACCTGATTCAGAGAGTAGCACAGAGTACTCATCTTCAGAGGCAGACTGCAGTTTGGTTAGCACACTTGGGATTTGGGGATATATTCCTTCAGGACAGAGCGAGTCCCTTTCATCTGGAAAGGGTATAGTGGATGATACAGTTTGCCAGGTGTTGTCTGATCTTATGAGAGATGCATCTACCTATTCCCATGATGACACAGAGATCCATCTGGATCTGTCAGTTCCATCCTCTTCGGAACGGTCATGGGACATAGATGATGAGTCGGACGCGGCTTTGGCCGGACTACCGCGTTTCTTTGGCGATTCGACTCCCCATACTTCTGATTTGGTGGCGAGTACTACTCAGCTTAGCCCGCCTTCATGCAGCACAAAACCAGATTCAGATTCAATTCAACTAGATCTGCTTGATGATACCATATTGCCAGAACTGAAATCACTACCTCCTACACTCAAGTATGACTTTCTTGTGGGACCCAAAGAGAGATATCCTATCATCATTAGTTCAGACTTGACTTTAGAACAGGAGTCTAGGTTGTTAGAAGTCTTAGAGAGGAACCGCTAAGCAGTAGGCTGGACAGTGTCGGATCTCGTGGGGATCAACCCCGCTCTCTACTCGCACCACATTTTTACTGAGGATAATGTGAGACCTTCACTTGAGTTTTAAAAAAGACTTAACCCCAATCTACAGGAAGGGGTGAAGAAAGAAATTGAGAAATGGTGCAAGGCAGGGTTATATACCCTATTTATGACTCCAAGTGGGTGGCCCCACTTCATGTTGTCCCGAAGAAGCTGGGAATTCAGATGGTCACCAACGAGGAGGGGGTAGAGATCGCGACACGAGTACCTACGTCCTGGCATGTATGTGTTGACTACAGGCACCTGAATGCTGCGACCAAGAAAGATCACTTTCCCTTGCCTTTTATTGATCAGATCTTGGAGAGACTCGCAGGGAAAGAGTTATTCTGTTTTCTTGATGGGTATTCAGGCTACAACCAGGTGGCCATAACACCCGAGGAGCAGGAAAAGACCATATTCACATGTCCATTCGGCACTTATGCTTTCAGGCGCATGTCATTCGGGCTCTGCAATGCCCTGGGCACATTTCAGCGTTGCATGGTAGCCATAGTTGCCGAGATGATGGGAGATTTCCTGGAAGTGTTCAGGGATGACTTCTCGGTCCATGGTGATTATTTTAATACATGTTTAGCGCACTTGTACCGAGTCCTCAGAAGGTGTAGAGAGGTGAATCTCGTACTCTCCTGGGAGAAGAGTCACTTTATGGTGACGGAGGGTATCATGTTCGAGCATGTCATCTCCAAAAGAGGAATGGAGGTTGACCCTACCAAGGTGGAGGTGATCCATAAACTCAATCCACCTACCAACGTGAAGTCAGTGCGGTCATTCTTAGGGCATGTTGGATTCTATAGGAGATTCATTCAGGATTTTTCAAAGATCGTCCACCCACTGACTGAGCTCTTAGGGAAAGACACATAGTTCGTTGTAGATCACAGGTGTCTGGAGGCCTTTGAGCTATTGAAGAGGAAGATTTGCGCCTCTCCTATCCTACAAGCTCCTGACTGGTCTCTCCCCTTTGAGATCATGACTGACGCTTCAGATTTCACTATAGGAGCTGTGTTAGGACAACGACGAGAAGGGATCCCATTTCCGATCCATTACGCGAGCAAAGTATTAGATCCTACACAGAAAAATTATACAGTGACTGAAAAGGAAATGCTCGCGGTAGTATGGGCCCTCGAGAAGTTCATATCATATATTTTGGGCTCTAAGGTGACAATTTACACAGATCATACAGCCATTCGATATTTAATAGAAAAGAAGGACACGAAGGCGCGTCTTCTTAGGTGGATTTTACTCCTCCAGGAATTTGATTTGGAGATTAAAGATAAACCTGGATTGAAGAATGTTGTGGCTGATCATCTTTCTCGGATTGAACTTAAGGATTCTCCTGATTATGAGTGGATTAGAGAGACCTTCCCAGGTGAGTCAATTTGTGTTATTGACTCACTCCCGTGGTATGCCAACATGGTGAACTATCTTGTCTCCAAGCAGAATCCCCATGGTTGGACTAGGAGCAACATTGATCGACTGAAGTCAGATTCGAGGAGATACCACTGGGACGATCCTTTCCTTTTCTTCAAAGGACCGGATTGTGTTTGGAGAAGGTGTATTCCTCAGGAGGAATACCAGAGTGTCCTCACATATTGTCATTCACTTGAGGCTGGAGGACACCATTCGGGAAAGAGAACCGCTCACAAAGTACAACATTGTGGATTATATTGGCCGACCTTGTTTAGAGATGCTATTGATTTTGTGCGGTCGTGCCCAATTTGTCAAAGGATGGGAGGGACAGTTGGATAGGGAGATGAGATGCCTATGCAACTGATGATTATTTGTGATGTTTTTGATGCATGGGGCATAGATTTTATGGGTCCCTTTCCCAACAGCCAAGGACATGAGTACATATTATTGGCGGTTGATTATTTATCCAGGTGGGTGGAGGCTATCCCAACCCGAACCGTAGACAGCAAGATTGTCTGTAAGTTTGTGAGAGACCATATCATTGCTAGGTTCGGGGTGCCAAAAGTTTTGATATCTGATGGGGGTAGCCATTTTGTGAACCGAGATATGAGATCTTTAGCTAAGGACTATGGATTTGAGCATAGAGTTACTAGTCCTTACCACCCACAGTCCAACGGCATGGCAGAGGTTTCGAACAGAGAGGTGAAGAGTATTTTGCAGAAATTGGTTTGTCCCGATAGGAAGAACTGGTCTCAGCTTTTGGACCAAGTTCTGTGCGCCTATAGGACAACCTACAAGACACCATTGGGTACTTCACCATTTAGAATGATCTATGGCAAGCCATATCATTTGCCCGCAGAATTAATTCATAAATCCGAATGGGCAATTAAGAAGATTAATTGGAGTTGTTACCTAGAGAACCTTTGTCGAGACTTGAACTTGAACGAGCTCATGGAAATACGAAACAGGGCATATGACAACAGTTTGATTTATAAGGACAAAGTAAAAAGATGGCATGATCAGCACATTAGATGCAAAGACTTTATCCCTGGACAAAAGGTATGATTTTTCAATGACAGGTTGAAGATGTTCCATGAGAAACTCAAATCTAAATGGACGGGTCCCTTTGTTGTTAAGAAAGTGCACGAGAATGGAAGTGTAGAGATAGCTGATCTCGCAGATAGTGCACAGTCTCATGTGGTAAATGGACAACTGTTGAAGCATTTTGTTGATTCAAAAGAGCAGTTAGTCCAAGTAGAGGTCATCAACTTCATGCAGAGCGAGTACAGAGTAGATACATCATATTACTCATCATGAAGATGCAGCATCAAGATTCAACATCTTAAAAGATTAATTCCTCTTGAACATTCGCCCTTCTTTGTATATTCTCCAGATCACATCGGTTCTTACACTTACTCTTATCCTATACTTAGGCTTACCAAGAGCCTAAGTATAGGGGGAGTCGATGCCCTCCATGTGTATATACTCATCCATTTCTCCCCTTGACCTTGCCTGCCCCATTTTTGCTCTTCTTCTACACTTAGGCTGACCAGAGCCTAAGTATAGGGGGGCGGATCGACTTCTATACTGTTTATTATTTTAGTCATCCTACGCTTAGCATGAGCTATGTCTTTTTCTCGCTTCTTGTGCCAAGAGGATATAGCACATGCTAAGTATAGGGGGCGTGTACATATTACATATATATACTTTACCCATAGCTCGTACTTTCACGTATTTTTGTATATATTATATAATAATTATGGGGTGGCTAAAAAAAACTTTTTGAAAGAAAAACTTTTTCTAAAAAAATCTAAAAAACAACAAAAAACTTTTTCAAAAAAAACAACACAAAAATCTCTAAAAAAATATATATTTAAAAAACCCTTATTTGCTTTAAAAAAAATTCAAAAAAAAGAAGTCCTTTCTTATTTACTTATCTTTTTCAAAAAAACTTTTGAAAAAAAGAGAGCAAATCTTTTTCAAAAAAAACTTTCTTCTTTTCCTTTGTTTTTCAAAAAAAACTCTTGAAAAAAACTCTTGAAAAAAAAGCAAAACTTTTTCAAAAAAAATCTCTTCTTTGCCTTTGTTTGTAAAAAAACTTTTTGAAAAAAAATTTCTAAAACTTAAAAAAAATCATTAAAAAAAACTAACTAATAAGTTGGTTTAATCCCTGACACAATTCACTTTCACGCAAGACTAGTGAAGTTCAAGAACACTTGGTTTATGAGATCTTGAGATTTTGAGTTAACCAACCTTAGTCATTAGGGTCTTTGACTTAATTATTCACATTTTCCTAATTCGAAAGATTTGTATGCTATATTGCATGCTTAGTCTCTACCTTAAGAATATGATCAGCACCTCACATTCACGACTGCAGTTATGAGGAGATGAGTTGAAATTTCACCTGAGGAACTGGGATGAGGGATTTGAGTTTGGACTTGATTTGATGATGCCCGAGGATGGGATAAAATGAATGAAGGCTTCATGAAACCTGAGTGTCAGCATCTTTAGCCAGTATGAGAACATGGTTCTTGTACTATCTCTTGACATTTACCTATGTGCCAGGGTGTGATAAAATAAAAAATTGCTGATCAGTGTGCGTCAACTCTTGGTAAAAGCAGTGGAGCTAGTCAAAAATACTACAAAGCAATGAAATGTTAAAGAAGAGCTCTCGTTAATGTCAATTATCAAAAGAGCTTCCACCAAAGGCGAGCGCTCCCAACCATTTCAAAAGTGTCCACTTGGACCACCGCTATTAGGACCAGGAGTCAGGATTGCACCAAAAAAGGGCTCTGCATCGTAAATGCTACAAGTATTGGTGTAGAAGGTATGATAGGTACTCAAAAAAGGCACACCCCGGTGTACTCCAAGGAAAACAAGTGCAGACGGCTCCAACTTCTCTTGACGGACGCACTGATCAACATCAAAAATATGCGTTGCGTAATAAGGAACTTGAGAGGATCCTTGTTCCAATGAGAGGGAGAGAAGAAATGACACAATCCTATGCCCTCCATCAATTGTCCTTCCATCTACACTTTCAAGTCTGACAACTAAAGAGATGGTGGATTGGACGCAAGAAATGATTTATTCCCTAGTGTTGAGGATCGGGTCCTTAGGAGAGTCTCTTGGACTGGAACCTTGGATGACGTTGCGACTCTATTCTTGTAACTGCAGTCAACACTTTATATCATATCCCTACTATATATGTATACAGAGAGAGTCTGATGATTAGGGAAATTGGGTATCTTTTGACTAGAGCTTGGTTCAGCTTAAAATTTTAAGATCTCTAAAACCGAGAGTTCTTGAACAGATCAAGTCTTGTATTCACATGCACAGTCAGAGGTTAATCCAACTTATTCATTCTTTATTTGCTCGAGGACTAGCAAAGTTTAAGTATAGGGGGGTGATGAATCCGCGATTCATCATCTTAATATCTTGCTCTTAGCAAAATCCTCGAGTAAAATCCCAAAAAAAATGTCCATAAAATCAATAAATTAACAAAATAACTCTTGTAAATAAAATATATTAATTATTGTATATTATATTGTACAAAATAAATTAACAATAAAAAGACGCAAAATCAAAGGAGTTTCTCACAAATAAATAGCCCAAAACTTCATGTATTTTAAATAATTTCATTTCAACTCCTTTTTGGCTAATTCTTTCTCCAACTTGTTCATAACAATGTATATAAAAATACAAAAATACAAAATAAATTTTATCTCAAATAAATGCTGCTAGATCCCAAAGGGAAAAAAAGCAGTAAAGACCAACTTCCAAGCCAAATTCCCTCTCCGTATGAACTCCAAATTCACCAAACTTACTTTTAAATGTCAAGTTAGAAAATTATCTATCCAACAAAGTAGTTTCATTAAAATCGAAGTTCATTTGCAAAAGTTGAGTTTTGGGACCTAGACGTACATTGTATATTATGTATATATTCATTCCTTCTTCATTTTTTATTTTATCTTTTCTAATTACTAAAAATACAAAATAGCATGATTGTGTTGTATTTTAATTGTAGTATTTTATTGTATTTTTCCATTGTAAATATCTCTTATTAAAAAGTTAGAAAAAAATACATATTAGAAAAGCAAACAAAAAATGTAAATGTTGTATGTATTCCCTTGTAAATTCTCCACTCTTTTTCCTTCTTTATATATTTTGTTGTATTTAAAGTAGCCTACTTTATTTCATTTTATTTATTAATTTATTTTACATTCTCTACAATAACCACCATTCAACTCATTCTTCCACCAACTTCCATTCAACCCCACCATTTTTTAAACCTCCCATTCAACTCCATTAATAAAATAACCTCCCACCATGTTAATAACCTCTCATTTTCTCTTCTTTATATACTTCCCATCCTACTCAATTTGCACTTGATCTATCTTTATGTGAGGAGAGCCTAGTTCCCAGAGTTGAATCGGTGACAGCGACGCAACCGCGGTCGAGCGACGACAGCCCTCTCTCCGATGGGATCCGTTGGCTTTTTGGCCAACATCGCAGCCGCAATCGCGCGCTGCTCGAGCTCATTGCGCGTCGGCGATTCGAGCGAAGATCGTGCTCTCGTGAGCACGTCATAGGCGACCGTCTATCCTAGGTAAGTTTATTTTCATCTTATCATTATTAGTATTTTTGCAAATTTAAGCACATCACATTACCACCACTTAGCTCCATTTTATCATCTTCACCACCATAATCATAGCATTTTTTCACATTATTTACTCCCTCTTTAAAGAAAATTTAAGTATATATATATATATATAAATTTAAAACAAAAAAGAGTATTTTTTAATAGCAGAAAGTAAAAAAATAAAAAAAACACACGGGAGCAGTAGCGGCCCAGCCGTCGCCGCCCCCCCATCCTCCGGCCCCGCGCCTCCGCGCACGGCAGCCTTCCACCACCAGCCGGCGGCCTCCCCGCCGCCATCACAGCCGCGGCCTCGCCTCCACGCCGCGTCCAACAACTCATCAGTGCCACCTGCAACCTCGCTGCCCTCGTGCGGCCCCACTTCCGCCGCAGCAGCGGGCGGCGCTCCATCGCCCTCTCCAGCCACCAACCCTCCCCCGCATCTCCGCCGCACCAGGCAGCACCGCGTGGCCGCCCCTCCTCCGCCTCTTCCCGCCGCCGACCCCCCCCCCCCCCATTTGGGTTCTTCCCCGTGCCCAGCAAGGAAGAAAAGGAAGAAAGGTTTTGTGTATTTTTTTATTTCGTGAAAATTACATTAGTTTCTTTTCGTGTTTTTATAATTGCATAATAGTCCCTGTGTATAATTTGCATTGTAATTTTGTTTTCTGAATTTGCAAAGACACCCCTGTGTTCGTACTTAAATTTGGACTTAAATAGTGATCTTTTTATTCAATGAAAAATGTCTTAATGTTGAGCAACTAGTTCTCTACCACATGAACATTTATTTGGATTTTTATGGTCTTTGGGTAATTAATTAAAATTGTTTAATTGAAATCCTTCATATTTTACCCAATCAGTGTTTTATATTGACATCTGACACAGGTTGCTCTAAAAATTCCACAAAAATTAGACATGATGCCTTGATATGTGATTAATTTACAGTCCAAATTTCATCCAAACTAGATTTGTCTTGTGCCTGAAATAATTTATAGAGTGATTTTAGTATTTGATTTTTAATTAAATCAACAGACATCCTTTTCGCAAAATTTCAAGTCTTCTGGATTCTATATGAAAATATCTATTTGGGATAATTTGTACTCTGATTAATTTGATATTGTGGATAAATTAGGAATTAATTACTCATTATAACTCTGATTTCACTTAAAAACCATAAAAAATTCATATTTTGTCAAAAAGTTCCAAAAAAATATTGTAGTCTCATTTCATTATGTTTTTCTTCCAATAAAATTTTCATGATTTGTTTTTACTGTTTGTTCGAAAAATTGTGAAAAAACCCATAAAAAGTGTGCATTTTTATTTGTTGCATTGTAATTCCTAAAAATACAAAAAATGTGTTTTGTGTTCATCACTGAATTATGATTCTTGAAAAAATATAATTTGGCTAAATTGAACTAATTTGACATTAAAATTAATTTGGCATTGTTGTGTGTTTTCTTAGTGTCTTAATTCACTCGCATTTTGCATTGGCATTTGTATTACATAAAAAATATAAAAAAACGCATTTGGAAATCAAGATCTAAGTTTTCAAATTAACCCCAAGTTGTTCCTTTGCCTCCCTGTGTTCGACCTCAGACTTGCCCAGGATATAAATTAAGTTGAGACATTCTTCACAGAGATTTTTCTCGATTCTGATTGAATCGCTAAGTACACGTACTACAATGTGCCCAAATTAAATATCGTATTTAGCGACTCGTCAGTATGTTTATACTACCATTACTTTTCCTTGTCTGATCACATAATTTTTGAGGTTCTAATTTCAGATAGGAATCCATTCGTAATATTTGACGGAGGTACAACTCATACATATTCAATCGAGTCAACATAGCAACTATCAAAATTAAGACAGAGATTTTCCGATCTATTTTAAATTGAGTCGGCATAAACGACACATACTTTTGGAGATTTTATTCGAAATCAAATATCCTAAACTGACACATACCTTAGGTCCAACGTGTAACTTTCCGTGACGTGATCGTCGCACCTCCTTCCGATCATAGATCCACGTTCTCCTCCTCTCCTCTGATTCAATGCTGCCTTCTCCAGAAATGAAGAAGGATGCTCGATAAGATCTATCTCCTACCCTCTCTCTCTCTCTCCCCTCTTCGCCCTCTCTCTCACAGAGCTCACGTTACATTAACGTTGAGAGAAAAAGGTATTTGAGGGCTTTTTAAGGTGATCAAATGAGGGGAATTAAATGGCTATTAAAATTCAATTAATTTGCCAATGAATATGGCATATATGGTAGTACTGTAATGCATTAGAGATTTTTTTTCCAAAAAAACAAGTCATTATAGTATGTCACTACAACAAAGTATATTTTAGGCGATGGACCTATGGCAACAGAATTATGAAGTAAGGCGACAGATTCTTTTATGACGAAGGCTGTCCCGCCATCATAAAGTGGACATCAAAATCATCATCACCGAAATTTGATGACGGATAATCCATCGCCATAATATTATGTCACATAAATATCGTTTCATGTGGAACATTCTTATAAGCAACTCAGCTCTCGTGTTTTTATTGATGAAAGAAATGATATGGGTAATTTAACATATCTCTGCAAAACAATTAAAAGACAATCAATAACATAATTCAAACTTTTTAACAACTATTGTAATCGGAAAATTTGGTGTCTCCCCTCTGCAAAACCAATAAAAAACAATTAAAAGAGGCATGCCTAAAAACCATTGTGTATATAGATGTACATATCAATGAATACAATAGAATATTATGTAAGTGCATTATAAAAGTCGCTATCTAGTTACAATGGAAAACTATTACATATTTCATTACATGTTCGTCAAATATTCTACATCTCTATATTGTTATACCAAAACAAAAACCGACATGAGTAACATGAGCTTTGGGAATTTTCAAATTCCTTCAAGGAATTCAGTGATCTTGATGTCAAGCTTCGCCTCATATTTCTTCAAGAAATTCAGCATCACCTGCAAAACAAGCCTATAGTTTCTCCTTAAGTTCTACTCGAAAGGTATTGGATACCATTAGAAACTAAGACTATTATACCTCTTGTTGGTAATCAATAGCTAATTATAAAATTTATACTTCCGTTACACCAATAGCTTCATCTCCCTAGAGCACGCTAGCAAGTTTCCTTCACAAAAAGCAGTGGAATCCTCTTGGTCGAATTCAGAATCACCAACCTTCTTCTTTCCTTTCTCCTTCTCATGTCTCGGACGATCGGCTATTTTATGACCCTTCTTGTCACAATAGAAGCATATGATCGAACCCCGTAACTTGGATCGACCTCCGAATCATATCACCCATGATCTTGATGTCTACCCTCAGTCACCAGTATATGACCTTAATCATTTGTTGCCCCATCTATCGACCTCCATCGAGACTCATTTATAAGCATCGAAGTAACTGTCTCATCCAATATGATGATCTCCTTACCATAGAGTAACTTCGTCACAATATGATCGCAGGAAGGTGGAAGAGAACTCAACAAGACCAGTGCCTTTTCCTCCTCATTGAAGTGAGATTCTCATTTCGCATTCTTCTCCTCAAGTGTGAGCATGTCTGTCACAATCTTGTTGAATTTTTCAAAGCGTAATTCGAGCTTTGTCCCATTGGTCATCTTTAGACCATAGAGCTTCTCTTCATCAATAGTCAGTTTATCAAATATTTGAACTTGTATCGTCCATCGAGCATCATCCAAACCTCTACTGGATCCTCCAGGCTGATGACTTTGCGAAGAGTATTGTCTGCCAAAAACAGTTGTATTGTATTGTTCGCGAGATCCCTCATCCCCTTCCACTTTTCCTCTTTCATCTTCTCCGGCTTCTTTTCTTTATCATGGAAAGCTTTCAGAAGTCCTTATCACGTGAGTATGTTCTTCACCCGTTGTTGCCAAAAGGTGAAGTCGTTCTTTCCTTTGAAGGGTTCCATGGAGAATGATGCACCTCTCAACGAAAATTTTGCCATCACATTTCTATCGTACTTTACTGTACGATATGAAAAATCAGAGCAAAATCCTCTCGATCCGAACCATCCAATTTATCCAGAATGTGCAAAACCCCCTATATGATATCCTAGAACACCTCAATCGGACTCCGAATGCTCATGATCTCAACGGTTTACTGTAATCGTTGGTTCTTCACAGCCTCTGAAGAAGGTACACCTGTTGTGTCACGTCGTATCCTAGATGTCGAATCTCGCTCTTATCCACCACATCATATTCCTTGTTATTGTCAAACCAAGCTCTGATACCAGTTGATGGGATGCGATCGGTCGGTACCAACTCAGTTCTAATACCAGTTGTTGGGAAACGACTTGTCGGTATCGTCTTTCTCTAGGAAATCAGATACGGGTGCGAATACACAATCGACCAACACCATGGAAGTACTTGATGAAAAGAACAACCATATATGACATGGTCGATCACCTCTCGCGACCATCGGAGAAGAAAGATCACTATAAATTAGAATGTGTGCAACTCTATTTGTTCTCTCATCTTTTTCTTCTCTTTCTCCCTCTCCCTCTCTAAGGGGTTACATTGTTCTTGTGGTATTCTCTCTCATTGTGGCACAGAAGCAATGCCTCCACCCCTTTTTATATAGCCCAAATACAACGCCTTAGTCTTTTCCCATTAGGATTATAAATAGAATACCACTCGACTAATATCAGGATTATGAATCCGAACTTATTAAGATTCTTAATCCTAATTTGGCTCTAATCCTAACATGAAGGACATTGGTATGCGAGATACTAGGTTAGAAATAAGAATAAAGGAGAATAGAGGTGATGGCTATTACTCTTCTTAGATTAGAATACTTGTAAATCTCGGTTAAGTTAATTTTCAAATAATTCCAAATGAAGGTTAGAAGGTATAATATACTTTACGTAATCTATCACAACCATAAGTATGATGATGAAGTACAGAAATGGTACATTAATCTTACGAAGAAGGTGAACTAGATAGTGGTACAGGGGAAGTATGTCTTAAGAATATGTATAAAATTTTTATTACACTTCATGCCTCTACAATTTAAACCTTCTTAAACATGTCCATTTTATACATTAGCCTTCTCTGTTGACGTTACACAAATCAAAACAAGAAAACAAGACAATCAAAGAACTAATCAAACGCCACTTTAGGAATGCATTGGCTATTGATAATTACAAATAAGGGATTTTTGCATCCACTGGTCGAGGAAATTACGAGCATTATACATATATAACAAGAATAATGAGAGGTAAAGTACAGAATTATTATTATGTAATTTCTTTATTATTATTATTATTATTTACATAGTACATATCATCCATTATGCAGGGTCACACGCCACCGGGTGTGAAGGATTGAAAAGTATACGACTATTCCTATGCAATTTCACGATGATTGCTATTATTAACGTAGCACGCACCACCTGTTGTGTAGAGACATACGCCATCCGGTATTGAAGGATGCAAAGCATATTGCCCTTCCTATGCATTTTCATGATGATTACTATTGTTTAGATAACAAACACCACATGTTGTGCGGGCCACACACCATCAGGTGTGGAAGGTTACAAAGCATACGACTATTCATGTGCAACTTCATGAGATTACTATTATTTACATAGCACACATCACTCATTATGCAGGGTCACACGTCACCTGATGTGGAGGGATACAAAGTATATGACCATTCATACGTAATTTCATGATGAATACTATTATTTACATAGCAGATAATATTCATTATTATATATATAGCATTTTATAACTTTGTGTAATACGACTGTGGCAGTAATTAAATGTTACTAAAAAATATAGTAACTAACGGTTTGAACTCCAGTCTATAAAATCCCGAAGGCTTACAACCAGTCTTATATAGTAATTTAATATAATTCATGCCAAAAAGAAACTTTCTGGAAATAATATGAGGTCCACTGTAAATATAAAAAAGCTTCTCACGAGTGTTCTTTAGAACGTAAAATATCATGGTCTTCTATCACGAGCAATAAGAGATTACGATAATTTTACACCTCACATAGATTAAGAAAGCCTGGCAAAAACACGACTATCTCGACATGAATATAAATCCATGGTAAGCAAGAAGAAGCATGCAAATCATCCAAATCAAGGTTAATTACTTTCAAAGATCCGATTTTCTCATCACAAAAAACACAATGCTTTGTTTCAAGATTAAAGGTAGGTCTCATGTTCAGGAAAATCATATAGTCAGATTTAAGCCCAGGATTTTCAACAAGATTGCAACACACAGAGCATGCCCTAAGGATGCATACCATGCACTTGAAGCAATCCGATTTCCGTAGAGAATCAATATAACAATTCAAATAGCAATTCGATTCATGCATAGCAATGTTACGGTTCTCAGATCTATAGATGTTATATTTCGAAGAATTGGATTTGCCATCCAGAAGAGATTGACGGTGCAGCTTGGTGACCGTCTTCTATCAATCTCTCTGTAATAGCTTTTCTTAGTTGTTAATTTATAAGTGACAAACCCCACTATTGCAATACCCATATGCAAGAACTGAGGTGTCAACTGAATACTGCTCAACCGTCATGATGCTTTCTCATGCAACCACTTGATATACAAGGAATAAGCAAGCGAATTATGATCCCATGCCTTGGTTGGTCAGTTGATTGCATCTTTTTTGCTAATGCGTTAAAATGTTTGCAGACTTTTAGATTCATCTTTAGAATTATTAGTTCAGAACTAAAGAAGAAAGAAAATAAAAGAGGCAAAACTTTAATAAATAGGATAATATAGAATTTACTTTAATGCTTGTCAAAATATAATAAGTAATATAGAAATAACACTACTCTTTACTGTACTCATCATCAATCTCTGAAGAGAAAAATGACACTAGAATGACATTAGAATGCATGTTGGGGAAAGAACCAGATTAAAGTTATTTAGGTAATTTAAAGTTTCCCAACTATTGTGGGTTCAAATGTGCACAAACCTCACAAACTAGTATATCAGAATTCCCATCAGCCTTTTTCTTATTATGCTCATTTAGGTTCCTGATACAAATTTAAAAGAGATCTTTACTCCACGAATCTTAGAAACTTATTAAAATTCCTCTACAAACTTTTGCACAACGTAATTACCCTATCGACCTTGTAAATTACCCCAAGAACCCCCACGAGCTTCAAAATTATTAACCGCAAGGTTCATGGGGTAAGAGTTAACAAGGTTAAAGGGTCGAGGGAGGAATTATGTTGTTTTAAAGATTGAGAAGGTAAATTACAAAATTTATAGGGTTCATGAAAGTAAAAATTCCAATTTAAAAAGTATTAATTATCTTCTCAGGAAATCGCATCAAGGGAGTTAGTTTTCTTGAAGTATTGTCCAGTGAAAGGTGATATGGTGCATCGGCAAGACACAAAGGGTGGATCTACCAAGGATTACATAGCTTGATTTATCACAAAAGAATGTCATCAAAATATCTGTTGCTTCTAAATTTGGGTTTTCATAAAACTGAGCCTAAAAGCCTGGAAAATGGAATATGATCCTTAAGTTTTCAAAGGTTGAATTTTCATGATAGTTTCCGGAAATCCAAAACAAGTAATCAACTTCTCCGTTTCAAGTGTACATACCTACTAGGACCAATACATAAGTGATTGGGGAGAGAATCACCTAGGTTTTAAATAAGTGATAAGTCAGATTGGAGTGGAAAAACTATATAACAAGACAAAAAAAACAGACTGCAAACCTTTGAAAAGTTCATAAATATTCTAATTTTCAGGATATAATTTTGGAGAAGATGCCGCCAATGAGAAATCTTTCTTTGTGGCTTCCATGTGACAAGTTGCGATTCTTAGCACATTTGTTGGAGTATTTGATTGTACGCCACTTGAGTTGTAGATGGGTAAATGGATACCTCCAGGATCCATTTACCTCATTCATGTGTTTAGTTCCACATCTACCTAGTGGTGGGACTTGGAGTCTCTGTGGAGGCTATATAAGGAGCCCCACACCTCCTATATCCATTGAGAAGTTCAATAGAATATCTGCCCTTTTGAGGGCTTCTCATGTGGTTTCATCTCACTCCTTAGAGAGTAGGGTTCCACGTTAAATCCCGATGTTATTCAAGTTTTATTTCTTTATTTTTCTGATACGCTTTCGTATTCCTATTTTCTAACATGGTAGTAGAGCGGGTTTGATTCTCAGGGTTTTCATTATATTCTTTGTTTATGATTCGAGAATCGATTGCGAGAGAAGATTTGGTTCTTGTTGAATATCATTCTTATTGAAAATCAATTTCTAGGGTTTCATTTGGAAACCCTAAGTATGTGTAGAATTCTAGGAACCATAGGCATCAGATCTCAATGGATGCTGGGTAATGAGCGATGAGCGGCGTATCTCATCATCTTTAGGGCAGTGGGCCTTCGCCCATCTCCAAGCAAAGTCAGGAAATCGCTTATGGCCTCATCTTCTAACAGTGGGATCATTCAGCCAGAATCGGGAAGTTATCGAAGTCGGCAGCCCTAACTTAGGCGACAAGGCTCCTCTCTAGTCATCCCTGTCGTGCACATGCCTCGTCGATTCTCACAAGAGGTTTCACTCCATAGGTCAATTCTTTCAAGCGGTCACACACCCATGCAAATTACATAGGTCGATTCTCGCAAGCAGTGGAGCCACGCAACCTGCAGGAAACAATAGCTCCCAGTCCTACAGGCGACGACACAATCCCGTGAGCCCAAGCGTATCTCTTAGCAAAGCCCTCGTCCCAGGCAGAGCCTCTCCACAAGCATCAGGCAATGCAAGTTGCAAGCTCTAGGCCCCTCTCCCCTCATGGTTCCCCCAGTGCCTCCTTGCATCCATTCTCCATCGCGCGAGGGTCCCATATCAAGCGGTGATCTCCATCTTTCATGTGATTTTGCGGGAAGATCTTCAGACATCAACCATAGATCTTTCTTTCGATGAAAGACCTGACTGCTTGCTAACTCAATTGATCATTGGACCAGGGACCCTAGGATTCGGCACCCTGGACGCGTCGATAAGGGAATTGACAAAATTCAGTAGCGAGCCATGATGATTTTGAACTAATTATAGATATTGCACTACAATACAAATACCTCTTTTTGAGGCCCGGTTCCATAGGGGGTCCATAAACATTTATTTGGATGCTTTGGACACGAAAATGGAAGGGACACTCTCTCGTTGGAGCTAGCTTCGATACGAGAGATACGCTGATGACATGATATTTGGGATAGTCTCTGATCCCTTGGCAATCAATCAGAGTATAGACAATCAAATGTCAAAACGAGTCAAACTTCTAAGATAGAGGCTTGCCAGAATAGCCCTCCAGATCAAGATAATGAGATGGAGGGCGCGCATCCTCCACTCGAAGATCTCTAGGCGAGGCGGTGGCCTCTCCATATTCCTTTGAGATATGTTGTTCCTTCAACGGAACCCTAGTCAATGATAGATGTGCCTTGATAGGGTTTACCCCAAAGAGGGATGCAATGCACAGTTTTTTTAAAAAAAATGCCCAAGTGGGTCGCGTCTGAAAAAAAGAGACATTCAAAAGGGGGAGAGAAGAGAGCTGCGAGAGATGATCTGAGAGTTAAAAAAAGGAGAGCTGCATATTAAAAAATAGGAGAGGGGTTGTTATTTTTTGGGCCCAAGTGGGCCAAACAAAAAAGAATCTGGTTTAAAAAAAGGACGCGTACAATTGAAAAGCCATACGTATATTTAAAAAATTAATTTTTGAAGCCAAAAAACATGGCATATTTTTGAAAAATATCATAGCTAAAAAATGGAAATAGTAGAGAAAAATATTGCATGGAAAGCCGAAAAAAATTTTGATTGGCTTATTGATGTTTTGTTTCCCCATTTTATCGTCTTCTCCCAACTTTGTCGAGATTATTATTTTCAGACAAGTATAGGAGAAAGGGGGAATATATGTAGAGTCACAGGTCTATTCAGATTCTCCAGATACAGACATTTCAGACCTGTTAGTTATTCAGACTCTATAAGTTATCATATTATCCATGCATAGTTCCAGACTCGACATCCGGATTTCGAGTCCACATTTTGTTGTTCAAGTTCAGACTCTACATTCAGCTTCCTAGTCAGCAGTGTGATCTACAGTTTTGTGGTCCCCATCATTCTTGTTGTTCCGATCAGAGTTTTCATATGAGCCATAGGGACTCCAGAGTAGATGAGCATCCCCTATGCCATGCGGGCAAGGGTTTTCATGTGGTATCATAGGTACTCCAGAGTAGAGTACCATTCTTTGAGCCAGATAAGAGAAACCCAGTTCTCCAACGAGGAGACTTTCAAACTCCATTCTCCAGTAATCGTGACTCTGATAAGGATTGCACTCAACGATTTTTTAGTTTGGTCCTTTCAGAGATGGAGAAATTGACCACATGTTGTGTTGGGCCAAAGTACTCTGACGAGGAGACTCATTACAATTACAGTGACTCTGACAGGTGCAGTACAGAGCACATGCTTTCCAACGAGGAGATTCAGTTGACTCACACTCCATCCTGTTCGTCCTCCTCACCTGCACGGAATGAGAAGCAACGCCCCTGACAGTAGCCGGCAGTTGTGCGCATTGATTTGATATTGCCTGTAGTGTCATGTATTATGATTTGGATTTCTTTATGTTTGTCCAAGCTGAGCATTGCATGCTCTAGCTTGAGGGGAGTGTTGGAGTATTTTGTTGTGAGCCACTTGAGTTGTAGATGGGTAAATGGATACCTCTAGGATCCATTTACCCCATCCACAAGTTTAGTCTCATATCTACCAGTGGTGGGACTTGGAGGCTCTGTAGAGGCTATATAAGGAGCCCCACACCTCCTATATCCATTGAGAAGTTCAATAGAATATCTGTCCCTTTGAGGGCTTCTCCCTGATTTCATCCTGCTCCTTAGGGAGTAGGGTTCCACATTAAATCCCAATGTATTCAAGTTTTATTTCTTTATTTCTCTGATGCACTTTCGTATTCTTATTTTCTAACAACATTGGACGGTAAATCACTAAAATTTTCCTTTTCAGTATATGTTATTGGAGATGATGCTACCAAGGTGAAATCGTCCTTTGCAGTGAATGGCGGAGGATCTCCAAGATGGAGAAGTACTGACGACAATAGGTGGCAGATTTCCTTGATGGAGGTTTCTAAACAATGGTGGAAATCACCGCATATCGCCGCTGCATCAAGCATCAGAAACCGAAGATCGTCAATGGGATCGACCTCGACCTCGAGGAAAGGGACGAGAAAGGGAAGAAGCTGATGTCGGCAGCAGAAACAAAGGTTTGGAAAGGAGATTAGGGTTTTTGGAATGGAGGGAAATGTGATTTTTTTTCAAGAAGGAGCGATCTCTTAATGGGCTTTACATGATGGATTTAGATGGCAGATATCTGTCGTAGTAGAATCTCTCGCTTAAATTCCGTCGTAGAAACTTAATTGTGCTCTAATGTGTGCTTGTTTAAATATAAAAAATTACAATATATTGTTGTGAACTCTAACCAATGAGTGGAAATACATAGGTCAATGGTGTGTGTTTCAAAGTGAATATTAAAACAATAAATGAAACTAGTAAACATCTAATCAAATGTAAACTAGAATAATTTAGTAAAATATTTAGTTTTTACAATATTTGTATATATCACCAGAGAGTTTGTGCACATACCTTGCTTATAATCCTCACATTAGTGATTATAGTGTTTATATCATTATTGGAAAATTGTTTATAATATTATCCTCGTGTGAATCCAACATGTATATCGAAGCAAAAATCGCAACAGTAGCGGCTTGAGGAGATTGAGCTTCTAGTAATCATATTCGTACGAGACATGGTATACACTTCTTAGAATAATTTATTTACTTTCACATTCTTTTCTGTTTTCTTTGAGAGACAATGTAATGCGATACTTGAGTGCTCATTTTTTCACCTCTGTAGACTATGTATATCTCAATTGCGGAC
This sequence comes from Ottelia alismoides, assembly GCA_037367405.1. NCBI lineage: Eukaryota > Viridiplantae > Streptophyta > Magnoliopsida > Alismatales > Hydrocharitaceae > Ottelia > Ottelia alismoides. The sequence continues at coordinate 182,828 of JAZKJV010001445.1, read as the reverse complement.
ATAAACTGATGAGTATTATTAATGAGAATGAATAAATATTGTGGTTACATTTCATTTTATATTATTATTCCATTGTTATATTTTCAAATATTAATCTAATATACATTATTCAATTTGTTGAGTATCAAAGATCGTAGGCATATTTGGTCCGCTGGTCTGACGCTCCCGTACTATCGGTTTTATACTTCAATAACCAAAGGAGCAGGGCATCACATTACATATATTGCATTGGATATCGATTCCGCATGAATGGGTACAGGTGCTTCGAATCGGACGTAATTACGTGGTCATATCCTCATATTCATCGATTACATTTATCAAATCAATAATGTCAATTTAAAGTTACAACTTACACTCGGAGATAGGTTGGGATCACCAATGAGCCGAAGACTTGGCATCAACAAAGGAAATCGACGTGAATTAAATGCATTAGGGAGAGATAGAGATTGAATCTAATGCTAAATTGATTTCATTTAATGCAAAAATTGAAGCTATCTAACAAGCTCATCGAGCATCTTCTGCGAAGAATCCCCTTATTCCACAAACGCCCTCGCCATTTTGGCCAAGTCCTCCACATTCTCCCTTGCTCTCTACCCTCCCTCTTCCTCCATTAGCTCCCTCACACCTTTGCAGACCTCCTCTTTGCTCGGCACTTCCTAACGACTAGTTCTTTTCATCCGCAGCCCAATGTCGAGCTCCTCCACAACGTACTTGGCATTGATCCCCTGCTCGGATATGGGGGCGGATCCTCTGCTACTGTGACGCACCTATCACTGTCTTCCATCTCCCATCCAATGGATTCCCTGAGTCACAACAGGGGATATCACAACAGAAGATTCACTCGCCTCCGATACATCCATTAATTAATTAATCATAAATACGTTTAACTTAATTTCCTTTATAAAATAAATATAAAAATATAACTTAAGTTAAAATATCAATAAACCCGAAACCTCGAAGCCGCTGCCTAAATTTTCCGGACCTCATAACTCGGATGGACTCTGAATTAAGCAAAGTCAGATTTAAAATTTGTTTTATTAAATTGTCTACAAAATAACACTGATTTCACTAAAATCAGAGTTAATATACAAAATATAGGTTTCATGACCGTATTGGTATACTGTACAATGTACTGTACTTAGATTATTGTTTAAATTATTAATACTCTAATCTTAAATTAAAATAAATAATAATTCATCAATTTATTTATTAACTTAATTAATTAATTATATATTTAATTATTTAATTTATTTGTTCATTTAATTAATTCCTTCATTGATGACTTTATTATCTACTTAAGTATATCTTAATTAATTAAATCTAATTAATTATTGATTATTTATACTAATTGTTAATTTAATTTAATTTATTTATTTTCTCTTTCCTAAACTTTCCTCCTTCTCGACACGTGAACCCATTCGTTCTCCATGGAACCCGCCACCCGTCGTTGCCCTCTTCGTCTCCTCCGTTGTCCACCAACTGCCCCAAAGGTCGGCCGTTTGCTCAACCACCTTGGTGACCTTATCCTCCTCCGTGACGAGATCACCTCCTTCTATAAATACCCGTTGATCCCTTGGAGCTCGCATTTCATCACATTCACCCTCAAATCCCCACTGCTTCCGTTATACCTCTCAGAAACTTCTAACTCTGATCACATATGTTGATAAGAGTACCGGAGCACCTTATTCTTCTGCTAATAGCTCCTTCCATTCACCCTTCCTATGTAGATTCAGACCGAGGTTCGCTTAGAGCCCTACTGTAACATTGCAGGAAATCAGAGTACTGGAGCGATCAATCAGGAGTTTACGAAGAACCATTCTGCATATGCATCAATAATCAACTATTGTTGATCTAAGGAGATAAAGCATCTTCTGAACTGCTCCACCTGGGATGATAGTTGTTGCATGAGCAGATCAACTAAAACACCACTGATCATTGCTGCCTCGAAGAACAACTGCTTGGAGTCGAACAACTGTACAACACACTGATGTTGCATTCGATCCGAGCGTGATGAGCAGGCAACTTGATCAATATTATTGAGAAGTTTTGCGGTTGAGACTTAAACAAGAACACATTCGATCAAAACAAACTGCACCCTCATTCGAGAACCGATGTAGGATCATCATATCATCAAGTTATCGAGAAGCAATTTGAAGACTAGCTGGGAATGAAGCTTTACCGCCGTTGCACAAGTTTGATTGGCGGCGCTGCCTTCCACTAAGAACAACCCACCTTAGATCGAGCATCCACAATATCTACCTCACTTCGACTCGAATCGCCGCCTGGAGCAGTTTCACTTTTGGGAAGAACGCCTTGAGATCCAGATTAAAGTTCAGTCGTCCGATCAAGTTGAAGACATCCGACGCTCCAAGTCCCCCCACTTAACTATATCACGTGACTAGCACGTGTATAGCCAGATATTTTGGAAATTTTGCATCGCAAATCCCTGATACTTCATGATATTACGTACATGTGCTAACACGTGCTTTAGCACGTGATCATTTGAAGTTTTGCAGAAAATGCCTCGAAGTTTCTGTTATTCACGTGATCCAACACGTGACTTCTAGACAATTTGCGAGCGAGTCCCTCCGAGCTTTTTCTTTTCTCATTCACGACCGAGTACTGAAGAGGCACATGCTTGACACATGCATATGGTTTTTTTTACCTAATACCCCCCCCCCCCCATTCTCTACGATTTTTGCATCCAGATCCAATTTCTATTGATAGCACGCACAAAGCGCGTAACTCCACGGGAATTTCGCGCGATATTCCCTGTTGCTTCCGCAAAATTCACAGCGAAACTTATTATTTCTAGGAAATTACATATACACCCCTATGTAGTATATACTTTACTATGTGAATTATATTACATAATAAATAAAACATCATATATAAAATACAATAGAACACATAAAAATACCCTATACTATACCATATATAGTATTAAATAGTATTATGCAAAATAAAAGTATTTTATATTTTTATAAATCAATTAAAACACCAAAAATATAACAAACTTTAAAAATCATGAAAATATAAAACAACTCTTAAAAATCCTACAAAAATCACCTATAGTATATTTTACTATATTCTTCATATTAAACTAAAAAACAAAATAAAAATCAAATATTAAAATAATAAAAAAAATACAAAATTCATTAAAACTTTGAAAAATCATATCTAATATAAGAAAAATCACAAAAATACATATTACATATCATTTCAAAGATAATTTCACCTACTTTACAATAAAATAAAATAAAAATATTTTGGAATTGTTTTTAATTTTAAAAATAAAAAAATATGTTTTGTATAAAAACCTAATTTCAACCTCAAATATACAGCAAAATTCATAAAAAATCTTAAAATTTTTCTAAATTTTTAAAGAATAGGAAAAAACTTAATTCTAAAAATAATAAAAAAATCAAGTAAAAATTACCAAACATTTTGTAAAATAATAAAAAATCATAAAAACAATATAAAACTCACCAAAAAATTAAATAAAAATCCAGAAAATTATCTATAAATAAATAAAAATTAGGAAACCTTTTACCTTATAATTTCTATAGTTTTTACCTTAGTTTTCAATAGTTTGCCTCTCTAAGTTGGACACTCCTCTACTTTATCGCTATACATCAAAGTTCAAGAGTATACATAAAAATAATAAATTTTCTGCTAAAATCCATTGGTCATTACAATGATAGTTGTCTATTTTTAGACGACTCGATCGATGCGTTTTTCAGTCACCTTGTGTTGGTTTCTTTAATGGAAGCAGAGAGAGAAAGGAGGAGGCGGATGAGGATACATAAGGAGAGGGGAGGTGTGGCTAGATCAACTCAAGGTTATCCATATTAGTGACTCAAATAAAGTTATAATTCACAGTAAGGATTGTGAGGCAAGACGGAACAAAATTTAGATGGGTTAGGTTATAATATGAAGAATATATGGTCGAGAAAGTATTTTAAAAAACTTTTAGGGTTCATGGTATAAAAATACCTACATATTTTGTGGTTTAGATATTGAATTTGTTGGTTGCAAGTTTGTAGTGACATGATTTTTTTCAAATATTGGAAAATGATTGATTGATGTTTAATTTTATATGAGAAAATATAAGATTACATGTATATATATGGTTTAATGTTTGTATATTATTTATTTGATATGACAATTTTTTGTTATGTTGATTAGCAGAGCTCACTTGTACTTTTTACACATATAATCAAATGTTTAAATATTACAAATTATGTATACTTCCTTCGATACAAGATTACACATGCACATCACAGACACATGAAAAAAGGAGTATGCTCTTTGGGAGCATGTAACTTACATGCTCCTACCCTTTTTTCCCATTTTTTTATTTTTTTGAATTGAAACTCGGGAGATTTACATCACCATATATCTCATGATACCATTCAAAATTCAATTTTAGTTGGTACTTCTATCTCCTTTATGAAGACAACAAAATTTTAACAGGCTTAGAATTGCTTAAATTAATTCCCTCCAAATGGACATGATAGGGATTTCTTTTTACACAAAATTTGAAACACTTATTCCACTTATTGTTCAAAGTAAATGCCCCGGAATAAATAGGGACATGCAACAGGGTGCACCCGCCATGTATTTCGGTATTTTTTTGGGAAATAATGCCGTGTATTATTGATGAATCTATTATTCTCATTCTTTATTCTTTTATTTTAGCTTTATCTTTTAGCAGAAACACGTATAATCATATGTAAATACAATAAATTAACATTGTATAGGTGCTTGTTAATATTTCAAAAGTAAATCATATTTTTCAAAAAAATATAAGAACGAAGAGAAAAGAAAAAGAAAGAAGGAGTTATTTAGAATAAATACTGAGGGACCCAAATCTCAATGAGAAGGTCAAGTCTTGACTTGATCGACAATGAATAAGTAGAGAGAGATAGGGTACATTGTATATTATGCATGACACCTATACCTATAAATAGATAGATATTTTACATTTTGTAAATACTTTATTTGATTTTAAACACTTGTATATAGCCCTAATGAAAAATAAAAATCAAAAAATACAAAACCAGAAGCATGTGTATATTATACATAATTTATTTTATACATTTATGTTAATTATAAAAAAAGAAAATACAAATAATTTTATATTCCTCACAATAGTTTGTAAATAAATAAAAAATAAAACAAAACATATCTTTGTAAAAATAATAAAATAAAAATACATGCATATAATACATAGGTATATTATACTAGTAAATAGTACATTGTACTATATATGATGTACATATGATGTCATAAAAATAATTAAAAATCACAGGAAAAATATTTTACAAAATAATAAACATATTTTATTTTATTCATTTTTATTTTCAAATCAATTACTAATTTGTTTGTAATTATATTTATTTATCTCCCTAGTTTGTCTTTTAGTCTATTTAGTATGTTTCCTCAGGCACGTCTGATTGGACCACCTCAGCTTTGTTGATTGAATTTACTATACCTCTATATTATGTCAATCCAATTTCTTCAATAACAGATGCTCCTATGATCTCCATCCAAAGTGTAGAATTTTAAGGTCTTAGAATTACTGCAATCAACCTATTCTAGATGGAGTAGATAGGAGTCTCTTTTCTGACAAACTTGGAATGCCGTAATATATGGATATAGTGATGAAAATACATGGCTATGTTTTTCAAAAAAAATTCCAAAAATAGGACGAGAGCAGCTCGTTGGCCGTTAGGTATGGAATGAGCCATGTGCCAATTAGAGATGGGAGAAGTCCCCAAATTAAAGCCGCCAAATTTCTCACAATTCAATCCCCAAAAAGTGGAATCAGTTTTGTAATGGAAGTAAAACAAAAATAGAAATTACAATGATTTCTAAAAATGGATTTTCATTTTTGGAAAGATGAATGATTAGGTATACCCTTGCCACAACATATTGTTTTGCTCCAATGCGAGGCGATTGTTTGTTCTAACCCAATGTAGCATTTGTTGTTTTATTTATATCTTTCTCAATTATGTATATTAGCATATCATCCTTTTGATGATTTTTGATGGTCTTCATAGTATTCTTCAATTTGAGATCCAAAAGCATCACCTGATGGTGATAGATGATTTGCAATTGTATTTGCATCAGCAGAAGATCATCTCAAAAGGGTCATGTATCAAAAATATCTTTTTTTTATAATTTCATTATGAAAAATTGCAATTAGTGAATCCAATTCCAATGTTATATTAGTTGTTACTGGTGTTATGCCAAAAATTACTAAAGCTTAGCATTATTGAATAATAATAAGACCATCTTTATTCTAACGATTACTGAAATGGTATCAAATATTACCGAAGAATTGTTGAGAAATACTAATCCTATGAAGACAAAGTGTTAGCCCACTGATGAATCACCAATTCTTCATCTTTATTCATCTATTTTGGGTTAAAATCCCTTACAAAACACATGTAATATCTTTAATTCTCATATATTAACAATTCAATATCATCCGCTAATAGTGTATTATTATCATAATTTTAACCCTAAATAAATAAATAAATAAATAAATAATGGGAAAATGATGTATACAGAATATAAATACAGACTTATACTAACTCTGAGAGTATGTTAAGTCTTGACCTAATCGATAAGATCTAAAGTAGGGAGAGATAGTGTCCTTAAATTATAAAAAATCTTAAAAAAAACAATTCACATTGTACATATTCATTACTATTCATTATGCACATATATTGTACTATTTTAATTATTATCAATTCAATCTCAAATAGAAATATTTTTTTCTTGAAACTTGTTATACAAATATGTTTTAAAAAAATAACTAAAAAATAAACTATATATAGAATAAAAGGGACAACGTTGCGAAAAGGTCATAAAGTTACAATTGAAAGATCAATATCTGCTTCATATGAATTTAAAATGAAGCCAACTCACTTTCATTGTATTAAAAAAATAAGCTTTAAAATAAAAGCAGATTCATAAATTTTGGAATTAAGATATGAAAGTCAGGTTTTGGAGCGCCTTTGTACATATATGTATAACTATTTATTTACTTAATTCTGTATATTTTTAGATATATTATAATTTTAATGTTTGTATATATTTTATATTATTTATATAAAATTAAATAAAAAATAATAAAATAAAAAAGTCAAAAAAATAATTGTTTTTATTACATAGGTATAATGTACCTATATTATACATAAGTGTATTTATTTATTCCATTAAATAATTTCATAAAATGGAAATAAAAATGTATAATCCTTTAGTTATTATGTAAATAAATAAAATATATAACGATATTTATTTTTGCATAAATAAATAATTAAAATTATGTATGCTTTGTTGAAAGTATTAATATACCTATCAATACTTATTTCAATTATTTTAACCAAATAAATTAATTTACTTAATTTATTAAAAATCATTAAAAAATAGTTTACTCAAACATAAAAATTTTTATTTTAATAATTTTATAATTTAAAACTTTTTTCTAATTTATTTTAACTATTTTCTTTTAATTTTATTTCTTTTTATCTTTTTCTGTTTGGCCATATTCAAGCTTGCTCCAGATTGGTTTGACCCAGGTCCATTGAACCAAGTCAACTGAACCATCTACTCTTCTTAACTTGAATAAGTCCTTAACCTGCCTTCTTCACCCAATTTTCATGCTTAACTTAACCTCCATCAGTCTTGATTCCTTCGTCTCTTGATCCACTAGATCTCTGAGACACATACCTGATTGGAACTTTCCCATTTCACCTCGATTCATGCACGCAATCTCATTTGAAATTCACTTCTCCTTATACACATAAAAGAGCTCCTAGATCCTTCTTCTCAATCTTATACGTCTTCGACCCCCTTTACCCCCAAAATCGAGTGAGAGAGATGTTAGCCATCTGAGCCCTGGGTGAACCTTTTCTATAATTAATGTTATTGTAATATGTTTATATCAATAAAAGTTATTGGTTTATTTATCTCATGATATGAAATTTAATGAATGAATGCACTTTAAGGTTCCTTCATACAATTAAGGGTTATATACCATGACCATTTTAATGATCATACAACTGTTGATTCAAAATGTTGAATTATAGAGGACAGTGTTTGGATGATATCTAAGGAGTTAGATTGAGGACTCATCAAGCACCGTCAAGTTATTGTTAAGAAAGGATCTCCAGCTTGAGAAGTTGATGACAATCCTTCTCTAAAGGCTGACATCTGACCAAGCTGTTGATGTAGGTCCTCTACATAGGAATTGAGATTCGGAGGTGTCATATAAGTTAGGTCAAAGAGATAACTTAATGAAGTCAAGATTATTAAAGACTTGTCTCGTATATTATCACGATATAGGCACGCAACCTCTGACCAGAGACATATGTATTACTATATGTCTAAGTCTATACATGAGGCAGACCATTGGTTGATGACCTAACCAAGGTCTATACACCAACGAGCTAGCGTGTACACTAGGGCATATGAGTAATACGATCTCTCAAAGGGATCGTACATGTTCTTTACTGAACCAGAAGACATGAGCTCACTCACGAGATATTGGGATTTAATTCCATACATGGTCGTCTCTCTTAGGTTACTTTACATAATTTATAGGTATGATATATACGTTTGGAAAGTATAGGATAGATACCAACTCTCAATGATCTAATGAGAAACTTAATAATAAAACCCTGAAGGAGACATATCAAAAATGATCTAAAACTTCAGATTTATTCTAGATATTCCAATATGCACGATGTACGGGTATTAGTAACACTCAAGGGTCAACCATGACATGTACATTCTGAGGGAGTGATGAAATAGGTTTGGATTTTAATGACTCGTCTCAGTGGATTGGTAATATGATCTTAGTCCAAATGTTGGACATTGATATGAATGTGATTCAGATGCAATAAGAAGATTAGATTTACAGCTTGATTTGATCAAACATCTTCGAGAGGTTCTCGATATCTGGATTTGAGATATGATCTCAATATCTAAGTTACTATACATGGAATGTATAATCGCCATGAACTTATCTTCAAGTATTCGCGGATAAAGCACATTGTTTTTGAAAAAGTTCAAGAATAATTTTATTATTGAATTGTGTATTTGAACATTAGAAATATTGATAATTAAATATGATCTATATATCATGAACAATTTGAATATGATTCATACTATTCTTATACTTGAGAATAGTCATCTTAGATAATTAAATATGATATAATTATCAAATATATGATTAATATGGATATCACTATCCATAATAATCATGGATATCATAATTATGATTTTATGTTAAAGAGATTTATTTATAAATAGAATTTACCGATTAAATGTTGAAGTGAATTGGATTTACATTATACAACTAATTGTAAAATCAATTTACATTTTATATTGGATTGTTTAATAAGATTCATAATTATAAATGGCATGATCGAAATTTTCACAAGATAATTTGTAATTATCTTTGAGAATTTTGATGTAACAAATGTTGTTGCATATGTGGATAATTATGCAACAAATGTTGTTGCATATTTAATGACATAATATATCTCATTATGGAAGGAGATAAAACTCCTTACCATAAATGGACTCCCACACTCTATATAGAAGGAGGTTTTATCTCTTCCAAATTATCGCATAGTTAATTGATTTAATATAACAAATTATCTTGAGAGGATATATTTGATTTATCTTAAATTAATTGGTTGTTGCAAATTAAAGCAACAATTATCAGGGCTATTGAATTGAGATTAAGAGTTGATCCCCACCGTCCAATAAACTACAAAAAAGGGTAAGGGTTGCCCTTTCCAAGAAGTTTAACAACACAACTCTAATCCCTTGAGTTGAAATCTCTCTCTCTCTCTCTCTCTCTCTCTCTCTCTCTCTTTCTCATATACACGTCCTAACTCTCCATCTCTTTCTCAATATTGTGGTCGTCGACCTTATTGTCGTAGAGAGCTTCATTGTCATTGCCACGTCGTTGTCCTACCGGACTGCCTTCTCGTGAGGAAGACCATGGATTTCGTGAGACGAAATCATGAGGTTCCTTGCTCGGATCTTCAACTTGGATTGTGGGAAGCACACGTCTTGTTCACGTGCCTGCAAGAGCATTCACTGATGGATCGGACTTGAGACATGAGGTCTCTTACTTTAGAGACAAGCGATCCCAAACACACTCCAAGTGGTGATTCTATTGTTCGTTTGTGATCTTGATGAAACGATTTTAGAAGCATTCTTGAATCGTGTGGCTTCATCATTTAAAATTTTCAATTCCACATCCCCTTGCAACTAGTATGATTAGTTGCACTTGGTTGCATTCGATGCAACCTTCACACTTCCATGATTTGCTAAGACCTCAAACCATAGGCTTCAAGAGAGAGAGAGAGAGAGAGTTCGGATGACAGAGGAACGATCCTCCGAGTGGGAGAGCGTAAAAGGATAATATCGACGTGATCCATCACTAGTTGGAGCTCTGTCATTACAATGGGTTTCTTCACCCTTTTGAGGCTGAATCGAGGTGAAAATCACAACATTTCATCTGTAGGTAATAGTAGCATAGATCTAGTTATAGTTTGCATTCAAGTTTATTCAATTTAGATGTTTTTGATTTGGTAGAAGTAGATCTGGGATCTGATTTTCGATCACTATGATTAGAGTCCATCATCCATATTTTGAATCAGATTCTTTCTGATAATCTTGATGATTTTGCTTCAAATAAAACCTCCTCTGTTCTTCATAAAGTTTAATCCTATGAGGATTGAGTGAGATCCGCTTGATTGAAGTTCGCATGGAGAAACCCTTTTCTGTGTTCTTCATGAGGTACCCAATGTTGTCCTATCAAGAATTATACATGCTAAATCGCATCCGAGTCGTGCTTTCCTGCCCAATTCCAGGTTGCATGATCAGATCCAGAGGCGTTAATCTCAAACGCACATGCCCATACATGACCAGCATACTCCATTGGTGAATTCGCACCCCCCACCTCTTTTAGTTTCTTTATTTGTAAATAAACCATACTCTACAACATGTTGGGTTGTGATTGATTGAATAATTGCGATTTAGTCCTGCTAGTTTCGTCTGCCTTTTGTGAATCATGTGGGTGGCCACATGCTCAGTGGTTTTCCAATAAATAACCTGAAACTTTTATGTGTTACTAAAATTAGTGAAGTATTTGTTATTTGCTTTCGAGACCCTATATATGTTGTGCACGTGCCTCAACACATGAATTATTGGAGTAATCGCATAAGTGCCCTGGTGTTTTCTTTTATTGTTAATAGATAATATGAAATTTTCTGAAAATTACGTTTAGGGCCTATTTCTGTTGCATTTTAGTTTATTCTTTAATTCTTTGCATAATTATTTCTAGTCATCTAAAAATTATATAAAATTTAGATTAAGTTTATAATAATCAGATCCATTTTAGATATTTTTTTAAAGTTTCTTTTATTTTATATTTTTAAAATATAAAAATGGAACATATTTCGATATTTATTACCTAAAAATTTCTTAAAAAATATGATTTTTTTTGGAAAAATACTAAAAAACTTATTATAGCTTTATTCTATGCATTTTATCACAAGTATGAAAAATCAAATAAAAATTCTATCACAAAACCAAAATTTGATAATACAGAAAAACTTATTCAAATCATATAAAATCATAGAAAAATCATAAAATATATAGTTGGTCTACTTTCAAAGCCTAATAAAAATACATTTGTATAAAAATTATTTTTAGATTGTTTGATTTTATTTTCTATTTTAAAAACACCAAAAATAATAGCTTGTTTTACATTCAAAATTGTTTTCATTATTAAATCATTAAAGAATCCATAAAAATATAAAATTGCTACAAAAATCATTAAAAATAATAAAAAAGATAAAACATAAAACATTTTATTTTTGTATTTTTGAGCTTTTCTAACATATTTAAAAAATACAAAAGCCTTCAATTTTTCTTTTATGTGTATAGTATTCATAATTTGATTTTAAAATTAAAAATACATAAAAATATGTAAAATAAAAAATCAATTAAAAATAAAATATAAAAATATAAAAAATATAAAAAAATTAAAAATTCACAAAATTATATATTCATTAAGAAGGCATAAAAAGTAAAAAAATAAAAGAAATTAAAATTCTTCATTAATTAGCGATAATTATTTTCGCTCATTTATTTGTAGCCTCCCCGAGTTTGATCTTGGAAGCTATAACATATTAATAAGTAGCATCACATTCTTTATTTTGAATAAAAAATTATTTTTGTTTGAATTGCTTTTTGGGTGCGACAACACTTGTAGTGACATTTCGACATCTTTTCTTTAGCTCAATTAAAAACCCTTGGAAACCTTGATTCCACACTCATGCACCATGGAAGAGAGGAGATCCGATCAAGGTCAACTAGGAGTATTAGTAATCATGGCATTAGAAAAACAAAAATGTGTACGATGAAACCACATAGCACAGAAACCTTTCCTGTACCGTTTCATCAAAACCACATGAGTTTAGAATTATCTCTTGAAGCATGGTTGTGATCCTTAGAGCTTTTAAAGGAAAAAGCCTCCTTACTCTAGTCTGATCTGACAAGAGCACACTTATAGGTGTGATGATGATCCACGTGCTTCGCAATCCAGAGCAATAATCCAAATAAGGAACCTCCTGATTTCGTCTCACAAAATCACTCGTCTCTTCATAAGCATGACGTGTGAAAAATAATGGAGTTCCTGGAGCAACCGATGTGGCAACACGATGACATCACAATAATAAATTATGGTATCCACCAACCTTGGGCAGGGGTAAGGCCGAAGGTTGTGGAGATAGAGAGAGAGAGAGAGAGAGAGAGAGAGAGAGTTTGGACGTGTAGAGAGAATGCGAGAGAGAGAAATTAGTTTATGAAATAATTGCATATATCTTATGTAAAGAGGGATAGGGCTAGCCTCTCTTTCATAGCATTTTGGAAGTCCATGGATCTCAATCCATGCGCTATCAGTAATCAATGGTTTAGATTGATTTCTGTTTCTTTTTAGTTGACAGTAAACACAAAAGAAAACACAAAGAGATAACTTGAAAAAAAATCCAATTATGTTAATTAGAATAATTAATTTGATAAATGGATTTAATTAAAAAGAGGCTCCATCTATTTACTAAAAATGGGGTGAACATCCACTATGATTTAACAATTATTGGACAGCAACTCTAAGTAGTGGAATGTATCAAAATTAATTTATCTATTATATTAATTAATTGAATAATTGAATTATCTACAAATAATTCCAAATCATTTGTGATAATTGTAGTTATACCACTGACTATTGAGAATTGAATTCTTCTATCTAATATTTAATCTAAATTATATTTATACGGAATTATGTAATGATCATCCAATTCACATTAACATATAAATTATGAATCACGTTCACAATTAAAATTGTCTAGGATATTGTGGATCATATACACATTATCCATGATTATTGTGAATAGTGTTATCCACGTTAATTCTATCCATGATAATTAAATCCAATATAATTATTGCTCATGGAATAATTCTCAACCTCTTTCAAGAAATGTGTGACTTCTCATCAGATTCTTGGAGATAAGGTTAGGGTAATTGTATATGCCATGTATGGTGACTTGGATAGTGAGATCCAATCTCATGACCGAATCTCGAAGACCGCTCAGAGATGTCTGATCATGTCAGACATGATATCCCATCTTCTCATTGCATCTGAGTCATATTCAGATCAATATCCAACAATTGGATCAAGATCGAATACCCAGGCAACTGAGAGTATTCATTAAAATCCTAACATGTTTCATCACTCCCTCACAAAAGAAGTTTCCTGGTATATAATCTTTTAATATCACATCACCTTCAAATATTCCTAATACCCATACATCCTACTGATGAATACCCATTTATTCTCCTTAATTCCTTTATTTTATCTTTAAAATAATAGCCAGATACATGTAATAAATCTAACTTGTATAAATTAAGCTGACGGAGATATAGGCGAAGATGAGGCTGAGCAGGAGGGGGTGGGGATCGCTGCCGAGGGCCGTCGCGGCGCCGCTGACGGTGGGCTTCGTGACGGCGACGGCGATGCTGCTGCTGTACCCGCCGATCATGGGAGGTGCGGCGGAGGAGAAGGCGGTGGCGGAGTGCGTGGCGATGGCAGGGGCGGTGAGGGGCGCGGTGGGAAGAGTGTGCACGTACGCGTCGCTGCCTGCGGTCCTCCCCGGTCTAGGTCATGCTCTTGGCCCCAGGTCCAGGTCGGCCTCCTCCGTGAAAGTTCCCACCATGCAAGCTCCGGGATGGAGCCCACTTCCTCCTTCCTTCTTTATTTTTTTTTGATTAACCTCCATCGTAGGATCATGAAATGGGTTAGATTAACTCAGCTATCTGGTTGAGTTAACGAACAAAACTAACGGGAGGTAATGGGTGTAAAACGGCGTGGTTATTCAGGGTCCTGAGGATAATTCGTGTTTTTAGAGGGTTTCTGGGGTAATTACCATATTACTCAGGGTTATGGGTGTAAATATCCCAAAATAAAACACCGGGTTTTTCATATTTATATAAAAACCGAGAATGTGGTAGTTTTTTTCCTGAGAATAAATGCAAGTAAATATGTATATTAGCTTGTTCCATGAGAGCTTGTGAAAAGGAAACATATTTTTTCATTTAACATGATCAGAAATTCAGACACATTTTCTCTACTTGATAATGACAACAAATTCATGTTCAATTGTATTGGCATGACCAAACACAAAATCAATATCAAATAAGCACAACCCGGAGACTATTTATGTAGTTGTGTTGTTTGTGAGGGAAAACATGAAGGGGCAATAGAAAATCACGTTTTGTAATGCATACCACATTGTCTCCTATGTGTTGATCTGAAAAAATATATGAATATTATATATAAAATCTGAATATAGAAAGTATTAGGGAAAAATCCCCAAATAAAACATTGACTTTTTTATGTTTGTATTAAAAACTTAGAATATGGCAGGTATTTTTTCTTAGAGTAAAGTTAAGTAAATATGTAAATTATCTTGTTACATGAGAGTTTGTGAGAATACACTATATAGTATGATAACTATCATGGTAAAAAATTCTGAGACAATATCTTTGCTACCTTAACCTTTAATCCATTCCAAGGAAAATATTGCATCAGAAATTTAATACATGAACACGGAGAAGAACTTCCCAAACGATAGAGAGGCTACACGGATAGACAATGAGATCCGAGAAAAAGCTAACAAAGAGAGAATTTGGATAGAATTTTTTTTAAAATGTAAAAAAACATGCTGAAATATTCAAGGAAAGTAGACCAAAAGTACTCCTGAAAATTCTTTATGCAATTAATCAAGAATAAAACATATTTCCTGACACAACTTTGAAGATACATAATACTTTATACAGAATAAGAAACATGTATACATAATAACAAAATAGTAAAATTCTATTAAACGTATGTAATATAAGGCAACTTGATATTTTTACCTACTTGGTATACCCTCAAGATTATAGTGGTGCCAAATATGAAATTAACAACATACACGTATAAAAAATGTAAACTTTCATCAACAAACCATAAACAGTAACTTTAAGATAAATTACTTCTATTGAAAAGATTTGTTTTAATGAATAAAGCATAAAAAACAAAACATGCTACCTGAACCATCTCCAAAATCTACACAAATGTTTGATCAAGAGGAACACATGTATACATAATCAGTATATAGTGCAACTCAGTATCGTCATGAGATTTCGTGGGCCCTAGGCAAAAGGAAAGAATGGTCCCTTAACAATTTTTCGAGGAACAATATGCTTTTGTGGAATCCCATTAAATTTTGAGCTTTCACATTGAGTTGTTCACCTTCGATTCCATACGGGCCCATTTTTCGGTGAGTTGTTTCATTGAAAATTTGATTTTATAAGAACACATTTTTGGTGAATTCTATTACCAAAAATTAAATTCTATAAGAGTGCAATAGGACATATACTATTTCTTCCTAAACTACAGATTGAAGAACATATAAAAATGGGCCCCTAAAATTGATGGGCCATGGACTATTGCACTCACAAACTACCCTCAGGGACGACCCTAGTGCAACTTTATAAAACTTTTCTTACAGAAAACATCCCACTTATTTTACATGTGTGGTATAACTTGCAAGTTAGCCATATAGCAAATACATATATAATAAAAATTTGAAACTCCATTAGTATCATGAAAATGGAAAATTTATGTTGTAAGTTTAAATATTACCATTCATTTAAAAAGACTAAATTCATACAATTAATCAAGAATTAAACACCATATTACTTGAAACAGCTTCGAAGATACATAAATACCTGATGCAGAAAAAAATATGTATATGAAGCAAGCAAATAATACAACTCTATTAAACCTTTGAATAAAAAACAACTCATATATTTTACCTAGATGGTATACATGGAAAATTATACAGTTACCAAATATGAAATTAACACCATACACGTATAAAAATAAATAAATTTCCATTAACAATCTCGCATATGATAATTTTATATTCTAAATTAAAGTGGCAAACTATAGACAAATTATAGAAACTGATACAAACGTAAAGTGCAAACTATTCGGGATGTTGTACCACTATACCATTTCAATTTCAAAACATATGCCCAATCGATAAGAGAATACATAGAATATTCACATATAGTACTTTAAAATAACATTAGCCAACCGCGTCATTTATAAACATAAACGAAAAACATCGACTTTTTAAAATTGACTATTTACAGGGAAAAACGCATTAAAGACATTAGCCAATGACGATACTATTTTGCATTGCAAACAATACGTAAAAATAACAAGAAAGCAAGGTGCAAAGTGCAAATATTCAAGAGGTCTCAAATATACGAACAATAAACAAATCAAAACATTCTCCTGTAAACCACGGACGACGGGTGGTGAGATGAAGTTTGAAGGCTTTGACAGCTGCGAAAGCCGAAGAATAGGCAACGAAGATCCACGTGCCAATAGTTGGGTTCGAAGCCCATAGCAACAAAACTCATAGAATGATCCACGTGGCATTGCAAGGGTTAAAACTGGGAAAACCCAGCTTTAGTATAGATATATAGATGAGTCTCTCAATTAATTTTGAGCTTTATTTCTAATAGAATTTTTTTACAGAAATACCCTCATATTTGTGACTATCTTTTGAACTCATTGGGTTTAGATAAATTTAATTTTGTTGGTTATCGGCAAAATTTTCTCTATTTTATTGTGGACCTAAGTTGGAGCTAATTTGAACTCTCTGGAATATCTGGAAGTTGAATGACATTCTGATCATTTTCCCTTAAACTCATTGTGATATCATTTTAGTGTGATTTTTAAATATTTTGTGCACAAACAAATATCAAACTTTTGGCACTTTAATTAAGTTATCAATTGCTTGGTGGTTCATATTGCAAAATCTTTAAAGACTAAAATAGTCTCCTTGAATTGCTTTAGATTTTTTATATTTTTGCTGTTTCTTGGAGAACAATTAATACGTTTAAAAATTTTAAAATGGAAATCGATTCTACTTATTTTTAAATTTTCCATTCATTCATCGTATCTTTAAAATTTCCAAAAAACTTGGGTTGGCTCCCTGTGCATAGACACAGTTCCACTATTTTCACTTTTTTTACTCATCTAAACCTCAAAATTATAAAATATCACAAAACTATAAAAAACCACTTAAATCCACATACTTTTAAAAAATTTAAAAATTGGCGTTATAGATACTTTATTGATTATATTATATAGTAAAATTAGTTTAGAAAACTTTAAGGGTCATTTTGATAAAGAAACCTATCTTTGAAAGCCCTTTATTTTCACTTATCTTCCTTTTTAAAATTTTAAATCAAGAAAAATGAAAAAAAATATGTATTTACATTATTATATTTTATCACTTCTTTTATACAAGTATTTGTTTGTAAATTACCTTTTCAACTTTGTATTCTTTGTAATTATTACCTAAACCCTACAAAATCGATAAGTCTCATTGTTAACTACCATCCAATTGATCATTAATGTTAAGGAAATATGTCAAAATAAAAATATATACACCCCTCTCCTACATCATATGTACTATAAATAACCTTCGATATCTTCTTCCCCCTCCCTTCCCTACCCCATCCATCCTTCCATGCTCCCCGTATATGCCCTGCAACCTGTCCTGATCTGAGGGCTCCATCCTCTTTATTCCCATCATTGGTGTGCTCTGGATCCTTGGTGTTAGACATGTTAGCCCATGGCGAGTCATTTCTATAATAAATATTATTGTAACCTTTTTTATATCAATAAAAATTAATTGATTTTTCATTCTATATCTGAGATTAATGAATAGATGCACTTATATGGTACCTTAGTACAATTAGGGTCATGTACCATGCCCATCTTAATAATCATACAGTTGTTGATTCAATGATTGGATCATAGAGGTTGGTGCTGAGATAATATCTAAGAGTTAGATTGAGGACTAATCTAGCAACGTAAAATGATTGTCAAGAAAGGATCTCCAACCTCATAATGAGATGAGAATCCTTACTCCAAAGGCTCTCATCTAACCAACCTCTTTATGTAGATCATCTACATAAGAATAGAGATTCGAAAGTGTAGGATAACTTAAATCAAAGGTTGACTTAGCGAGATCAAGATAACCAAGACATATATCATAAGCTATCACGATACATGCATGTATCCTCTGTCAAGACACATAAGTGTCACTATATGTTTAAGTATGTGTTTACTTGAGATGGCCGGTCTAGTATTCCTAACAAGGCTAGAACACTAATCGATGCCGTGACCAATCCTCAAATAAGCAACGATCAGTCCACAATTATTTTAAGCGATGAATGTGTACGAGTCAAATTTTTTTATAAGTTTACATAAATGTGTATAGGTGTAACAAGTAGACTCTTGAAAACTGTGAGGAAAAATGGAGGGTAGTAATTATCACTAATTATTGCTAATTAATAATAATATTTTTTAGTTTTTTCTTGTTTTCTTGTTTTATGGGGTTTAATTATATTTAAATTTTTTTATGAATTTTTAATTTGTTTTATTTTTAAATTTTATTTTTTTAATTTAAGTTTTAAATTTTGAATTTCTTCTAGTAATAAGATAGTGTTTATATATAATAATATACATATTAAATTTATATATCAGTTATATATAGTTATATGTATAATGCAGCTTTATATATTTTTTAGATAAGTCAAAATATATTCAAAATATAGAAAATAAAATGTTTTATATTTTTTATATTTTACTCTATTTTTTAAAAATGATATGTGAAATGAGTACGAAAAGGAAAATCTTGAAAAATTCTAAGAATTCTATAAATTCTCCTTGGACATATGTCCTAAGAAGAGGGATTTAAAAAAACTCCCTACATGAATATTGTTATAGTATAAAATTGAACAATCTTGTTATCAGGACTATTTTGAATATTTTTATTATTTATAAATAATTAAAATTATGTCTAGGTATTATATACATATATAATTTTCATGTATTAGTCTTAGTTATTTATCATTTTTATATGTTTTCTAAGTAAATTTATAATTTATATTAAGCATAATACAATTATAATTAAGTTATATGGATGTATATAATATGACAATAAACGTTTCCTTCCCTAGTAGTTCTTAGGTTGAATTAATTTTATTGTCTTCCATTATATGAGTTATTTTAGCTTATATTAGAACATTTTTGATATAATATATATATATATATATATATGAATTAAATCTTCTCTATTTTGAATTTTTATGGGGTAATTTACAATATATACAAGGTATTTCGCAGCTATTTTGGTGACGTTGAACACAGCTCTAACTTAAACATAGCTCACAAAGGTAATTTGGGTCCTTATGATTGTAACTCCAACTTCCAGCTCAAATCAAGATGAGCCTTTTCAAGTTCATCAACTCTCTAATTTCATAACACCCCTGCTTTAAACAACCACTAATCGATCAAAAGATCATGTGATGAAATGTATTTCTTTCTAAAAAATAATCATGGTCATTCATCTTGTTTAAGAAAGGGGCCTCAAGGGCTGATAACGTTTGAGTACAACAAAAACTTGAGGAGTTTATGCCTAAAAGAAACCACAAAACAGTAGGAGCAAATAAAAAATATTCACAAACAAAAGGACCAACAACCACGAAGAGAGTATTTCTTTTTTCATTCATCCTTAAAAAAACTATTAACAGGTCAATGCATCATGACTTTTGACAAAAATTGATTTTCCCTTTGCACATTACTGATGGGTGCGTGAACACCCATGTGATTTTATTAGCTACAAAACAAGGTAAACAAAAGCTGCAGTATCAAACTATAGTGGGATACAATAAATAAGTCCAAGTAAAAAGAAATATATAGGCTATGCTACTCGAAGATGTTGAGAAAAGAAAAAGTCCTCCTAATTGGTTTTAATCAAGGTTTTTGAAACTGAACCAGAAACCGAACCGAAAACCTTACTGAAATGGTCGAATCGAATCGAACCATGTAATTAAACCGGTTCAACTGGATAATGACGTCATCATTATTTAAAACTAGATTAAATCAGACCGGTGAAAAACAGTGGTTGAATCGGCTAATCAAACCGAAATGAAACTATATATATATATATATAATATACACTTAATATGCTTGAAATATATATATATATAATACATAGATAATATATATATTTCACAATATACATAAAGTGTTTTTCTTATACCACCATCAAATATCATATATATATATATATAATTTGTACTAGATACTCTATAACATGATAATAGTCTAATTATATTTAAAATCCAATGCATGCAAAAAGTTGTGTTAGTGTAGTTGGTTTTTAGTGTGAAATAAGAACTAAAGGTCATGGGTTCAGCTCCCATTACCAATAAAATTTTTAAATAATTTAAAAATTGAATGTGGTTCAACTTCAATTAATCTAGTTAAATCGGGTCAAAAAATAGGTTGAACCAGACGAGTTAATTAAAATTTAAATAATCGAACTGAACAGACATAAACCGGTTAACTGAAGCGGTCCAGGCATAGTTCACCGGTGATTTTAATTACGATCAAAATCTCATGCATCGCTCACATAGCTCAACCCTGGGACATAGTAGAAAGTCTATATTTGGTTTAAGACAATAAGCTAGGATATTTTTCCTTCAGTGGGTTCTCATCCTTTGTCCTATCTTCCCACAACAAATATTTTGGAAAGCATATAATTGTTAAATATATCAAGGTTTTTATTGTATTTGAACGTAGGAATTGGAGAGCATAGATCTCAAGGTAAGTGATCACCCACCCATCGTTGTCCTTTGGGTGAAAATGTGTCTCCACAAAGCTTCATATCTTTATTTTCCTATGTATTACTTACCAAAAATCATGCTATATTTTTTCGATAATGTGCATGATTGTACATGGAGCACTACCACAGAAATGCCTTTTTCTAACGTTTCGAAACGTCGGGTATAGTGGTTTTTAACGTCTGAAAATGTGTATTCCAACGTTAAAAAACGTCCAAAAATTTTGTCGGGTTAGCCTCGTCGGCATAGATCTTTATGGACGTTTATAAAGAATGTCGACACAACTTTATATTTGACGACGTTAAAAAAACGTCGTGTAAACCATCTCTAGGTAGACGTTAGATAAGAACGTCCATATACAACTGATATTTGTAGACATTAATATACGTCGACTTAGACTGACATGGTAGACGTTTTTATATCATGTTTTATGGTCGTTAAAAAACGTCCATATAGGCTTGTTTGAGGGCATATAAACGTCAATTAATTGATTAGCCCAATGTTTGTGTTCAACCTAATGTTTTTAGCAACAACATATGGATTATTTGACCAACATACATTGCCAATCTCTCTAGGCATTCCACGATCACAAACAAAGTACATTGCTTAAGAGAACAAAATACTACGTATCATTCTAGATAACATTTTTCCAAAATGCAAACATTGTTAAACTCCAAAACATTCAAATGTTTCAATAGTTGAAGTAGAGCTTTTAGAAAGCAAAATCACATTGATACATTCCCAAAAAATAAGAAAGTTCTGATAAAAGATTGACTTCATTCATGAATCCTCTTCCGTTTCTGCACCAGGATCAACACCTCCGTCTTGACATACAAATCTTGACCTCGCTTGAGAAGCATATGTATCTGCTGAATAAAAGATGGGAATAAAGTAAGGAGAACATCCAAATTTAAGAAAAAACTCAATTAGTAAATACAAACAAATTTGTTAGTTGAGTACCATAAAATGTTGGTTGAGAAGGCAACGATGGTGTTTCATGTCGTCCTGTAAGAGGGTCTAGTGGTTCCATTCCATGCTTATCAACACTGAACTTGATCCTTAAGAATAATAGTATCTCCCCACATGATTGACCCTCAAGTTCATTATGAGACTAACACATGTAGAACGAATTTCATTAACTTAAATAAAAAATCTAAAGCTAATAGAATATAATTAGATCGCTCTTACAATCTCATTCTTCATGACAGCATATGATTTAGAACCTGTAGTTGAGAGGTTCTTGACAAGTGTAATACGAGTATCCCTATTTGTTTGACATTTATCCTAAAATAATCATAATTAATAAGTTGACATTAAAAAAATAAATATTATTGTACATGCTTACCTGATGTTTCGGTTGTTTCCATATTTCAGTCATTGTATTCCAGCGCTCTATAGACACATTTGATGGCCTCGCCACATCTCCAACTTTCTCCCATTCCTTCTTCAAGTTATGTCGATGTTCCTTAAGATGTTTTGCTAAACGACGGTTCACTGCTTCCCTAGCCCTCATATCAG
Source organism: Ottelia alismoides (assembly GCA_037367405.1). Lineage (NCBI taxonomy): Eukaryota > Viridiplantae > Streptophyta > Magnoliopsida > Alismatales > Hydrocharitaceae > Ottelia > Ottelia alismoides. The sequence goes on along the minus strand of JAZKJV010001445.1, from coordinate 159,956 downwards.
AATCGAACCCGGTGATATCAATGAAGTTCTATTAAAAAAGTTTCTATTAATCAAAAATCTATCATGAAATTTTAAAGAGTAATAGTTAAACCTTGATTCTTTCATGCGCTGACCGAAGTTCTGCATCTGTTAGACTTCTAAAATCTGGTACTAGTGGAACATCCTCTCTTGCAGCTATACCACAAATCAATTGTAGAGCACTAGCTTGCTTGGCATCTAATGGTCTTCCTTCATCCAAGTCGATTGTTACAGTTGGTCTATGCCCAGTTATTGTTGCATGCTTGGCCAATGTTATGCCTCTTGACTTTCCTCTACGACGCACTGTATTGAATTTGTCATAGATATATAAAGAGTTAATTCAAATAATACAATTTTAATAATGAAATAATTACCTGCTTTTGTGGAAGTAGAGGGTATTTCATGCAGATCAAATGGAGCACTACTCTGCGTATGCCCCAATCTGGCATGTGATTGTGAACTCTGGTGTGTAGTCGATTGGAAGCGACTATTCTGATTTTCATGTATGGTAGGATGATTCTCGGATACTTGTGGAGATGCTCGTTGTAAGTCCAACAGATTACTACTTTGTGTTTTTCTCGGTATAGCACGTGATTGTGGACTCAGAATTGCAGTCGGTTGCAAGTGGTTGATTCGGTTCTCGTATGTGGTAGGATGATGCTCATGTACTTGTGGAGGTATTGGTTGTAAGTTCAACAGAGAACTCCCATGTGGGGGAGGATGATGCTCAAATATTTGTGGAGGTGTCGGTTGTGCATGAGGTTGACTTCGATGTTGCTTGTAAACTCCTAAATCGGGTTGACTATTTTGACCATCCACTTTCCTCTTATTCTTTCCGAATGTGAATGGTCCAACCATACAAATTATAAACCCGATCACCTGCACAAAATGACTGCAAAACATATAAGTTGTAACAGTTTGTTCCATGAGAAACTACTACTTTGAAATATGCATACATAAATAGAGAGATGAAGAATTGAAGTAATGATCAAGTCCCCCCTTATCTAAACAGAGAGGTGACTTCAAATTGAACTTGCTGAAATGCTCTAGTGATTTTCGAACTTCACCTATTATCTAATTTTTCTAGAGAACCAAAACTAATTGCATGTCAAAATATTTATACAAATGTATATATAAAATTCTCAATTAGGTTGGTATTTTTTGTGCTTGAAAACGATAAATCAGATGACATGTTTACATCATTTACGGCATGTATCCATTCCTACTGTGAACAAGATCCATAAGATGGATATGGGAGTTGTCTTTAAAAATATCTAACGGAGTAAAAATGGTAAGACCATGGGAGGGCTTAAGTTATCTCATAGATCAAAAATCACATTTCAATAAACAAGTTCCCAATATTTGGTTCTTTGAACTTTACTGAAGTTGGAATGAGAACTCCAGGTTTTCTGTTCTGTAAGTTTTTTCTACCAAGGCTATAATACATACTAATCATAGCACAATTTCCAGTACGCAAACACCATCATACATTAGAATCAAAACTTACTGTAATAATAGTATGCAAAAAACATGATTCCAATCAAAACACCATCATACATTAGAATCAAAACTTACTGTACTTTGATGTAGATTATAAGCTAAAGAAAATCCTACAAAAAGCATACCCGTACACAACAAACCCAAGAACATAGTATCGTCTTCGATCTTATCTCTCATGCCCTGCAAACTTGCCATCAAACGCCATTCACGAAGATGCTCACTATTGACCAAGAGAAGTTGATGAAACTATCGGAGGAAAAGTTCCCGGAAGAAATGATATACCCCCAGGGTTAGAGAGGCAGAAGATGAAACGCCAGTTTTGGAAAGAGGATAACCACGTATTTGTTAAATTTTTTAGGCGGGGAAGGGAAACAGCTTTGGCGGGGTTATTTTGGTTTTTGTTTTCAAAACATGTATGGACGTTTTTTTAATTAACGTTGACCCATGATTTCCATCTATCAACGTTTGTATTTGAATGTCGGTAGAGATCGAATGTGTTGACGTTAAAACTAACGTTGTATAAGATTGTACTTACGCTGACGTTCTTAGTGCAAGAACGTTGGCTAACGTATAAAATGTTGTAGTGGAGGTTAACCAATGCTAGAAGATAAGCAACTAAAGGCGTAAGCGATTAGTTTTAGTAGTGCTACTCGAGATGGTAGAGACAATATATTGATCTTCCAACCTTGAAGTTTGAGCTTGAATTTCCCGGTGTAAAATATTAAAAACTTGGCTGAACTCCAACCTAGGACAACAATAGCTCTTTCTTTTCCATGGTGAGATAGGTTTAAGCTATAGATTGGCGATTTGGCCATTATAATTTGTGAGCTCAAGATTCACAAGAAGGTCTTTAAAGCAAAAGCATTGGATCACCTTCTTATTATATCCCAAAAATGTAAGAATGTTATTCTCCATGCCCAAGTATGGAAGGAATGAAGCCTTTGACGAGATGCGACTTTGCTAGATTCACGAGTGTACCATCCATAATATTTGGAATATTTATGAATAATAAGGGAGAAATAGGGTCATCTTGTCTCACCCCTTGGCCTTCTCCATTGATTTTTGCTTACTAAGCATGCATCACTGATTTTTAAAAAGACGCAATGGCGGAGTGAAAGCCGGAGATCCAATTCAGGCCGCATATCTATCAGATTTTAGGTTAAGATGTCAAACGCTTTCTTAGATCGATTTTGAAATTCAATGATTTTGTCATAGTGCCTTCATTTTGCTGATTATTCGAATGTGGTTGCAAAACAATCAGAGGCTCATCAGTCTCGAAAAAAAGCCCATAGAGATGGGAGTATATAGTTCATAATTAAGGGGCAATGATTTGCTGGAACCGCTTAGATCATTTTCCTTGGGAGATTAATGGGATGATAATTATCGAGAGTTTTGGATGTGCTTATTTATAACTAAAACTTTAAAATATAAGATCTTCCTCGGGAGGAGTTTCAGTAAAAGTTGGTATTCGGCATCACAGATGAGCATACGCCGCCAACGCAGGGCTAGTCCCCTCACTTGCACGGCGGCAGTGGCGTGCCACACAGGCACTTGTTGTTCACGTATGACGACTCGTCGAATCGACCCATGTTCCCCCCGGTCGGGATCTTGCCGCACAACATGTTGGACGACACGTTGAAGTATTGCAGAGCCACCTTCACGATCCGCTGCGGGATGCTACCATAGATCCTATTGTGGCTGATGTCCAGTCCTATCAGCTTCAGCGGGAACTCCACCTTACTTAGATCGAACTCGAATTTGTTCCTCGATATGCGGATCTGCTGGTCGAACGATGCGTTCCAAGGACGGAACAGCGGCGAGGCGTTTCCGGAGAGCTTGTTCTCGGACAGGTCCAGCACCGAGAAGTCGACCCTGCCCAAGGTCTTGGGCAAGGTGCCGGTCAGGCTGTTTTGGGAGAGGTAGATGAAGACCCCGGGGGGGAGCTTCCCAAAGGAGTCCGGGATGGACCCCGTGAGGCGGTTGGTGTCGAGCCGGAGGTAGCGGAGCTTGGGGATGGAGAGGAGTCCCGGTGGGATGGAGCCGGTGAGCCTGTTGGAGGAGAGGTCGACGTACTCGAGGTCGGCGAAGGAGGTGAGGAAAGACGGGACGGGGCCGGAGAGGCCGTTGGAGTCGAGGCGGAGCATGGCGAGGCGGGAGAGGCGGGCGATGGCGGGGATGATGGGTCCCACGAGATTTGGGAGATTGCGGAAGTCGATGGAGGTGAGGAAGGGAAGGTCACCCACAGCGGGAGGGATAGTGCCGCTCAGATCGGGGTCGGAGTAGACGGCGAGGCCGACGACGCGGTCGTTGATGGGGTCGCATTGGATTCCCGTCCAGTCACAGCAGCCCCTGGTGTTGTTCCAATTGGTGAGTACGTCCGGGTTCCCCCAGAAGGACTTGATTGCGAGAAGCACCTTCTTGTCCTCTTTGCCGCATCTGGCAGCGGAGGAGGAAGATATACCGGATAGGATGAGTGATATGAACAGTGGGGTGGACAGGAGAACAGAGCGGAGAGTGGGGGACGCCATGTCTTGGCTCTGAGGATTATTGGAGAAGGGGCGGATATTTATAACAGGATTTAGATATCCAAAGCGGACATCAATGCTTTGTGATGTTTTGCATGTGATTCGTATATTATGTGTTCCAGCAGTCGCTCGGTTACGTAAAATACAAGGTATCTCTATTAGCTATAATAAACAACGCACTTTGTTGTTATTGTGCCGTACCGAGGGGCGTTTAGCCAAATGGACGGAGGAATTTGCAAACAATGGGTACAATGCGAAAATATTTTTATATCAATAAATGGGTTATCGTGATGCGCATGGGCGGAACTAGGGATTTCTTCAAGGAGGGGTACTCAAGTATACAACTATTATATATGTTTAAAAATGAAAAAATCTATGTATTTTCAAATGATATTTTTCAATAGAAGTAATATTTTTAAAATGAACCTCTTTCAATCTCGATAAATGTAGAATTTAAATCTATTATTAATGTTAGATTTTCAAAATAGATTGGTATATTCAATGGTTATTTTTAAAATTAGATAAATATAAACATTTAAGTTTCTCTAAATCCATCCTTAAAAGGCTAAATTATTAAGTGAAATTTTGAAATAAAAAAGTTCGTAATTAAAAGGAAATGATAAAATTTATTTTATTTACAAGGAGTACTAAAAATAATGGGAGGGATAAATAAATTGGAATACAATTTTATATCAAATTATTTTGATACTTTGAAAGTAAATGGATAAAACATATAAAAGAAAGTAAAATTGATGGGGATAAGATTTGAACCCTGGTCTCCAAAATAATAACTTTATCATTCTAACACTAGACCATCTAACAATTCTACAACCTTTTTCTAACAACATTAATTATAATACAATTAAGGAGGGGTCATATTAAAAGCTTACTACATTTTACAAGTGACGTATAATAATCATGGGGGCCATAATATATACTAGTTCCGCCTCAGGTGATGAGGTAAACCGTTTGCTATATCATGGGCGGACATGAGGGGAGAAATCTAGATTTTCACCGTAGGTGTATGTTTTTGCCGTCCATGTGGTATGACAAACCCTTTGCCACTTGCGACACACAAAGAGGCAAACGGTTTGCTAATATATGCACATTCTGAGAAATATTTTCAAGTCATACCCATTCTGAGTAATATTTTGCAGAGGTTATACCTCATGGGGGAATGTGATTAAATGTATATCCAAGCATTGAGATATAGGTAATTAAATGTGCTTTAATTATCATGAATAATGTAAATTTGATTCATAATGATGATCTAATATAATTAAATGTCATTTAATTATTATGAATATGAATAATGTAGATAGCATTATCCATATTAATGATGTATATAATAAATGTGATTTATAATATATTAGAGAACTATTTATAAATAACATTTAAAATTTAAATGTTAATGTGAATTAGATTCACATTGAAAATTTGATTGAAAATATAATTTACATTTGATTTTGGATTGTGAATGTAATCCACAAATTTCCAATGACATGATAGATATTTCACAAATTAATTTGAAATTATTTTTGTGAAATAATTTACAACAAAAGTTGTTGTAAATATTTAAGGATTATATGAGATATCATATTTCACACAATTGGAAAAGGAAGACACCTTGCTTGTGAGGAGGGTGGACGACCACCTTGAGTACTAATTCAAGTGTAGTTGTCCAATCCTCACTAGAAAGGGACTTTGACTCTTTCAAATTCCTTCCTTGCTTATTGATTTGATTGAATTAATTTATATTGATAATTATTTAATATAATTTTAATTTAATAATTGTTGTTGTATTTTTACAACAAAGTCATGATCGTTGAAAGAAGTACAAATCAATCTCCACCATTGAATGTGTGTCGTCCATGGATTGAGATCAATGGACTCCCAAAAATTATATAGAAGAGGCAATCCTAGCTCTTCATTTTACAACAATTGAATATCATCTCTCTCTCTCTCTCTCTCTCTCTCTCTCTCTCTCTTTCTTGTCATTATACACATGTCCTCTCTCCCTCTCACCTCAGAGTGGTTATGCACTCTAAAATCTAGAGATGATTGCAATCATCGCCACATCGTTGTGCCATCATTTCGACTGCTCCTGGATCTCCATCTCCTTCGGTGCACCTCGCTCATGAAGAAGATATCGTATATTTTTTAACGATATTAGAAGATTCTCTGCTTGTATTATCAACTTGGATTACGAGAAGCATGTGTTTCATCAACGTGCTCGCAAGCGTCTCCTCCATTGGATCAGACTTAAGACAGAAGGTCTCTTACTTTAGAGATATGATCGCAACTAGGGATGGGCATGGGCTAGGTTGAGCTAGACCCTGAAGGGTTTAGGCCCAACCCCATTTAAAAAAATCGGGACTTGGGTTGGGTCCGGGCCCACAAATTGTTCGGCCCAAGCCCCGGCCCGACCCAATTCCATTGCGTCAGGCATGGGCCGGGCTGGCCCATCTATTGGTTCTAGGTCGGGGTTGTACACATGCTAAGCATGAAAGAGATCTCGGATGTAGAGGATGCCCATGTCCAGTAACTTCATACCATCGGTTAAGAGCGCGACCGGGCTTGGCAATCTTAGCTCGAAGTAGTTCAGAAGCAGCACTCTGTTGATTCTGCTGCCCTATTCTCTGCAATGAATTAAGTGCAGAGGCTGAAGCAGCATGTCGAAACTCTCGAACTTTGAAGTTGCCAGAGCAAAATTGGCGGAATTGTCAGCTGGTGAACTCCAGAAAGTGAAAAACAAATTATCTGAGACACTTCTGCTTGTCAGCTCTCTTAAGAAACAACTCGAATCATCTGAAGAATCTGAAGAAGAGTCATTGTTAATAAAACTCAGATGTAGCTTGGGTTGGGCCAGACTACAAGTACAGCAAGTGCGTGATTTGCAGGCACCACTCCCATGTCCAGACATCTTTGCCCTCTCCTACACAGCACCACTTGACATACAGATCATTCGCTGCACATCAACACTACACTACATCGTTGTATGGATGCCACTAGGGAGGGATACACACACCTACGTGTGCTAAGAATTTTAACCCTATAATTAAGGTGGCGTGGGGAGCAGGGAACACCCACATCTTGTCCAGATGCCAATTAATGATCCCATCCTTCTCGGGGGGTTAAATAAAATAACCATGCACCTGATATCCTATCCTCCTATGTAAGTCTGAATGGGAGGGATATAATGCATTGATGCAACAACTATCTTATTTAATGGATTCCACATGCATGTATGGACCATATGCAATGGCCACAGACCCCTTGGATTGCTCTCGAGAAATCTGCTATCCTTAAATTTTCATTCGATTATGTTGTAGGATTTCAGTTTTTTTTACAGAAAGGGTATTTTATTATTTAGTAGATATTACACAAAAAAGTGTTTTTACACCTTTACTGTCATATGGGGATTACAAGTACTATCGAGAAAATAATAAAGCAAGATCATTCTTGATGTCTCTTGCTACATCACATGATTTTCTGCAAAGTTCTTCAACGAATTTTCTTGCTTCTTTCTTGCCATTCCCATCAAACAATGGCAACCACAATGCGACACATAGGTCAGGATGGGTAGTGGGCTAATATTGGGTCGGGCCCTCAGGTCGGATCTGGTTGGGCCAAGCCAAGCCTGAGCCGGACCCAAAAAAAATCGGACCCAATACTTTGGTCAAGTCTGGCCTATTATCCATTTGGGCTTGGCCCATGCTGGGCTTCGGGATGGGCCAGGCCAGCCCAGCCCCATTCCCACCCCTAATTGCAATCATGCTTCAAGAGGTATTCTGATGTCTACTTTGTGGTTTAGATGAAATAATATGAAGTATTCTTGGATCATGTGTTTTCATAATTTTAAAAATTTTAAATTTTGTTGCACCGATTAACTAGTGTGACTAGTAGCTCTCGATCGCATAGATGCTTCCGTGATATGCTTAAGGTTCTTCTCATAACATTTACACTGAATTTGATCATTTGAATGAAATGTTCAATGATATAAATAGCAATGACTCAAATAAAGTAGAAAATACAACAAATGTTGATTTCGAGAAGACCTTTACTGATGCTTAATGTATGTTAGATCCTAGAGTGGAGATGTCACGGCTGCAATTTCTATTAGAAATATTTAAAATAAAAGTCAAGAACCATTCAACAGTCATAACGATGTGATGTCATGTCCATGATGAAGGATATGGTATAATCCTCAAGCGCATCACGGAAGCGTGAGCGTCGTATCGAATACGACGAAGAACGACTAGTCGGACTAGTTGTTATAAGCAGCAGAAATTTAAAAATTTTCATGCGACTAAACCACATTATCCAAGAACACTTGTCAGATCGTTTCGTCAAAACCACAAACAAGTAATAGGATTACCTCTTGAAGCGCGGTTGCGATCGAGTCTCTAAATGAAGAGACCTCCTGTCTCAAGTCCGATCCGACGGAGGAGACACTTGCGAGCACGGGGATAAACCGCATGCTTCTCGCAATCCATGTTGATGATCCAAGCGGCGAATCTCCTGATCTGAACACACGAGATCCAACGTCTTCTTCACGAGCGAGGCGCACCGAAGGAGACGGAGATCCATGAGAAAATTGGTCGGGCAGCATAACGACGATACTGCGACGATGGAGACTTCCTCTAGGGCATCCATGGTGCCTCTCCTTTTACAATATTTTGGGATCCATGGATTTCAATCCATGGGCAACACAATTCCAATGGCTCTCATTGATTGTGTTTATTTTAATGGCTAAGATTTGTGTTGGTAAAACCAACAACAATTAATTTAATTTAGATTAAATCTATATTGATAAATCAATATAAATCAATCCCAAATTAAATCAATCAAGCATAGAGATTTATGAAATGAAGATTGCATCTTTCCATAATATGGGATTTGGTGGCAATCTCATGTCATCTCACGAGATCTCAAGAGATCACATTATTCCATGGAAATCTCCAAGATTTACAACAACACTTGTTGTAAATTATTCTACAAAAATAATTCATAATTATTTTGTGAATATTGCAATCTTGCCACTGGAAAATTGTGAATCACATTCACAGCCCAAAATAAAATGTGAATTATATTTTCAATTAATTATCCAATGTGAATCCAATTCACATCAACATTTAATTAACAAATGTAAATAACAAATAGCTCTCTCTTATATATTATAAATCACATTTATAATATATGATCAATATGGATATTGCTATCCACATTATTCATATCCATGATAATTAAATCACATTTAATCATCTTAGATCTCTACTCTCATGTGCCCAAATAATATGAATCGCATTCACATTATTCACATCTTTGATAATTAAATCACATTTAATTATCTTAGATAACTCTCCTTATAATATGAATCAAATTCATATTATTCATGATATTTAAATCACATTTAATTATCAATTTTCTCAATGCTCAGATACATATTATCAACAATGAAATTATCCTGAACCCTTTCAAGGATAATGTGCTTTCTCCGCGAATACTTGGAGATAAGGACAGGGCGATTGTATTGTTCCACGTATAGTGACTTGGATATTGAGATCGTATCTCAAATCCAGATCACGGGCTTACCATAGATGCTTGATTAAATCAAGACCGCAAATCTAATCTTCTCATTGCATCTGAATCACATTCAGATCAATGTCCAATATTTGGACCAAGATCAGATTACTTCTCTACTGAGGGGAGTCACTAAAATCCAGACCCGTTTCATCACTCCCTAGGAATGGAAACGTCATGGTTATACAATCGTTTATGATCACATCACCCTCACGTATTCCCAATACCAGTATATCCTGCATACTGGAAGACTCAGAGTAAACCCGAAGTATTGGATCAACTTTATACTATCTACTTCAGGGTTCTATCAGTAAGTTTCTCATTCGATCATTGGGAGTTGGTATCGATCATATACTTTCCAAAAGCGTATATCATACCTAGGTCTTGATCATATACTTCCTAAAAGTATATATCAAACCTACAAATTCACTCAAGATTCCAAAGCGAGACGACCGTGCGCACGGAATTTGATTCTTCCCAATATCTCATGAGTGAGCTCATGCCTTCTGGTTCAATAAATGAACCTGTAGGATCCATTTGAGAGATCGTATTACTCATATGCCCTTATATGCACACCAGCACGCCGGTGTAAAGACCTTGGTTAGGTCATCAACCTATTGGTCTGCCAAATGTACATACTTAGACATATAGTAACACATCTGTCTCCGGTCAGAGGATGCGCGCATGTATCGTGACAGCATACGATATAGGACTTTGGTTATCTCGATCTCGTTAAGTCAACTCTTTGACCTAACTAATCTAACACCTACGAATCTCTATTCCTAGGCAGAGGACCTGCATCAAGAGGTCGGTCGGATGTCAGCCTAATTGAAAAAGGATTGCCATCTCCTACTCATGCTGGAGATTATCTCTTAACAATCATTTGACGGTGCTTGATGAGTCCTCAATCTAACTCTTTAGATATTCATCCAAGCACCAACCTCTATGATTCAATAGTTGAATCAACAGCTGTATGATTATTAAGATGGCCATGGTACATAACTCTAATTGTACTAAGGGACCTATTATGCAAATTATTCATTCTTCATTTCAGATCAGGGAATGATATTCACAATAACATTTATTGTATAATGGCTCGTCGTTGGCTCGCATGTCCAGCAATCTCCCACTAGCCCAAAGAGCCGTTAATGGGCTAATCATTTAAACCCATACTCATGTGACAATCATAGGATATTAAGAAATTTGCTAGGTAAGCTGATCAGTCACTCTGTTCCCGCGAGACTATGCCAAGTCCTTTTACGGCACTTGCATATTCCCAGTAACAGTGCTCGCATCTAATGCGAATGTTGCATCTTATGCAACCAATACTCAATCTTGTTGGTTATAGTGTCCTTGACACTATAGCCTAATAATTATCATAACCAATATTTCCATAATCCTTATCAGAATACCCTTATTCTTGGAGATCTCTATCTCCTAAGGTATCCACAGTTAAGACCTTTTAGATCTCTATCTATAAAGTCTTAAGTTTTGTAGATAAGACTTTGAGATTACTATCAAAAAATCTTGTCATTTATGAAGATATTGTTATTACTGCAATCAAGTGTTTTCTCTCCATATTAGGATTAGTAATAGTTTACTATTCCCACTACATGGCAGATATCTGGCTTTTCTACACATCTAGCATACACTCAGCTTCTCGTAACTGATGCACAAGTGCAAGCAGTTCTAGCATTCACTTCCTCAACTCTTTGAGGTGATATCCTTTTAGATAGGTCAGTACCATATCTTAAGGGATGGAAGCGTTTCTTGGATTTTTCCAGAAAATGGAATATGTCCAAGGTGTACCATTAATGTGACAGTCCCAATACCGTCTTCTCTATGCTTCTGAACACCTTCAGAATTAAGTACCAAGAGGTATCTTTGAAATCATATTTCAAGATATGGAATAGCCCGTCTATATAACGCTTATTATCATCCTTATATCATTCCAAATGATTAGGATATTATTTACATTTAGCATGATGAACACAAAGGCACTCCTGCTAAGCTTCACATGGATCATCCAGATTCTATCTGAAATCATAACATTTATAATTTCATCAAATTTATGGTCCAACTTCAAGAAGCTTATTTGAGTCCACAGATGGATTCCTTAGCTTGCACACCTTGCTTTTCTCAACCATGAAGCCCTGGGGCTACTTCATGTGAATATCCTCAAAGAGGAATACAAGCTTGACTTCTTTCTCTTGAAATCCATTTACACCTTTATGGGTCTTACCCATATAGGTGGATCATCAAGGGTCCATATACAATACTTGTATATGAAGTCTACTTTACACTTTTACCGCTAACATCCATCTTTCATGGTCATGATCTTTAGGAGTTTCATCACATGAAATCTGATCATTGTCAAACTTAACTGACACATGGAATACATCCTAAAACTCATTTGAATAGGTATTAGTGTTCCATCTTTAATTGTCCTTTTAGTTTCCAATTTCAGGAGCCTCATTATCATCTTAAGATTAAATGAGTTCCTTTACTTCATTTTCATCTTGATTCTCAAGAGTCTCAATCCTCTAGGAATCACATTCCCAAAGATGAGATCTTTCAAGAATCTCAAGGTCATGAGGTAGGTATCCAATACCATCCTTTATTTTCCTAATGAAGTAGCACTCTCTAGTGCTCAATTCCAGCTTACTTGCATGGAATCTTATTAAGGATATATATTGTAGTCTCTACTACATATATACTAGGAACTAAGAGGTAATTATGCTAAAATTCATCATTGATAAGATCATGCCACACATGATCCAATTGTATCTCCCTATAACTCTATTGAGTTAAGGTGTGTTAGGAGGATTGAGATAGAAATGATATTCATATCTCCATAAGGTATTCCATGAATTCATCTAATAGGAACATGCTACCTAGATTAGATCAAATCCATTTTATCTTCCTTCAAACTTTGGTTGTAAACTAAAATAATGAAATCTTTGAACATTTCAAAGGTTTCTTAGGTGAAGAGAAGAAATCTCATATCATACATAATCATCAACATATATCACATATTCATAATGTTTACTATGATATAGATGATCCGCATACATCAATATGTATGAGATCCTGAATACCTTGACATCTTACACCTTTCCCAAGGAAGGGTGTATTGGACATTTTTACCTTTGAATACAATATTCACAAGTATGTAAGATTTGAACCTTTAGACATTCTAAAGTTTCATCTCTTACTAATCTATTGATCAAATCAATAGACAAATGTCGAAGGTTTGATGCTAGATCATTGTCAAATGATCTTCATCCTCCTATTGATCTTAAGGTTTAATTTCAGAATTTAGAAATGTTATGAACCATTCATTAATTTTCTAATTTAGTGGAGTCCACTAGATATCTCCATCATAATTCTTTATGATAGATTTATTACAGAAATCATGTTTATTTCCAACATTTAGAAATAAACAATGAGTGTATTCTAATATCTAGGTCATAGAGACATTCTCTAAGACTAAGGGCTCTCCCACTGAAATTATGAAGCCTTTCAATCCAATAGAGATTGTTGCAACAATTGCATTAATATCCATGTGGATGACTATTAAACCTTTAAGATCAAATTTCTAATTTTCTAATATATATGCAACCATTTGCAAGTGTCATTAGAAGATTGAGATACAATTATTAGACTTTATCTTATCAAATAAATAAGTCAATTTCAATGATTATATGTAGATTATTCGGATGTACTATCTGATTCCTCCTCTAAGGATTCTAGATAGATTTGATAGTCATACTATCAACACATCAACTTATTGCAGTATTGGCATTCATCCAACTCTTTGGATGTCATATGGAAGTCACAGAAGTACAACCAACTCTTTGACTATACTTCTCACTCGGGTCCAACCCATGCTTCCACTGCGCTCCCTTCATCTATACACAATCATTGCTTAAGACTAAGGATCTCTTATATTAAATTCAAAAGAATTCAATGTAAGAGCATTTCAACATTTATACATGCTTCATACAATATGAATATTATGAAGCTTCATGAATGACTAAAGTATAGACAGTAGAACGATGACACTCATCGTATCTACATCCATCTAATCTCTTGAAACATTGGTTTAGGTAGGTATTCAAACATTTTGAATACATCATCTCTTATAGAGCTACCATTTTGCATGATGCATTGAACCATCTCATTTATGATAAATGTCAAGAGCACATATGTATGCTAAAATATCTTCATTGATTTTATAAGGATTATATGACAATTGCGATCATCATCGACATGTCACTTCTAAAGTACATTTGATGATATCAAGACTATAGAGACATACAATCCCGAGGTTGTAGTCCTATTATCTATTTAATTTTCATTCCTCATTATTATGAGGAAACTTGCACATTGAAACCACATACATTATGTGTCCAATTGCAAGTACAATATCTGGATCATGAGTTCAATCCATGATATTTTAATGGTTATCATTGAGTATAACATTGAGTGGGTTTAATGAAGGATTATCTGAAATAAGAAATTTACATAAGTGTATATATTTATATATATACATATTTTATTTTGATTTAGGAATTTTTATATCAAAGTTATCTTACATTGTCAACACTGAAAGTCCATTCCCTTAATCACTTTCAATGTAAGAGATATACTTACCATTATATCTCAAGCAAGATATGGGATATCCTTCCTTATCTTTGTTGCATCCCAATAATATGAGAACCTACAACTCGGATAAAAAGAAGCGGGAACACATTCCGCCTTGCAAGTCCAACTTGCATCTCGCAATTCGGTATTTAACACCCGGGCCCACCACCCCTAAGGCGATGTTGACCCATCATTAATTGAATCAACTGTCAACAGGAATAAAACTCGCTATGCGCAATCCAATATCGCCCCAATAATATGAGGACCCGATATTGGGGTCACTACGCGTACGTCCTTACTCTTTCAAGAAGCAAAGAGCCCGATCCAGATGTGCTTTCATATAGGAGTTGTCACTTCGGACAGGCATCTCCCACATGCAATCCCTGGCGACGGAACCCTTCGGCTTGACGGTAGACCATGGATGTCACTTATGTGATCCTCCACCTTATATTCAAATTTTAATTAATTATCATGAATCATATTCATATAATTAATTCTTCCAAGGGAAATAACAACTCTATTCATAATAGAGTGTCTCAATTGGACATAATCAATTTAATCGTATTAAATTAGTTATCAATCCAATTCAATCAACAAACTTGATTAATTTACTTGAATATATATATGGTAATATCTCAAGGTACTAATTAATTCGAATTTTAATAATTAGAAAATGCACCTTGATTTTCTCCGGCATTATCGAGTCCCTACCCGCTATCATGGCCAGTACTGACGAGAGTTGGACGGACCACATACATTGCAACCCGCAACCCCAATGCTCTCCGACTGGACACCATATCCACCTCAGGAAAGGATAATGCCAAATATATCAATTTGTACTTGAGATGATCATCGGTTCTTCAACCGAAATTATACCATATAGTAATAATCAAAACATTTTTGATTATAAGGAAATTTACTACACAAATTCCCAATCCTATTCAAGAATCAAGTTTGATGATTGTGTTTCCAATTATGATCTTGATCAAATCTAATCAATTAATTAGTTGAGATCAAGTCAATTAAGGAAATAATCATCTTCCAAAATTTCACAAATATTTTCCATAATTATTTCATGAAACTAACAATTAATTTCACTAATTGACAATCACATGGTTCTTGATTAGGACTGTAATCTCAGCAGTGAGCCCTACTCACTAAAATTAACATATCTCAATCAACTTAAATCTAAATTAGACAAACTCAATTTTCAATATTGCTAACTTGATTTAGGACAGCACCCAAGTGATGTTTTACGCATTTAGAGGCGGATCAAAACAATAATTAACTCATTAATCATGTTAAGATCCGCAGTTCCCGCAACAGTGAATACATGTTCATTAAAACAACCATATCTTGAGTAAACGGAATCCAAATTACGTAAACTCAGATCATATGTTTTCATTATTTAATGGGGGAACAAAATTCAATTATTATTTTTGTATTTAAATAATTTAAACACTGCCAAAAATAATCTTAAAATATAGATGCGAAAATGAAATGCAAGAAAACTTTCGCAAATCTTAACGAACCCATGTCGTCCTAGGTTTGCGGATCGTATCAAAAACCTTCAACCTAAGGCTCTGATTCCACTTGAAGGATATGGTATAATCCTCAAGCGCATCACGGAAGCATGAGCGTCATATCGAATACGATGAAGAACGACTAGTCGGACTAGTTGTTCTAAGCAGCGGAAATTTAAACATTTTCATGCGATGAAGCCACATGATCTAAGAACACTTCTCGGATCGTTTCGTATAAACCACAAACAAGTAATAGGATTACCTCTTGAAGCGCGGTTGCGATCGAGTCTCTAAACGAAGAGACCTCCTATCTCAAGTCCGATCCGATGGAGGAGACGCTTGCAAGCGCGGGGATGAACCGCGTGCTTCTCGCAATCCATGTTGATGATCCAAGCGACAGATCTCCTGATCTTGACACATGAGATCCAACGTCTTCTTCACGAGCGAGGTGCACCGAAGGAGACGGAGATCCACGAGCAATTGGTTGGGCAGCATAACGATGATGCTGCGGTGATGGAGACTTCCTCTAGGGCATCCATGGTTGACGACCATGAGAGAGGAATAGAGAGGGCTGACGTGTAGAGAGAGATAGAGACTTATGTTCTCTTATGTGTTGTCTAAAGAAGAGAAAGGGGTGCCTCTCCTTTTATAATATTTTGGGATCCATGGATTGTTGGACATGTGAGCCCTGGGCGAACCATTCTTACAATAAATGTTATTGTAATATTTATGTTTATCAATAAAAGTTATTGATGCTTCACTCCCTTTCTGAAATTATATGAATGAATGCATTATAAGGTTCCTCTGTATAATTAAAGTTATGTACCATGGCCATCTTGATAATCATATAGCTGTTGATTTATTAAATGAATCATAGAGGCTGGTGTTTGGATGAATATCTAAGGAGTTAGATAGAGGACTCATCAAGCACCGTCAAATGATTGTTAAGAGAAGATCTCCAGCTTGAGTAGGAGATGGCAATCTTTTCTCACATAGGCTGATATCTGACCGACCTCTCGATGCAGGTCCTCTTCATGGGAATAGTGATTCGGAGGTGTCAGATTAGTTAGGTCAATGGGTTGACTTAACGAGATAGAGATAACCTAAGTCCTATGTTGAATGCTGTCACAGCATAGGCACGCATCCTCTGATCGGAGACAGATGTATTGCTATATGTTTGAGTATGTTCATTTGGCAGACCGATAGGTTGATGGCCTAACCAAGGTCTATACACCGACGAGCTGGTGTGCATATAAGGGCATATGAGCAATACGATCTCTCAAAGGGATCATATATGTTCACTTATGAACCGGAAGACATGAGCTCACTCATGAGGTATTGGGATCGATCAAATTCCATGCATGGTCGTCGTGCTTTGGAAGCATGATAAGAATTTGAAGGTATGATATATGCTTTGGGAAAGCATATGATCGATACCAACTCCCAATCACCAAGATTTAAAAACTTAGTGATCAAACCCTGAAGAAGATAGTGTAAAATTGATCTTGATCTTCGGGTTGACCATGGGTCTTCCAGTATGCAGAATGTACAAGTATTGAGAATACCTGAGGGTGACGTGATCATAAACGATTGTATATCCATGACGCTTCCATTCCGAGGGAGTGATGAAACTGGTCTAGATTTTAGTAACTCCTTTTAGTAGAGAAGAAATCTGATCTTAGTCGAAGTGTTGGACATTGATCTGAATGAGATTCAGATTCGATGAGAAGATTAGATTTGCGGTCTTGATTTAATCAAGCATCTGTGGGAGGTTCGTAAAATCTGGATTTGAGATAAGATCTCAATATCCAAGTCATTATACGTGGAATAATACAATCGCTCTGTCCTTATCTTCAAGTATCTGCGGAGAAAGCACATTATTCTTGAAAGGGTTCAAGAATAATTCAATTGATGAAATGCATATCCAAGCAAGAAGGACTTGATGATTAAATGAGATTTAATTATCAAGCATAATATGAATAGGATTCATATTATGAGAATAATTATCCAAGATAATTAAATGGGATTTAATTATCAAGGATTAGAGAATGTGGATAATATTATCCATGACATATGTGTATTATAAATAGGGTTAAATGGGGATGCCCCCTGGGAGTAGCCAACTTGGCTACTCCCACCCCCATTTTCCCTCATTTTTTTATTTTTTTGGAAAATAAAAATTTGTAAATTCATCATTATATCCCTCTAACATTCTATTAAAATTTCGTCAGAAATAGAGACTCTTACGGCCTCCATCCAAACAGGGTCGATTTAAAAATCCTACGACCGTTAAAAAAATGACGTCTGGATGGAGGGCCTAGGAGTCTCTGTTTCTGACGAAAGTTTAATAGAATGTTAGAGGGATATAGTGATGAATATGCAAATTTTTATTTTCCAAAGAAATAAAAAAATGAGGGAAAAATAGCGGTGGGAGTAGCTAAGTTGGCTACTCCCAGGGGACAGCCCCATTTTACCCGTATAAATATGATTTATAATATACAAGAGAGAGAAATTTCGTAAATAGCATTTGTTAATTATTAAATTTAGATTGGATTCACATTTATTAATTAATTGGAAATGTAATTTACAAATTAGTTTGGGTTGTGAATTTGATTCACATATTTTTTGATGGTATGATTGAAATATTCACAAATTAATTTGGAATTAATTTGGTGGATATTATTGCAATAATAGAGATAACAAGATAAACTAAAAGGAGACAAAATTACCACCTAAATAAAATGTGGCGTCACCTATGACTTATTCATAGGTAACACCCCCTACAATTTATGGTGGCTTGTTGCCTTCCTTTTTTATTATCACATTATCTCTTGATAAATTTATTTATGTTAAATTAAATTGTGTTGATAATGTTGCAACATATATTCTATTTAAATATAAATAAATGTTGTTGGTTTTAACCAACAACTATCATAGCCATTGATTATTACATAGACCAAGCATGACCGTTGGATCTATGTGTCCCATGGATTGAGATTCATTAAATCCTAGACTAATATAAAAGGAGGGCTAGCCTAGACTTTTCTTGCTACATCATCAAGAGTTGTAGAAGACTACTACTACTCTCTCTCTCTCATTCTCGTCTAGCCTCTCTCCCTCTCAATCTCAAGTGACCGTCCACTTTGTATATTGAGAAGGAGAGCATCTTGCCTTCGCCTTCGACGACTCGTGGATCTCTTTCTTCTTTGAAGTTGCTTACTCTAAAGGAAGACGACGGATTTCGTTTGACGAAATCAGGAGATCTATTGCTTGGATCTTCATCGAGGATTGCGGGAGGAACGCGACTCATCATTGTGCCTGCAAGTGCGTTCTTCGTGGATCGAACTTGAGAAAGGAGGATCTCTTGTTTGGGATCTCACGATCACAACCACGCTTCAAGAGGTATTCCTTATACTTTGTAGTTTGATAAAACGATCCGAGAAGTGTTCTTGTGATCATGTGGTTTCATCTTTTGTTTTAAAATTTTAATTTCCGTCGCATTTAGGAACTAGTGCGACTAGTTGCTCCGATTGCATACGATGCAATCAACACGCTTTCGTGATACGCTTAAGGATTCTCAATATCCTTCAAGTGGTATCAGAGCCATAGGTTGAAAAAGGTTTTGGATGTGATCCATAGACCTAGGACGACTTGGGCTTCAAAGAGTTGCGAAATTTTTGTCGCATTTGAATTTTCTCACCTCTGTCTAATTGATTTTTTAGGTACTGTTTAAATTGTTTAAACAAAATTTTTTAATTGGATTTTGTTCCCCATTAAATAAAGAAACCATAGGATCTGAGTTTGTGAAATTTGGACTTTATTTGCTGAAGATACGGTCTTTTGAATATGCATGTATTCATTGTTGCGTGAACTGCGGATCTGAACGTGATTAATGAGTTAATTACTGTTTTGATCCACCTCGAAATACGTAAATTATCACTTGAATTCTTTAATAAATCAAATAGGCAATCTTAGGAAACTTAGTTTGTATTTTTGGATTTAAATTGATCAAGATAAGTTAATTTTAGTGATTGGGGGTCACTGCTGGAAATTGACATTTTTTTATCATGAACCTTGTGATAAGTCATTCAAATATGATGATGAAAATTAATTGTTAATTTTCGGAAAGAATTAGTGATAAATATTTGTGAAATATTTAAAGAGATAATTATTTCATTGAATGACATTTGCCAAACCATGATGATAAGATAATTGATTTTGATCATTGGTTGATATGAATCTATGAACAAACATTAATTTCATGAAAAACCACAGTTTATAGGACAACTTTTACATGAATAATCCTCTTGCTTGAATAGGATTGGAGATTTGTTTAGCAAATCTCCTTATAATATAATCAAAATTGTTTTTGATGTATATTATATGGTATAATTTCGGTTGAAAAACCGATGAGTATCTCAAAGTACATGATGATCTATCTGGTATTATCCTTTCCTGAGGTGGATATGGTGCCTAGTCGGAGAGCATTGGGGTCGCGGGTTGCAACGTATGTGGTCTGTCTCCACTCTCGTCGGTACTGGCCATGACAGCGGGTAGGGACTGGATAATGCCAGTGAAGTCAGAGTGTATTGTTCTAATTATTAAAATTCGAATAATACGTACTTTGAGATTATACCTACTAAAAAGTAATAATCAAGTTTGTTGATTGATGATTTGATTAATGATTAATTTAATGTGATTAAATTAATTATATCCAATTAACACTCTATTATGAATAGATGTGTATTTCCCTTGGCAGAGTTAATTATGTGAATATGATTCACGATAATTAATTATAAAATTTGAATATGAGATAGAGGATCACATAAGTGACATCCATGGTCTCCCGTCAATGCAAAGGATTCCGTCGCCAGTTGTTGTGTATAGGAGACGCCTGTCCGAAGTGACAGATATTGTATATGATTTAATTGGATCGGGTTCTTTGTTTCTCGAAAGAGTAAAGTCGTATACGTAGTGACCCCAATATCGAGTCCTCATATTATTGGGGCGATATTGGATTGCGTATAGCGAGTTTTAAGCCTGTTGACGGTTGGTTCAATTAAAATGGGTCAACATCATCTTATAGGTGGTGGGCCTGGGTGTTAAAGACCGAATTGGGAATGCAAGTTGGACTTGCAAGGCGGAATGAGTTTCCGCTTCTTTTTATCGGAGTTGCAAATTCTCATATTATTGGGATGTGACAAAGATAGGAAAGGAGATCCCAGATCTTGCTTGAGATATAGCGGTAAGTGTATGTCTTACTTTGAAAGAAAAATAAGGGTGACATGGCAAGATAAATTTGATTAAAATACCTTAATCAAATAATTTTTTAAAAATGAATATATAATTATTTATATATTCTAATATAGTGCATTCTTAATTTCAGAAAATGAAGTCCATGAACCCACTTAGCAGGCTCCTGGAGGTCAACCAGTTGACCGGACCAAATTATTCGGATTGGATCCGAAATTTGGATCTTGTCCTATCTGCGGAGCGCATCTCTTATGTGCTGAGCAAGGACAAGATAGCAAACCTAAGACTGCAGAAGATAAATCATATAATGAGAAATATGATGAAGACCATAATCTGGCAAGGTGTTACATCATTGGGTCATTATCCAATGTGCTTCAGAAGCAACATGTGGAAATGAACCTTTGCAAAGAGATTATGCTGAATCTGAAGGAAATGTTCGGTGACATAAATCGCACACAGCATTACAACGTGATGAAAGAGCTTATTCGTTGCAATATGCAGGAAGGGTCCTCTGTCAGAGAACACGTACTCAAAGTGTTTGGGTACCTCTCTGAATTGGAAACCCTGGGAGCCTACATGGATTCTGACATGCAGGCTGATTTTATTCTCCTGTCGCTCCCTAAATCTTTCAACAACTTTGTCGTTCTTATCACATGAGCAAAGGTGATTTCACTAACGCTGGGCTGATAGCTGCATTGAAGTCTGCAGAAGACGTGATGAGGAAGGACAACCCCTCTGCTAGTGCAATGGTTGCACAAGTGAGAGGAAAGCGCGGGCGGAAGCAAGGTTCTCGGAAGGGCCCGGCCCCGAAGAGAAAGAAGAAGAATCAAGGAGTTGGTTCGTCTTCTAGTGCTTCCACACTGATGACATCGAAAAAGTCCGATGTCTGTCACCACTGCAAGAAGCTGGGGCACTGGCGGCGTAATTGCCCAGATTACCTGAAGTCTGCTGACAAAGGTAAAGCCCCAGCAGGTATGAAATCTACTTTCATCATTGAAACTAGCTTTCTCGTTGGACGAGAAGGAAGTTGGGTTGTAGATTCTCGTGCTTCTGTTCATGTATATAATTCGTTGCACTTGTTTCAGGAAACTAGGAATCTGGAGCAAGGGGAGATAGTTATCCATATGGGATCTGAAGCAAGTGTTGCAGCAGTCACCATCGGGACGTGCAGACTATCGTTATCTAGTGGTCGAGTCCTAGTACTTAAAGAGTGGCTTTATGTACCTGAAGTTAGGAGGAATTTGATATCTGTATCTAAGCTTGTTAGACATGGATACTCCTTCCTGTTCTGTAATAAGTTAGTCATTAATCATTATGATAAATTTATTGCGGAAGGTGTTCTGACTTCTGGTGGACTCTATGAATTGTGCATTGATGAATGTGTCATAAATGTCACTACCACCGATAGTAAAAATCCTAAGAGATCCAGGGAGAATGAAAATCATTCGAATATGATTTGACATCAAAGGCTTGGTCATTTATCTGTTGATAGGATCAATAGATTGATAAAGGATGGATCATTAGATTTTCTACAGGTTCAATCTTTACCTACCTGTGAACATTGCATTCAAGGTAAAATGACCAGGATGCCTTTCCATAACAAGGTTACGAGATGCGAAGGTATTCTTGACCTAATACATAATGATGTATGCAGTCCCTTCAGTACCGTGACTAGAAATGGATATCGACATTATTTGACGTTTATTGATGACCATTCGCGATACGGGTTTATCTTCTTACCACGTCATAAATCTGAAACCTTTGAAAAGTTCAAAGAGTTTAAGGCTTTGGTTAAGAACCAAACTGATAGGAAGATCAAACGGATTCGATCTGACCGAGGTGGTGAGTACCTCTCAGATGAATTCAAGGAATATCTTAAAGAGAATGGAATTGTCTCCAATCTCACTCCCCCTGGAACTCCCCAACTTAATGGTGTTGGTGAAAGACACAACAGGATCATCATGGACATGGCCCATTCAATGATGAGCAAAGCACGTTTACCTCTTAGTTTCTGGGGATATGCAGTAGAGACTACAATTTATATCCTGAACAAGATTCCTAGCAAGTCTGTGCCCAGGACTCCTCACGAGCTCTGGGATGGGACAAAACCTAGTGTTAAACACTTGAGGTTTTTGGGGTGCTTGGTCCATGCGAAGAACGTGGACACAAGTAAGCTAGAATCACGCACTCGTGAGTGCTACTTCATTGGGTATGTTAAAGATGGTATTGGATACCAGCTTTATGACCCTGAGACCCAAAAGATTTTTGTCTCTAGGGATGTGAAATTTCTGGAGGATGATTTCCTTAAAGGTCAAGACAGAAATGAAGCAGAGGAACTCATTGAATCCCATGAGGATTCTGAGATTCCTGAACCAGAAACTGAAGAGATAAATAAAGATGAAACACCCATACCTCTTCGAAGGAGTTCAAGGGTGGTTGCACCACCTGAAAGGTATGGATTCCATGTGTCAGGTGAGACTGACATTGATACTTCTTCATTTGATGAAGCTCTCGCAGATCATGACATGGGTAGATGGATGCTAGCAATGAAGTCAGAAATTGACTCCATGCATAAGAATGGTGTATGGACCCTAGAGGATCCACCTAAAGGGGGTAAAACCCATTGGGTGTAAATGGATCTTCAAGAGAAAGAGGGGACCTGATGGGAAAGTAGAGACTTTCAAAGCACGGCTCGTAGCCAAGGGCTACACACAAAGATAAGGTATCGACTACGATGAGACGTTCTCTCCTGTGGCCATGCTTAAGTCCATATGGACACTACTAGCTATAGCTGCATCTCTTGACTACGACATCTGGTAGATGGACGTCAAGACAGCTTTCCTCAATGGATACCTCGAGGAGGATATCTATATGGAGCAGCCCCAGAGATTCATAGTTGAGGATGGTAAAGTGTGCAAGCTGAAGAAATCCATCTATGGGCTGAAACGAGCCTCTCGTAGCTGGAACATCAGATTTGACGAAACCATAAAGAGTTATGATTTTGTGCAGAATCCTGATGAACCTTGTGTGTACAAGAAGCTTAGTGGGAGCGCCATTGTGTTCATCGTGCTTTACGTAGATGATATCCTTATCATTGGGAATGATACAGGAATGATGACCAATGTGAAGATTTGGGTATCCCATACCTTCGAGATGAAAGATCTTGGAGAAACCTCTTACATCTTAGGCCTGAAGTTGTTCAGAAATCGAGAAAAGAGAACACTGGGATTATCACAACATGGATACATCAAGAAAATTCTTGAACGATTCCGTATGAATAGTTCAAAGAAAGGATTCCTCCCCTTAGGACATGGTATCCATCTGTCCAAAGGGATGGCTCCTGAAAGTGTTGAGGAAAGGAAGGCCATGGCTGGATGCCCTTACACATCAGTTGTAGGAAGCTTGATGTATGCCATGATGTGTACTAGGCCAGACATCTACCATGCAGTGGGAGTGGTAAGTCGTTACCAATCCTGCTATGGAGAGAAACACTGGAATGCAGTAAAGAACATATTCAAATATCTAAGACGGACGCAAGATTACATCTTGGTCTATGGGGATGGTGATCTCCAAGTCTTGGGATATACAGATTCAGACTTCCAGTCGGATATTGATGATTGAAAGTTGACATCAGGATTTGTATTCTTGTTGAAAGGTGGTGCTGTGAGCTGGAGAAGCAAGAAGCAGGACACTACGGCGGATTCAACAACAGAAGCCGAATACATTGCCGCATCGGATGCTGCAAAGGAGGCGGTGTGGTTGCGCAAGTTCATCTTGGAGCTTGGTGTAGTTTCCTCTGATTCTCCCATCTCGTTACTCTGTGATAACATCGGAGCCATTGCCCAAGCAAAGGAACCCAGGTGCCATCAAAAGAGCAAGCACGTGGAAAGGAAATACCACATCATTCGGTAGATTCAAAAGCGTGGTGATATCATCATCACCAAGGTGGCCTCTGCCGACAACATTGCTGATCCTCTTACCAAACCTCTGACACAGAAGGTTTTTGACCAGCATGTAATGAGTATGGGTTTGCGGATTGTACCTGAATGGTTCTGAGGGCTAGTGGGAGATTGTTGGACATGTGAGCCCTGGACGAACCATTCTTACAATAAATGTTATTGTAATATTTATGTTTATCAATAAAAGTTATTGATGTTTCACTCCCTTTCTGAAATTATATGAATGAATGCACTATAAGGTCCCTCTGTACAATTAGGATTATATACCATGGCCATCTTGATAATCATATAGTTGTTGATTCATTAAATGAATCATAGAGGCTGGTGTTTGGATGAATATCTAAGGAGTTAGATAGAGGACTCATCAAGCACCGTCAAATGATTGTTAGGAGAAGATCTCCAGCCTGAGTAGGAGATGGCAACCCTTTCTCACATAGGTTGATATCTGACCGATCTC
This sequence comes from Ottelia alismoides, assembly GCA_037367405.1. Taxonomy (NCBI): domain Eukaryota; kingdom Viridiplantae; phylum Streptophyta; class Magnoliopsida; order Alismatales; family Hydrocharitaceae; genus Ottelia; species Ottelia alismoides. The sequence goes on along the minus strand of JAZKJV010001445.1, from coordinate 134,491 downwards.
TCGATGCAGGTCCTCTGCATGGGAATAGTGATTTGGAGGTGTCAGATTAGTTAGGACAATGGGTTGACATAACGAGATCGAGATAACCTAAGTCCTATGTTGAATGTTGTCACAACATAGGCACACATCCTCTGGCCGGAGACAGATGTATTGCTATATGTCTGAGTATGTTCATTTGGCAGACCGATAGGTTGATGGCCTAACCAAGGTCTACACACCAACGAGCTGGTATGCATATAAGGGCATATGAGCAATACGATCTCTCAAAGGGATCATACAGGTTCACTTATGAACCGGAAGACATGAGCTCACTCATGAGGTATTGGGACCGATCAAATTCCATGCATGGTCGTCGTGCTTTGGAAGCATGACATGAATTTGAAGGTATGATATATGCTTTGGAAAGCATATGATCGATACCAACTCCCAATGACCAAGATTGAAAAACTTAGTGATCAAACCCTGAAGAAGACAGTGTAAAATTGATCTTGATCTTCGGATTGACCATGGATCTTCCAGTATGCAGGATGTACAGGTATTGGGAATACCTGAGGGTGATGTGATCATAAACGATTGTATATCCATGAGTCCTACCTTGACTTTAGCGACGTAGGCAAGACTGCTGGGTGGGTGCTCTATTCAGCAATACAGGATGCCCCTGCTTCCATTCCGAGGGAGTGATGAAACATGTATGGATTTTAGTGACTCCTTTCAGTAGGAAGCAATCTGATCTTAGTCCAAGTGTTGGACATTGGTCTGAATGAGATTCAGATTCGATGAGAAGATTAGATTTGCGGTCTTGATTTAATCAAGCATCTGTGGGAGGTTCGTAAGATCTGGATTTGAGATAAGATCTCAATATCCAAGTCACTATACGTGGAATAATACAATCGCCCTGTCCTTATCTCCAAGTATCTGCGGAGAAAGCACATTATTCTTGAAAGGGTTCGAGAATAATTCATTTGATAAATGCATATCCAAGCAAGAAGGACTTCATGATTAAATAAGATTTAATTGTCAAGCATAATATGAATAGGATTCATATTATGCGAATAATTATCCAAGATAATTAAATGGGATTTAATTATCGAGGATTAGAGAATGTGGATAATACTATCCTTGATATATGTGCATTATAAATATGATTTATAATATACAAGAGAGAGAAATTTCGTAAATAGCATTTGTTAATTATTAAATGTGGATTGGATTCACATTTATTAATTAATTAGAAATGTAATTTACAAATTAGTTTGGGTTGTGAATTTGATTCACATATTTTTCGATGGCATGATTGAAATATTCACAAATTAATTTGGAATTAATTTGGTGGATATTATTGCAATAATAGAGATAACAAGATAAAATAAAAGGAGACAAAATTACCACCTAAATAAAAGGTGGCGTCACCTATGACGTATTCATAGGTGACGCCCCCTATAATTTAGGGTAGTTTGTTGCCTCCCTTTTTCGTTATCACATTATCTCTTGATAAATTTATTTATGTTAAATTAAATTGTGTTGATAATGTTGTAACTCATATTTAATTTAAATATAAATAAATGTTGTTGGTTTTTACCCAACAACAATCATAGCCATTGCTTATTACATAGACCAAGCATGGCCATTGAATCTATGTGTATCATAGATTGAGATCCATTGGATCCTAGATTAATATAAAAGGAGGGATAGCCTAGCCTTTTCTTGGTACATCATCAAGAATTGTAGAAGACTACTACTCTCTCTCTCTCTCTCATTCTCGTCTAACCTCTCTCCCTCTCAATCTCAAGTGGCCGTCCACTTTGTATATTGAGGAGGAGAGCATCTTGCCTTCGCCTTCGACGACTCGTGGATCTCCTTCTTCTTTGGAGTTTCTTACTCTAAAGGAAGACAACGGATTTCGTTTGACGAAATCAGGAGATCTATTGCTTGGGTCTTCATCGAGGATTGCGGGAGGAACACGACTCATCATCGTACCCGCAAGTGCGTTCTTCGTGGATCGGACTTGAAACAGGAGGATCTCTTGTTTGGGATCTCATGATCACAACCACGCTTCAACAGGTATTCCTTATACTTTGTAGTTTGATAAAACGATCCGAGAAGTGTTCTCGTGATCATGTGGTTTCATCTTTAGTTTTAAATTTTTAATTTCCACCGCATTTAGCAACTAGTGCGACTAGTTGCTCCGATTGCATACGATGCAATCAACACGCTTCCGTGATGCGCTTAAGGATTCTCAATATCCTTCAAGGATCTCAATCCATGGGCAACACAAATCCAATGGCTCTCATTGATTATGTTTCTTTTAATGGCTAAGATTTTATTGATAAAACCAACAACAATTAATTTAATTTAGATTAAATCTATATTGATAAATCAATATAAATCAATCACAAAATCAGTCAAGCATGGAGATTTATGGAATGAAGATTGCCTCTTTCCATAATATGGGATTTGGTGGCAATCTCATGTAATCTCATGAGATCTCATGAGATCACATTATTTCATGGAAATCTCCAAGATTTACAACAACACTTGTTGTAAATTATTCTACAAAAATAATTCATAATTATTTTGTGAATATTGCAGTCCTGCCACTAGAAAATTGTGAATCACATTCACAACGCAAAATAAAATGTGAATTACATTTTCAATTAATTGTCCAATGTAAATCCAATTCACATCAACATTTAATTAACAAATGTAAATTACAAATACCTCTCTCTTATATATTATAAATCACATTTATAATATATATGACTAATATGGATATTGCTATCCACATTATTCATATCCGTGATAATTAAATTACATTTAATCATCTTGGATCTCTATTCTCGTGTGCCCAAATAATACGAATCGCATTCACATTATTCACATCTTTGATAATTAAATCACATTTAATTATCTTAGATAACTCTCCTTATAATATGAATCAAATTCATATTATTCATGATAATTAAATCACATTTAATTATCAATTTTCTCAATGCTCGGATACATATTATCAACAATGAAATTATCCTGAATCCTTTCAAGGATAATTGACTTTCTCCACGAATACTTGGAGATAAGGACAGGACGATTGTATTGTTCCACGTATAGTGACTTGGATATTGAGATCGTATCTCAAATCCAGATCGTGGGCCTCCCATAGATGCTTGATTAAATCAAGACCGCAAATCTAATCTTCTCATTACATCTGAATCACATTTAGATCAATGTCCAACATTTAGACCAAGATCAGATTACTTCTCTACTGAGAGGTGTCATTAAAATCCAGACCCGTTTCATCACTCCCTAGGAATGGAAGCATCATGGTTATACAATTATTTATGATGACATCACCCTCAGGTATTTCCAATACTTGTATATCCTGTATACTGGAAGACTCAGAGTAAACCCGAAGTATTGGATCAACTTTATACTGTCTACTTTAGGGTTCTATCAGTAAGTTTCTCATTCGATCATTGGGAGTCAGTATCGATCATATACTTTTCAAAAGCGTATATCATACCTATATCTTGATCATATACTTCCTAAAAGTATATATCAAACCTACAAATTCAGTCAAGCTTCCAAAGCTAGACGACCATACGCACGGAATTTGATTCTTTCCAATATCTCATGAGTGAGCTCATGCCTTCCGGTTCAATAAATGAACATGTATGATCCCTTTGAGAGATCGTATTACTCATATGCCCTTATATGCACACCAGCGCGTCGGTGTATAGACATTGGTTAGGTCATCAACCTATTGGTCTGCCAAATGTACATACTTAGACATATAGTAACACATCTGTCTCCGGTCAGAGGATGCGTGCCTGTATCGTGACAACATACGATATAGGACTTTGGTTATCTCGATCTCGTTAAGCCAACTCTTTGACCTAACTAATCTGACACCTCCGAATCTCTATTCCTATGCAGAGGACCTGCATCAAGAGGTTGGTCAGATATCAGCCTAATTGAGAAAGGATTGCCATCTCCTACTCAGGATGGAGATCATCTCTTAACAATCATTTGACGGTGCTTGATGAGTCCTCAATCTAACTCTTTGGATATTCATCCAAGCACCAGCCTCTATGATTCAATAGTTGAATCAACAGCTATATGATTATTAAGATGGCCATGGTATATAACCCTAATTGTACTAAGGGACCTATTATGCAAACTATTCATTCTTCATTTCAGATCAGGGAATGATATTCGCAATAACATTTATTGCATAATGGCTCGTCGTGGGCTCGGATGTCCAACACATGCTTAAGAGAATACTAAAAAATCTAGAAAATTTCCCAAAAGATTGGAAAGATGCAAAGTCAAGATTTCGATCACTGAGATTGTAAATATGAAAAGATCGATGCATGTCCAAATGACTATGTCTTTTTTTGAAAGGATAATCAAGTTTAACTCATTTTATGGAGTGTGAAATATCAAGATACATAAACAAAGACAATAGCAATAAAAGGAATAAGTCGCAAAAAAATATTACGATATTTTCCTCTTATTTTGAGATTGAAGAGATTATATAGTTCTAAAAGAATGTGAAGTGGATTGTATGGCACGATAATAAAAGGAAAATTATCTAGATGGATTTATGCATACCATACTGATGCCGAGAAGTAGAAAATATTTGATCAAAGAATTCCTAACTTTTCAAAAGATGATCGAAACTCTAGATCGAGACTTGCAACTGACGGTTTTAACCTATATGGTAATATGAGCATGAGTTACTCAATTTGACTAGTAATAATTTTAACATACAATCTCCCACCATGGATGTTAATGAATTCATCATTCATGATGATGTCGTCACTAATATCGTGTACGAAAAGTCTAGGAAATGTAATTAATGTTTATATGAAGTCATAATGTGATGAACCAAAGGTGCTTTGGATTTCAAAGATTCGAACTTACGATGCATTCAAAGGAGAGAAATTTATTATGTGTGCTGCATTACTTCGGTCTATTAATTATTTACCAGTTTACATGAATCTACCTGGATGAAGTACCAAAAGAAAACTCACATACCCCATATCTCTGTATGATACTCCTTCTGCCTGCCTTACAAAAAGTATGAAACATTGTAATCTTGGGCATCGTTGAATTTTGCAAATCAAACATTGATGACAAAGGCATGAATACAACATAAGGTTTGACATACTATCTTGTGCTCGTCCGAAAACTTTATCTAAAGTAGTTGGAGCAATTTTGTGGGATCAACAGATGGAAACTAGAAGATTTTATTTGAGACGGCCTTTCAAGAAGAAATTGAGTCCATGTGGAGGAAACCTTGCTCCACTAGCTACACCGCCTCAAACAAATGAGGAGGATGAAGAGGGCATTGATGAGGAAGATGATGACAATGAGGATGGTGATGGCAAAGCTGAGGACGAGAAATAAATGTGGATGGATTGGAATAAGTTTATCTATATAAAAAACATTCGTACATTAATATTAGCTAGATGACTAACTAGTATCTAGTAAGAATATTTCATATTTGATGTAAAATATTTTTTGTTTATATTTATTGTTTGACTTGTTTTATTATTATTATTTTTTTCTTGTTTGATCTTTATTTTTCATGGTGGTGAACTAGTATGTATTGATATTGTGATTTCATACAAGGTATGGCAAAGGAGAATAGGTCAACTGCGCAACTGCGACATGTACTTTTTTTTGTTTGCGCATCATACAAGATGGTCGTGACAATCCTTACAGTCTCTAGACCAATTCTATTAAGTCAAGAGGTATTTAATGGGTTGGTTGTAGAAGTGAATTGGGACAGGTGTGACCGTTTCTTATACCCTAAACCCAACTCAATAATACACTTGGAACGATCATAGACAAGTATATGCAACGGGCATGACCATTCTATCTTTTTCTAGATGGGACGATCACCATTGTCCCATCTAAAAAATTATGTGAGACGGTGGTGACCATCCCATAGAGATCATGATGGGATGTCACGACCATCCCATCTAATTGCTTATATGAGACGGTTACGACCGTCACACATAGAGTGACCTAGATGGGATGGGTGTAACTGTCCTTAATATCTTCTTCCATCAATCTGGGAGACACCAAATGGGACAGTCACGACTGTCGTGTCTGATGTCTGGGATGGAACAGGTTGTGTTCTCGTTCCATTAAAATAGATGGGACACAGACAGGCGGGATGGTTGGACACCTATCGCACATGCTCCAAAGGGATGATTTCTTATGTAGAAGGGATGATAGGTGATCATTGCCTGTTGTGGTCTAGGTTTTAGGAGTTGTTCGTCTTCTACCCATTGATGTGGATTTTTCGAAGCATCTGTCAGTGCTCGATGACCAAGATGAGGACATTATCAGTGCACTTGAGAGTCTTGACGAGATGCAATATCTCAAGATCCTCGTAGCTCACGAGAGCCCTGAGGTTGAGATCGATGACCAAGGACCTTATGAGTGATATCCTCGATGACCTCATCCCAATCGTCGAACTAGCAGAAGACTTTGAGTGTCTTGATATGTGGAGGTCCAAAGAGGAAAGGAGCAAGGCATTTGTAGTTGTAGAGATCCTCAAGGCATACACTATGGAGGAAGGGGATGCCATAGACGACGATGAGTGCAACGTTGGTGTCTGTGAGGTTGCGGATGCATTTGATGGACAATTCGTCGAGGAGGGGTCATCCTACTACAATGACGATGATGCCCTTGACGTCAAAGGCACACGAGACACATGAGAGCTTGTAGAGGTTGCAGTAGTTGTTGGCGAGAGAGGCCATGCCGAGGTGGTGATGTGGCAACAGGAAAAAATCTTGAAATGGGTGAGGAGAGGGCGCTAGAGGAAGAGAATGGAGAGGGCATTTGTCAACATTGCTATTGGAGCGGCATTCGCACTTGAGGGCGAGCTTCGTGACGGAGTGAAGGCAGGAGAGGAGGGAGGGTTTCCAGAAGGGGGAAGCGTGCATCGAGGGAGAGTCGGTGGCAGGATTAGGCCTCGATGAAGAGCCAGTGGTAGGAGTGGGCGTCGAAGAAGAGTTAGTGGAGGAGGGTAGAGTAGGGCTTCGACGAAGACTAGTCGAAGCGGCAGAGATGCAGAGAAAGAGGTAGATGCAGGGGGCAGAGGTTAGATGGCGGCGATTATTGGCCAACGGAGGTGAAAGGTTGATGAGTCTCTTTCTCTATAGAGTGGTGTGGCATAATTTTCTCTCTCTAGGGGGTGAAGGATAGGTGAGATGTTGGAGAGAAAAGAAGGAAGGAGATATAATGGAAGAAAACCTATGAAAGAATTTTTTATGATTTGATTAACTCAAGTTTAACGCAGACAAGTTAACTCAAGAAGTCTCAAATTTACAGCAAGGTTTTGTGGTAAGACGAAACGAGTTTACGTGGTCGAAAGGGTAATAGTGATGTTTAGAATGTCGAGAAGGTTATTTAGAAAGATTCTAAGATTCATGGGGTAAAAATCTCCACCAAAAATTAGATGCTTGATTGTGGAGATAAAATATAAGAAGATGTTGGATTTGAGTGAAATTGATATGTATGCAGAACATTAATTAAAGATTCAATCGATATGATTGGATTCTTGGAATTGATGCCCGCAAATGAAAAAAAAAAGAGATCAGGATCTGCTACGTGATATTTTTAGTTCTTCCTAATTTAAGCGCGTGGATTCTCCTTGTCTTCAGATTTACATGTCCGTGTGAGTTTGGATTATTAAACACCCCATCCGAAATATGTGGAAAATGGCATCTAGAATGTTGTGGGAGCAACCAAGCAGTATACTCCTGATCTGGGTGGGATACAGCTGGAATTAACATCTGCATGTGACAAGTATGCGGATTTGTCAACAAGAAGCTACGTAGGAAGTGGACCAATTTTCTGAGGATGGAGCCGTAAGCTAATTATGTTTGCGTGTTGGAAAAGTCCATCCTTGAATTTAAGAGGGGAAAGTCAATGCTGTTGGTTGAGAAGGTACGGACGGACGTCTACGTTCGGAGAATAAATTGTATAAATGATCAAGTTGGGTACACGTAGGTGGATAATGAAAAGGATCATGAATTATACACCCAAATTCAATATCATACAGGAACTTTAATATAATATAACTTTATCTCATATAAACTTTGAAGTTTGTCTTAATACAATCCTTTATTATTGAAATTTAAGTTTAGAAAGATGAAATAATGAATTAAATTTAAATAGTCAATTATCACATTGAGATAAATCGTAATGTTCGGATACCAAATTATTACCTTTTAAAGTTAGGGTTTGACATTAAAATTGGATGTATAATTCAAGTATTTTTTTATAATTTACTCTCTTTTTTTAAGCCATCAAATAGTTTTTGAAAATCATCAAGATCAGGATACATAAAATAGGAAGAGAGAAGGACATAATAAATGAATATAATCCTCAACAACCACACTAGCAACAAAACCTTTTTCACATTAAATATGGTAAAGCTACATGGATTCTTTGCTTCCATTCAGATCTATCTTGGGTCATTCCCATGCTTAGATCCAAAAAAACTAAGATCCCTTCGGATAATCTCATTCCAACGCTTCGTGGACCTTCCTCACCTTCTCTTAAGTGGCTCAATATCCTAAAGCTCACACCTTGTAACTAGTGCATTCAACCGATCTCCTTTGCAAATAGCCATACTATCTTAAGCGATTTTTCTCACATCTTATCCTCTATCGGAGCTACACCAACTTTCCTTTTGATCACATCGTTCCGAATATGATCTTTACGCATATGGCCACACATCCACATTAACATTTTCATTTTTGCTATTGTTGTTCTTTGCACATGTCTATGGTTCATAGGCTGCCATTCAGATCCATAAAGCATAGAAGGTTGTAGTTGAATACAATCCAAAGGAAAAAAAGGTTAGCCACATCTCAGTGACCGACAACAAAACATAGCCAACTAAATCAAGGTTTTAAAAACCGAACTAGCCTATTCAATCTGTTAATCCAAGACAAGAAAATTGGGACCAACTATAAAATATAGAATATACTTATTCAAATAAGTATACTCATTCAAATGTAAAGACCTTCTCTTCTTCCTAAAACAACGGATCTATAGACTGTAAAGAGAGAGGTAAGTGTTGAGAGAAATATTTGTTGTAACCACAAGTGATTATAAATAAAGTAACGACCAAGCACAATTCATTGTGGCAATTATGCATCTCAATAGCCTTTAACATGGTATCAAGAGCCAAAACAAATCCCACCCACCAACCCTTTTCTTTTCTCCACTTACCTAGGCGATACACCTTCTCGTCTCGAAGCTTTCGACACCGCCGTTCCCGTCAGCTTCCTCAATGATCACAACTGATCGTTGGCCCCATTCGCGTGGCAAGAGATCTGCTACTCTTGGTTCCAAAACGACGAACGTCAAGAGACCAAAAGGGCCTCATCGTCGCTGTCACAAACGACATCAGATCTGTGAGGCGTAGGATGCATGTCATGCACCCTTCTTCAGCAAATATATCTACAGCACAAAATCGAAGCTCTGTTGGGTGGAGATGGCAGCTGCTCACCACACCTAAAACCTCTCCTTACGCAATCCCAAAACCCATATTCCCACCCATATTTTCACCAAATACACGTGGAATACCCCATTCATCTCATTCATATCCCAACACAGATTCCCAACAGTCACATACCAATCACACAACTCTGATTCCGTATTTCAACAAAGAAGGTTGTCTTCTTACTCAAGTTTTTCAAAAGAGATCTTCATCCATTGCTAAGCCCTATATAGGAACATATTATACACAAACCCTGGTACAAGTAAATCAAATCGTCACAGCCTCGTCAACAGGAATAGTACTCGCTATGCGCAATCCAATATCGCCCCAATAATATGAGGATCCAATATTGGGGTCACTACGCATACGGCCTTACTCTTTTGAGAAGTAAAGAGCCCGATCCAGATACGCTTGCATACAGGAGCTGTCACTTCGGACATGTGTCTCCCACATGCAATCCCTGGCGACGAAACCCTTCGCCTTGACGGGAGACCATGGATGTCACTTATGTGATCCTCCACCTCATATTCAAATTTTAATTAATTATCATGAATCATATTCATATAATTAATTCTTCCAAGGGAATTAATAACTCTAATCATATTAGAGTATTTTAATTGGACATAATCAATTTAGTCATATTAAATTAATTATCAATCCAATTCAATCAATCAAACTTGATTATTTTACTTGAATATATATATATGGTAATATCTCAAAATACTTGTTAATTCGAATTTTAATAATTAGAAAATACACCTTGATTTTCTTTCATTATATAGTTCCTACCCGCTGTCATGGCCAGTACCGACGAGAGTGGGACGGACCACATACGTTGCAACCCGCAACCCCAATGCTCTCCGACTAGACACCATATCCGCCTCGGGAAAACATAATGCCAGATATATCAATTTGTATTTTGAGATGATCATCGGTTTTTCAACCGAAATTGTACCATATAATAATAATCAAAACATTTTCGATTATAAGGAAATTTGCTACACAAATTCCCAAATCCTATTCAAGCATCAAGTTTGAAGATTGTGTTTCCAATTAAGATTTAGATCAAATCTAATCAATTAATTAGTTGAGGTCAAGTCAATTAGGTAAATAATCATGTTCCAATATTTAAAAAATATTTTTCAAGATTATTTCACGAAATTAACAATTAATTTCACTAATTGACAATCACTTGGTTCTAGATTAGGATTGTAATTTCAGCAGTGACCCCTACTCACTAAAATTAACATATCTCAATCAATTTAAATCTAAATTAGAAAAACTCAATTTTCAAAGATTGCTAACGTGATTTAGGAAAGAAGTCAAGTGAAGTTTCACGTATTTCGAGGTAGATGATAACAGTAATTAACTCTTTAATCATGTTAAAATCTACTGTTCCCGCAACAGTGCATACATGTTCATTAAAACAACCATATCTCGAGCATACGAAATCCGATTTACGCAAACTCAGAAACTATGGTTTCCTTATTTAATGGGAAACAAAATCCAAGGAAATAATTCATGCTTAAACAATTTAAACATGGTCGAAATTATTTACTAAACAGATCTGCGAAATCAAATGCGATAAAAACTTTCGCGACCTTAACGAACCCAAGACGTCCTCGGTTTTTCGAATCATATTCGAAACCGTCAAACCTGGCTCTGATATCACTTGAAGGAAATGGAAAAATCCTCAAGCGCATCACGGAAGCGTGATCATCGTATCGGATATGACGAAGAACGACTAGTCGTACTAGTTGTTCGGTGCAGCGGAATTTAAAAAAAAATTATTCGATGAAACCACATGATCCGAGAACCATTCTCAAATCGTTTCATAATAACCATAACAAGTATAATGCAATACCTCTCGAAGCGTGGTTGATCAAGTCTCTACGAAAAGAGACCTCCTGTCTCAAGTTCGATCGTCGGAGTAACGGCTTGCGAGCGCGGAGACGAGTCGTGGTGTCCTCGCAATCCAAGATGATCCAAGCACGGTTGCTCCTGATCTCGTCGCACGAGATCGAACGTCTCCTTCGTGAGTGAAGCACTCCAACTAGACAGAGAACCGCAGGGCATCGAAGCAACAGCACGATGGCGCGGGCGTCGACGATTCTCTCCACCAAGGTGGACGGCCACCAAGAAGAGAGGGAGAGAAGGGATGTCGAGTATGGAGAAAGAGAGAGAGAGAGAGAGAGAGAGAGAGAGAGATGTGTGCTACAATAGCATGTAAATAGAGAGCATGGTATGCCTCTCTATTTATAGGATTTTAGGATCCATGGATCTCAATCCATGTGACATATAAAATCAATAGATGAGATTGATTTATGTCAATCCAATGGTCAAGATTGTTGTTGGTAAAAACCAACAACTTGTGATTTAATTTTGATAAAATATATTTGATAAATCAAACAAATATTAATACCAAATTAAATCAATGAAATAAGGAGAAAGAGAACAAAGGAGATCAACCTTCCCCTTTGGAGGGAGGTGACGGCCACCAATCCCAAAAGGGATTTGGTGCCGCCCCTTCCTTTCCTAATGGGAGGGCAATCTCATGGATTACCATGAGATTGCACATCTCCTTGATTTTCTCTCTACTTATTTTTCCAACAACAATTTGTTGGTATTTTAATTCACCAAAATAATTCTCAATTAATTTTGGGAATATTGCAATCTTGACATTGGAATATTGTGAATCATATTCTCAACCGAAAACAAAATGTAATTTACATTTTCAATTAATTAGACAATGTGTATCCAATACACATTAATAATTAATCTACTAATATAAATTATATTTAACTCTCTAATATATTATAAATCACATTTATAACATATTATGAATAATTGGATATTACTATCCACATTATTCTTATCCATAATAATTAAATCACATTTAATCATATTGGATAATTTCTCATACATCATGATAATCAAATCACATTTAATTATCAATTTCTCATTGCTTATATCTTATGGGATTATTCTTAACCCATTTAAGAACAATGCTATTTCTCTTCAGATAGTTGGAGATAAGGACTGGGCGATTGTATTGTTCCACATATAGTGACTTGGATGTTGAGATCATATCTCAAATCCAGATCCCATGGACCTCCCACTGATGCTTGATCAAATCAAGACCGTAAACCTAATCTTCTCATTGCATCTGAATCTTATTCAGATCAATGTCCAGTTCATGGACTAATATTAGGTCACTTCTCTAATGAGAGGAGTCACTAAAATCCAAACATGTTTCATCACTCCTTCGGAATGGAAGCGTCATGGTTATACAATCGTATATGATCAAATCACCCTTCAGGTATTCCCAATACCTGTACATCCTGCATACTGGAAGACTTATGATCATTCTGAAGATAAAGATCACTTTTGCACTGTCATCTTCAGGATTAGATCATTTAAGTTTCTCAATCTTGGTCATTGGGATTTGGTATAGATCATATGCTTTCACAAAGCATATATCTTACCTTCAAATTCATGTCATGCTTCCAAAGCATGACGACCATGCATGGAATTTGTTCAGTCCCAATACCTCATGAGTGAGCTCATGTCTCCCTGTTCACAAGTGAACCTGTATGATCTCTTTGAGAGATCGTATTACTCATATGTCCTTACATGCACACCAGCTCGCCGGTGTATAGACCTTGGTTAGGTCATAAACCTATTGGTCTGCTGATATCGCTCCCGCACCCTATGTTAATTCGGTCAAATTAATGTCCAAATTAATGTTGAGAATTCGTTGCAGTCGGATACGAGATGTTGATCAAAAACCACTTATTGATTAATTTGAAGTTAATTTTAAGCGGCAATATTTTTTTTACTTGGGGTAAGTCCAAGGTCGATCTCAGGGAGACATCTGTCTCCTTAGGTAAATTAAAGCAATTATTCGAGTGTTGATTTTCGAGGAGTATCTTTTTTGGTCTTTTTAATTTTTATGCAGACGTATGCAGACAATGCAGGCCAATTTAATGTGCAATTTAATTAATGTATCAAATGAAGTCCAAAAATAATGAAAATTGGCCAGATGGTTATTTATGATGAAAATGACCTACACTAATTTTTTTGGAATTTTTCGACTCAAAATGAATTTACTGTGAATTAAATAAACAGACAGAGTGATTTTCAGAATTTAATTTTTAATAAATATCAAATCACAATTTTTCCAAGCACTAAACTTATCCTAGGTAGCTCTAATAATCAGGGACCTAGGAAAATTGACAGAACTTAATTTCACTGTGAAATGAATTAATTAAAATTAATTTAATAAAATCAATAAACAATTTATTTAGGCCTCGATATGCGTGCAAATGCTATGAAATTTTTATGGTATGTTAAAAATGATGTCCTTAAGCTACTGTGAATTTTTGATAATTTTTGAAGGCACAGATAATTAATTAAAAATCAAAAGGCATCACTGGGCAAAATATGTCAACAATGCACCAATTAATTCATTAATAATTCACATAAGCCTACAAAAATCAGACACGTGTACTAATAGACAGAGGACAAAATTTCCAACAACATGCAATTTTTAGAATCTCAAAATGATGAAAAATGCACTCTAGGGACACGTGTAAACACAGGGGTGTAAATGCAATACGGGAAATTAAAATTTCAATAAATAAATATGCAGACAGGGACTAAAATGCAATTACCGATAATATGGTGGACTCTTATGCAATTTCTCCACGGGACACGTGCTCCTCACGTGGGGTCTGCTTCACAGGGACCTCTTTGTAATTTCGGAAAGCTTCAGGGGCTTCTGTGCAATTAACCCAGGCCGCACGTGCTCCTCACGTGGGCGGCCTAGGTTCGGAGGGCGTCGGTGGCTCGGAGCGAGGCTTGGGTTCTCTTGAGGTTCGGACTGCGGCTCGGTGTAGCCTCGGGTCGCCCGAGCCTAGGCTTGGGGGCCGAGGCTCGGACTGGTCGACGTGGCGGCCTGAAGGCCCTCGGATCAAGATGGATCCAAGGGTTGGCGATGAAGACGCATGGCGACTGGAGGGCCCGTCAGATCTGAGGCGCGATCGACGGTTGAGGACGGGCGCGGTGATGAACACGTGGCGAAGTGAAGGCCGTTCGATCGGTTGATCGAACGGTGGTTGTACGTCGTCTCGAACGGTCCTCCGCCACCTGCGGAGGAGAAGGCGGATCTCCGGCGTCGATGGAGCTGCTCCGCCGAGGTCGCTAGGCGTCAATGGAGCTCTTCGTATGCTCCCGAGTAGCTCGGAAGATGCAAGGTCGTGCGGCGAAGCCTCCGGTGGCCTCAGTGGCTGTGGAGGTGGTCTGAAGCTCGCTGGAGACGAAGCTCGAAGGGAGCTCCGGTGAGGCTCCGGCCAGTGAAGGAATGAGAACCTGCAGGAGTTAGAATAGATAGCCGAGGCGTGCAAGTGTTCGTGGAGAAGTGCAGCGTGATCGGCGAGGCCTAAGGTGGAGTGTGGTTGTCCGGCAAGCGAGCTCCGGCCAAATGGCGGAGCTGTTGGTCGGAAGAGTGTGAAACGCGTCGTCGGAGTGTGAAAATGGGACCGCGAGGACGGGAGCTTCGACGCGAAGCTCGTCGAGGTGGATTGGAGGGGAGAAGGTGGCTGATGGCGATGAATAAAATCGGAGAAAAAGCAAGAAAATAAAGAAGAAGATCAGAGGACAAATGGAGGTGGTTACCTGGGGAATGGGGCTCAGATTTGAGCTCCAGGTCTTCGCTCGAGGGATTGGTAAGGTCCCGAGCTTGTGCAGCTGCTCGTGGGAGGCTGCAGCACGGCGGTGGCGGCCGTGGATCTCGCCGGAGTTGTATCCTTGTCTTCGCTCGACAATACTCCCAGTTGCTGTCACCAATGGATAGCTTGGAGCTCAAGGAACCTCTCTGGAGTGGCGGATGGGGGTGAACGACGCCGGTGGTGGAGTATTTATAAGGTGAAGATGGTGGGTTGGCTGGTGGAGTAGCGAAGTTGGTGGTCGTCGTGGGGCGAGTATGGTGGAGGTGGTGGAGCTTGAGGGAGCTGGCGAGGGAGAGGGTTGAGTGGGTAATGTCGTGGAGGTGTCAGCGGCCGGAGGAGATGGCCGACGTGCGTCCGAAAATAGGAAGGGGGCACCCCTCCCGCAAGGCAAGGGACGTGGGGGAGAGGGGCGCCTGGAGGTAGGAGACGAGGTCTCCACCGTTGGATCTTGAGATCCAACAGTGGGGATCAAGGGGGATCTGGTCGGGTAGGATTAGATCTGAGGCGTTGTGATCGGAGAGCGGTGATCGCACCACGTGTCGAGATGAGGGCGAAGCGCACGCGAACGGCCAGGATGAGAAGATAGGGTTTATCAGAGGGGCATGATTCGTTTGGAAGAAGGGCGGCTGCGATGAGAGGATCGGGGATGCGATCAAGCGGCGTACAGCGCACCACGTGTCAAGTTGTGGGCGCGGCGCTAAGGGATGGTGAAGATGAAGTGCGGGGTAGATCTGATGGCTGAGAGATGGCAGGTACGTGGAAAGGCCTGGGCCGTTGGATCTGAAACGAGATCCAACGGCTGAAGGCGCGGGCGGATGTGGCGATGGGAGGCGGGCCGCGTGGCGCAACCAGAGGGCGCCACGTGGCCTGCTGTGAGTGGCTGGAGTAAGAGACACGTGTAGAGAGAAGAGGAAGCCGAATTTGGAAAAACTAAAAACATGAAAGTTGTAGATCTTGATGAGATCTACAAGTTTCATGTTGACCAAAGACGGAGATGAGGTCAAAATATGATACATAAATACAAGGATACATAAATATACATATGTAGTATACAAAATGGCCCAAAAACCCAAGTTTCTCATACAAGCTCCAATTTCAATGAAATTAGTCTCATTTTGAAGGTCTTTTAATATGTAGTATTCTAAGAGTGAGTAGACCTAATTCGGGGTTTGTATGAGGGCTTTATGTGTGTTTTAATGTACAAGGGTTCTCAGGCTATTTTGGCTATTTTACAAGGGTGATTTTTGGCATTCTTCCCTATATTATTAAGGAATATATATATATATATATATATATATATATTATAGAGAAGAGGTTATTTTGGTGAAGAGGTATTTTACAAGGGATTTTTGGCTTCTTATTTTAAATGCAAATGAGCTGTTAAAATGCATGAATTATGAATGTGTGCATGAATGCTATTTATGCAATTTAAAAGGAAATATGCCTCTAATTTCTCGGGAACAAGGCTCTATTTTTGACTTTTGAAGTGATGACTCACAGATTCATCATCTGCCAAATGTACACACTTAGACATATAGCAATACATCTGTCTCCGGTCAGAGGATGCATGCCTATGTTGTGACAGTATTCAACGTAGGTCTTTGGTTATCTCGATCTCGTCAAGTCAACCCATTGACTCAACTAACCTGACACCTCTGAATCACTATTCCCATGCAGAGGACCTGCATCAAGAGGTCAGTCAGATATCAGCCATATGAGATAGGATTGCTATCTCCTTCTTAGGCTAGAGATCATCACTTAATAATCATTTGATGATGCTTGATGAGTCCTCTATCTAACTCCTTAGATATTCATCCAAGCATCAGCCTCTATGATTCATCCAATGAATCAACAGCTGTATGATTTATCAAGTTGGCCATGATACATAACCCTTATTGTACAGAGGGACCCTATAGTGAATTCATTAATTTAATCTCAGAAAGGGAGTGAAAAATAATCAATAACTTTTATTGATAATTCATTCATTACAATAACATTTATTGTAGAAATGGTTCGCCCGTGGCTCACATTGTTAACAATTCTTTAAGTATACGGAGAAATCCTCAAGCGCATCACGGAAGCGTGATCATCGTATCGGATACGACGAAGAACGACTAGTCGTACTAGTTGTTCGGTGCAGCGGAATTTAAAATTTTTTTTATTCGATGAAACCACATGATTCGAGAACCATTCTCAAATCGTTTCATCTATAACCACAACAAGTATAATGCAATACATCTTGAAGCGTGATTTATCAAGTCTCTACAAAAAGAGACCTCCTATCTCAAGTCCGATCGTCGGAGTAACGGCTCGCGAGCGCGGAGATGAGTCGCGGTGTCCTCGCAATCCAAGATGATCCAAGCACGGTTGCTCCTGATCTCGTCGCACGAGATTGAACGTCTCCTTCGTGAGTGAAGCACTCCAAGTAGACGGAGAACCGCAGGGCGTCGAAGCGGCAACACGATGGCGTGCGCGTCGACGATTCTCTCCACCAAGGTGGACGGCCACCAAGAAGAGAGGGAGAGAAGGGCTGTCGAGTATGGAGAAAGAGAGAGAGATGTGTGCTACAATAGCATGTAAAGAGAGAGCATGGTATGCCTCTCTATTTATAAGGTTTTAGGATCCATGGTTCTCAATCCATGTGACATATAAAATCAATGGATGAGATTGATTTATGGCAATCCAATGGTCAAGATTGTTGTTGGTAAAAACCAACAACTTGTGATTTGATTTTGATAAAATATATTTGATAAATAAAATAAATATTAATATCAAATTAAATCAATCAAATAAGGAGAGAGAGAGAGAGAACAAAGGAGATCAACCTTCCCCTTTGAAGGGAGGTGACGACCACCAATCCCACAAGGGATTTGGTGACGCCCCTTCCTTTCTAATGGGAGGGCAATCTCATGGATTACCATGAGATTGCACATCTCCTTGATTTTCTCTGTACTTATTTTTCCATCAACAATTTGTTGGTATTTTAATTCACCAAAATAATTCTCAATTAATTTTGGGAATATTGCAATCTTGACATTGGAATATTGTGAATCATATTCACAACCCTAAACAAAATGTAATTTACATTTTCAATTAATTAGACAATGTGTATCCAATACACATTAATAATTAATCTACTAATATAAATTATATTTAACTCTCTCTAATATATTATAAATCACATTTATAACATATTATGAATAATTGGATATTACTATCCACATTATTCTTATCCATAATATTTAAATCACATTTAATCATATTGGATAATTTCTCATACATCATGATAATTAAATCACATTTAATTATCAATTTCTCATTGCTTAGATCTTATGGAATTGTTCTTAAACCATTTAAGAATAGTGTTATTTCTCCTCAGATACTTGGAGATAAGGACAGGGCGATTGTATTGTTCCACGTATAGTGACTTGGATGTTGTGATCATATCTCAAATCCAGATCCCATGGACCTCCCACTGATGCTTAATCAAATCAAGACCGTAAACCTAATCTTCTCATTGCATCTGAATCTCATTCAGATCAATGTCCAGTTCATGGACTAAGATTAGGTCACTTCTCTAATGAGAGGAGTCACTAAAATCCAAACCTGTTTCATCACTCCCTCGGAATGGAAGCGTCATGGTTATACAATCGTATATGATCAAATCACCCTTCAGGTATTCCCAATACCTGTACATCCTGCATACTGGAAGACTTATGATCATTCTGAAGATAAAGATCACTTTTGCACTGTCATCTTCAGGGTTAGATCATTTAAGTTTCTCAATCTTGGTCATTGGGATTTGGTATAGATCATATGCTTTCACAAAGCATATATCTTACCTTCAAATTCATGTCATGCTTACAAAGCACGACGACCATGCATGGAATTTGTTCAGTCCCAATACCTCATGAGTGAGCTCATGTCTCCCGGTTCACAAGTGAACCTGTATGATCCCTTTGAGAGATCGTATTACTCATATGTCCTTACATGCACACTAGCTCGCCGGTGTATAGACCTTGGTTAGGTCATCAACCTATTGGTCTGCCAAATGTACACACTTAGACATATAGCAATACATATGTCTCCGGTCAGAGGATGCATGCCTATGTTGTGACAGTATTCAACGTAGGTCTTTGGTTATCTCGATCTCGTCAAGTCAACCCATTGACTCAACTAACCTGACACCTCTGAATCACTATTCCCATGCAGAGGACCTGCATCAAGAGGTCAGTCAGATATCAGCCATATGAGATAGGATTGCCATCTCCTTCTCAGGCTGGAGATCATCACTTAATAATCATTTGATGATGCTTGATGAGTCCTCTATCTAACTCCTTAGATATTCATCCAAGCATCAGCCTCTATGATTCATCCAGTGAATCAACAGCTGTATGATTTATCAAGTTGGCCATGGTACATAACCCTTATTGTACAGAGGGACCCTATAGTGCATTCATTCATTTAATCTCAGAAAGGGAGTGAAAAATAATCAATAACTTTTATTGATAATTTATTCATTACAATAACATTTATTGTAGAAATGGTTCGCTCGGGTACATCTATTTTTCCTACGTGTGGTACATCTATTCACCACGCGTGGTACATTTATTCTTCTTGCAGCCCCGTGATCTCTTTTTCCTACGCGTGGTACATCTATTCATCAACTGATTCTTGAGCATAGGAAAGTGATCCAAGGCATCATGAATTCAAAAAGATGTGATCTTTCAATAATCGCTCGATCTCTGGAGTGACAACATTCTTTTTGGTGTTTTTCTTTCCTTTTCCGAAAAAGGCATCAGGGAAAGGAACAATCTCAGGAATGAAAAAATCAACATCTTTATTTAAATCGAAAGTGGAATCAGCATGCACATCGAGAGTTTCAAAATTATAAACAAAACTCTCTAAAACACGGGAAGAAAAATCTGCATCGAGAGTATTTGCATGGTCTGACGTGATATCATCATCTGACTCGCCTGTGTCCATGTCAACTGTCTCTACATTGCTCCCCTCTCTCTGATCATCAAACTGGACATCATGGTGGTCCTCCTCCTCAGCATCAGAATGTGTGTGATCAAGATCATCATGGATTGGCTCTCGCTCCTCATCATGTGCCCTCTTCTCTACTCTATCAGGTGCTCATGGTGATCTACCGCTCCTGAAACGAATGAAGTTACATAAAAAATCAAGAAAAGAGATTGTACCTATAGTGGCGGTGTCTACCTGATTTGAATGCCTTCTCTTATTGTTCGGATTCATCTGAGGTTGGGCTGGAAGAGTGATCTTAGGTGCGGTTAACTGATCCAGACGACGGTTAACCCGTTCCATCTCTGTCCTATGTGCAGTCTGTAGTGTGCTCAACATATCCATGATCTGGTTCAGTTCCAGGGCCTGTGAAGACATCTCAGACTCTGTGTGGTGACCCTATCTATCTACTGCCTAGGAGTATGATGTTGTGGTGTGTAAGGCTGAGGAGATCTCTGAGGTGTAAAAGAAGACTGTTGCTGCTGCTGGTAATGATGTGTATGTGAATGTGTAGCAGGATACTACAAAGAATGTGGTCTCTGATATGCATGCTGATGTGACTGCTGCAACATGTAAGGTTGGCGGTGCTGGAAATGTGGGCGTCCATGCTGTGGATGACTATACTACTGTTGTGGCTGGTGTACGCTCTGAGGAGTAAAGTGTGGTGAAGACTGAATAGGAGCGTACCATATCCCGATGATCTCAAAAGTAGCATGAGAATTAACATCAATATCTCCAAGGCTAGTGATATGACTCGGGTCGACATTGGACAGATCCGCATGCCAATCAAGATGTGGTGTCTCGGTAGGCTGAATTGGCTCGCTCTGAAGAAACTGTATCTGATGGGTGGAAGGAGCGGGTAAAGATCTCCTAACAGGCTGGGGAATAGAAGAAGAATGAGTCTGTTGGTACTGAGCTGCAACTCGCTCACCTTCTTCATCAAATCACTCAACTTCTGAGGAAGTGATGAGAGCTTCTCCAACTCTCACAACGGCTATAAATCCTGAACTCGCTTCTAAATCACATCAACTAATGTAAGCTTCTCACTAATAAATCCCACGTCAGATTGTGACTCCTTATCTGAAACAAGTGCCACCTTCTGATCTCTCGGTGGTATGGTGGCAGTGGGAATGCCCGAGTAGAATGAATAACACGTGAATTCTCTGCCATACCCTCAAAGATGGACCAAACTGACTCGGCGTCCCTATTCATATAACTGCCGCCACATGCGACGCTCACTAGGCCTTGAACATCCAGCTGGAGTCCTCCAAAATAATTCTGCACTAGCACCTTCAAAGGTGTCTCATGATGTAGGCATCTCTCTGTCAAATCCCTTAATCTATCCCATGACTCATGGAATGATTCATGCGGTAGCTAGGTAAAGTTGGAGATCTGGCTCCTCATCATGTTCATCTGTCCTAGAGGAAAATATTTACGTAGAAAGGTGGACTTCAGATCGTCCCATGTAGAAATCTCCCTCCCTAGGTGACTCAACCTGTAAAGCGCCTTATTTGCTAAGGAGAAAGGGAAGGCTTTGAGGCGAACAGCCTCCTACGTAACTCCTGGGTAACTAGTCGTACCACAAACCATCTCGAACTACCATAAAAAGGTAAACGGCTCCTCTAAAGTGTTCCCATAGAACTTGAGAAGCAAAGAAATAAAGGAAGGTCTCAGCTCGTATGACCCTTGATTCGGTGGTAACCGAATCCAATGGTGTAGCATCCTAGCTCACAGATCATAGTCATCTCGCAAAGTAACGGGAACCACTGCAGGTGGTAATGGGTTCCCGGCTCCTGCTCTCAGCGCATCGATTTTAGCTCTAAGCTCATCCTGGACTCGACACTGATCTCTGATCTGTAAGCACATATGTTGTAATGTGTCTAGAATCCCCGTACTAATATCTGAAGCTGGGTCTGGTCTCTCATTTGTTCGTCTCTCCTCGAACTGTTTATCCTCAGTAACTCTGTCCTCAATTGTTCCCTTCCCTCTAGACATGATCTTCGAATCATCTGGGAAGAAAAAAGTCCCATAAGAACTCAATTAAAAATGTGTTGGAAAAATAGACGAAAACTTGAGGTGTGGGTCTGCCTCAACAACAGGGATGGGAGGCGAGGGAGTTTGGGTCTGACTCCTCTCGTGACTCAGTGGAACCAACTCAGGAAGAGGGTCATCCTGAGTCTGTGAAGACATACGACTAACGGTGGATCGTTGAAAGCTCACGGAGTTTGAGCGCAAAATCCGTCTGGTCATCATCTTCGATGTCAAAAGAATACGTGAGAGAATACAATATCAAGTCAAGAACACGAGTGTGAAGGCATATAAGATGCGGTATAATGCACACCTCGCATACTAACACAATACAACCCCAAATTCATCAACTGCATACGGTGAAGACCAATGGATCAATCTTTTATCGTTTCAATTTTATTTTTGGTGATCAATCAATTATTTAGCAAACTCACAAGTGTAGTCTCCTCGGGTAGTTCGTGTTTAAGTCGACGGTGCACACCAACATAAACAAAGACTACTTCTTCTAACGTCTGAGGCAAGTGCTTGCAGCAAGTAACATGACATGAAGAGTGAGTCCAAACGCTTAGGGCACAAGTACAGGGATTTGGCCCTATTCCTTAAGTGTATGTGCCTCACTCTATCTGGAGTGTACCTGCAAGCAATAAGGGATTTTCTCTCCCAATACAAGTTAAGTGTAGGTATTTTTTATATTTTTTTATCAAGTTTTTAAAAGAAAGAAAAGTTTTTTTATTTTTTATGGTTTTCAATTTTTTTTGGATATTTTCAACAATATCTAGTGGGAGGTTGGTTCTTTTTAACTTTTTAAAATGTGTCTCACAGAGGGTGAATCATGGAATGCAGCGGAAAACGATGATGCATGCAAAGGTAGAGATCATACCTGACGTCGGTAGTCTACATGCAAGTGATCCATGCAGAATTTGTAAACCTATAGGCTAATGCATGCAAAGTCGAGAAAAATCGAGTCCTAATTAGCAGTTATAGCGTAAGAATGAATTATTTTTTTCAAATCAGTGATTTATGCCTAAGTGTGTATTAGGGAGGTAGGTTTTACTTTAGTCATCTAATCAATCAGTCACGCAAACCTAAGGCTCCATGAAATCACGTGAAACAAAGAAAATCGATGAAAACCAAAACCCGTGGTGAGGTCCCCCAAGTGCACCGGCACCTGGCGAAATAGACCCTGAAGAAAGTTTAGAGCCCAGTTACTAGTTGGGATGTTCTTAGTGGACCCCTTCTACATAGGTTCGAAATGGGAAAAAGCCCTTCCTCTCTCTCACACACACAAAAAGTAAACTAACTCGCTCTTCCCTCTGCAACCAACTCGTAGAGAAGGAGTTGATCTGTACACTTTCAATTGATTCGGCTTCCTAGGAAGTCGACTGAACCAGCAGGCCATGCAAAACTCATTAGCAGCTCAAGATTCTAGTCGAGAGAAGACTCTAACAAAATCATAAAAAACTCGAGAAAAACCGCGAGAAAAAAGAAGAAAGAAAAAATCACACAATAGGATCAAAACTGAAATATGGCTAACGCCTCCCCGGCAATGGTGCCATTTTGATAATGTGGATCTGACTGTGGTTAAGAAAGGTATCAGTGTAGAAAACCACAAAGAAATATCCGCATGTATCAAACAAAGAAATCAATAAATTAGGAGAGAGAAAAAAGTGAAGTTAGAAAATATCTTCTCTTCTATTTTATCTTATACTATTTTATTTAACCATGTAAGTGTACATGGGTCGAACTCAAGGAGGCAGAATAGAAATATTTTTATTTTTGAGGTAAAAGGTATTTTTGTGATTTTTTATTTCTTCTCGAAGGAAGTGAGAAAATGAGAAATCCTTTCTATCGGTTTTATTTTTTAAAATTTTTTATTTGATTTATATCTTTATCAATTTTTATTAATTTTTCAAAGTGATATTTTTCAAACGATTTATCTACAATATAGTATGTGAAAAAATATGTAGGATATGGGTGATACTATATAGTAGATAAGTCGCTCGAGCAACGGGCTCGAGAAAGGCATTCAAAACAAAATCAATACAGAGTCAAAATGTCATGAATGAAAACACGATGATAACGTGACAAGAATACACGAGAAATACTAAAAACCACGCTAGGGTAGTCGTGTAACTACCCTAGAAAAATAGATGAAAAATAAAGTCGAAAAGAGGTCCAAAATGCCTACATACTTCACGGGTATAAATGCAAGAAAAGAATAAAAAATCTGTAGAAAGGTCCCCGGTCAGGGACTGAAATGTGAAGAAAACTAAAATTATGACATTTAGGTCCATGCGAGGGGATCTAAATCTAATATCTGGAAACTTCTGGAGCGCGTCTGAAATGCTGAAACTCAGTTGGGTTTAAGATGCAATTTTCACACCATTTCGTAGCTAACGGTGGAGATTAGATGATGGCACGCTATCTGGACCGTCGGTTGGCACCACGTGTCGGAAGCTTGTTCACTCTTATGTTCTTGAGGATCTTTAGCTCTTGCGCGGATGCAGCAATGGTGTCTATTCTACGAAATTTTCTTGGCGCTCGACAGTGATCTTGGCCTCCAACAGGGCCAGGAGGGAGATTCCTTCTCCCCCCCCCCAAACTCGCATGCGGGTGAGCTTCTCCAAAGATGGCAGAGGGTGGTGGATAATCGGCGATGAAGGTGACGGTTCAATTGTCGTGGAAGTTGATGTTGCACCCTCTTTGATTGGGAATTGCCTTGAGTTTCGAAGCTCCATATGATATGGTTAAGCTCAAGATGAAGATTGACCTACAAACTAAAGATTTTCATGCTTGATTCGCAAGGAATCCACCAACAAATTATGGATTTGCAAATTATAATTTGTTTCCAGTAAAATTGTGACAAACGAAAATGGGGGAAGAATTTGGAGCTAATGGAATCAGCTTTTAGATGTGATTTAGAAGGGAATTTAAGAATGATGATCAATGAACCTAATCACGCGATTAACAACGCTAATCATGGCACAAGATTTGAGAAAGAAATCATAGAAGATGGAGGAAGTACTTGTGAATAGAAGGTATAGGACCTTCTGGTCGTTGCTCGACGGGGCGGCTTTATCGGAGCTCTACACGCGCGATGGCGTGATGCAAGGCCAAGGATAGACCTTGGAACGTCTCCCCGATCTCCAAGCTTCCTCGTGGGAACTCTTGAGCAGAGCTGTCACCTCCAGGTCAGGCAGAGCACGGTGGTGAAGGTGGGGACTCGGCCACTGGAATTGGGTTTCAGGGTTGGTTAGGGGAGTTAATTGCGACGAGGTAACTTTAGAGCTTTTTACAGGTGAAATGGAATGAGGTTTGGGTATAGATCTAATGGTAGGTGTGGATTAAGGTGGTTGGAGAAGAAAATAGAGGGTTAGGATCGAGTGAAGGGATTAGAAATGGCACAGGATAAATCGGCAAAAAGAAGGCGTTGGAACAGAGTTCAAACGACCTGGTTCTTGAGGAAGATGAACCTTAGCACCCGTGTCAACACCTAGTTGGCCAGTTGTAATAAATACAATATAAATTAAGTAATAAATAATAAATAACGTTATTTCAAATATGTATAAAAACGAAAAGTATAGATATTTAAATTATCTTAATTATGGTATAATTACTTTTTATAAATAATAAATATTGTACGAAATAAAAAAATCATATTAATAAATAGGTATAAATAATACTTAATAATTAGGTTTGGATTTTTAATTCAACAAATAAATAATTACTTATCGATTTTATATTTTCTTAATTATTAGAATAATAAATAAAGTCTTTTATGAATTTTTGTGGATTTTAATAAATTAGTTTAGATATATTAGTAAATATGGGTACAAGTTATGTAGTTCAATTTCATCTACAAATTAGGAATTTGGATTTAATTAAAATAATAAATAAGCTCCAAAAATTCTGAAATAAATCATGATTAAATTATAAGATCATGAAAAAATATAAAATTGATAAAATTATAAATAATGTGTTCTAAATAAAATAAATTGCCCGAAAACTCCGTTGTCAATAGGTTCCAAAACCGACTTTTTGCAAACGGACTCCGATTTTGGTGAAATCACCTCCATTAATTAGATAATATAGGTGAGTAGAGTGAAATTGGAGTTCGTATGAGAAAGTTATGGTGTTCGGAAGTTGATAATTCGACAATTTAAAAGCTGGATTTCTTGGCATATACAAGATGATATTTTTAACTTATTTTTATATTTGTATATACATTTTTAGAAATAATTTGGAAAAGAGTTTGGTGAAAAATACGCACATATGAATTCATTAAAAATCAGTGAAGATTTGATATTTATTTGATAAATAGTGAAGAATGTGTGGAGTGTATCTTTAATTATTTTTATGCTTTTCTTTACTTATCTCTCCCTACTTGTTTGTTTGTTGACTAATCCATGTTGACTTGGTCTCGAATATTATGTTACATAAATATATCTTGCATCTATATTTATATTTTATAAGTTATATTGTACATATATACATATTTACAATCTGCCTTCTTTTCTTTTCTTATTTTTATTCTTTTATTTATTTACATATTTTTGATTCATAAAAGTGCATTTTTATTCACGAGTGAGGTTTTGATAAAAGATGGGAATTAATGGATATTATTACATGTATTTGTTAAGGGTTTTAAGACAAAATGCGACAGAAATGTTAATGAATCATGGATTCATCGCCCATCAACTATTATCAGAGCAGAGTTGGTGTCTCTTCCGCTCTCATCAACTGGTATCAGATCCATGCTCGACGACAACGAGAGATACGATGTGACGGATAAGAGAGAGATTCATGTCGAGGAGATGATGCAACATAACAGGTACGCTTTCTTTAGTGGCAGTTAAGATCTAACGGTTACGGTGAACCATTGAGATCAGGAGCATCCGGAGTCCGATTGAGATTGTACAATGAGATATGATAAGAAAGCGATGGTGGAGTTTACATCGAGGGGTGCATCATTCTCCGTGGAATCCTTCAATGGGAAGAATGTCCACCTTATGGCAACAACGGGTGAAGAATACACTCATGCGAGGACTTGTGAAAGCTCTCCAGGATAAAAAAAGAAACCAGAGAAGATGAAAGATGAAGAGTGGAAGGAGATGAGGGATCTCGCGAACAGTACAATACAATTGTTCTTAGCAGACAATACTCTTCATGAAGTCATAGGCCTGGAGGATCCAGCGGAGATTTGGATGAAGCTCGAGGGACGGTACAAGTCCAAATCTTTGACGAATCGACTATTTATGAAGAAGAAGTTGTATGGTCTAAAGATGACCGATGGGACAAAGTTCGAAAGGCACTTGGATGAATTCAACAAGATTCTAACAGACGTGCTCACTTGAGGAGAAAAATGCGAAAGGAGAATACCCCTTCAAGGAGTAGGATAAGGCACTGATCTTGTTGAGTTCCCTTCCATCTTCCTACGATCATATTGACGACTTTACTCTATGGCAAGGAGACCATCATATTAAACGAGATAGTTGCTTCGCTGCTTATGAATGAGTAATGACGGAGGTCGACAGATGAGGTAACGAATGATGAAGGTCATGTGTTGGCAACCGAGGGAAGACGCTCAAGATCAAGGGCGATAGGATTTAGAGGTCGATCCAAATCATGAGGTCCGATTAGATGCTTCCATTGTGACAAGGAGGGTCACTAAATAGACGACTGTCCAAGTCGTGAGAAGGAGAAAGGAAAGAAGAAGGTTGTTGATTATGAATCCGACCAAGAAGATTCCACCGCAGTCTGCGAGGGAGACTTGCTAGCATGCTCTAGGAAGATAAAGGCAGATTCAAGATGGCTTCTAGACTCGGCATGTTCAGATCATGTGCGTTCATCCAGAGAGCAGTTCAGAACATATCAGGCATGCAATGATGGCACGGTCAAAATGGGAGGTGGAGAGGTTCACCACGTCAAGGGGAATGAATCAGTGCAGTTCCGCATGTTTGACGGAGCAGTATGAACTCTGACAGGTGTCAAACACATTCCTACAGCCAAGAAGAATCTGATTTCACTAGGAACGATCGAGTCACGAGGACATCGAGTCACCATTGAAGAGGGAGTTCTCAGAGCGAGCAAGGGAGCACGCATGGTGATGCGTGGGATGAGGATTCTGAACAAGGTGTATAAGCTCGGGGGGAGGGTCATGAAAGGTGATAGAGCTCTAGTTATTCTCAGGATAAGCAGTATGATGAGAGAGTGGTATGTTATCGGCATCTCTGCTGCAGAGAAGCGAGTGCGATCCGTTTTACCAAAGGATGCCGGCACAATCTCCAATCATGAGAGATTTGTGGTGCCGCATCATGACGCACAATGCTGAGTTGTGTGAGTGCCTAAGAGGGGGAACGTCGAGGGCGCCAAGTGACAGGTGCATCGCCTAGAGTTGGTGAGATCCTGCTAACGAGACCTGCAGATGACGAGGATGGTCCAATGCAAACCTAAGACGATGAAGAGATCGTGATGGAATTCAACTCAATGGGGAGATTGTTAGGATTAGGGTCATATATATTAGGATTGGGAATCCTAATAGGATTGACTCGTAATTCTAATAGTAATTGAGTTGTATTCTATTTATAGTCCTATTGGGAATAGGACTATGGGGTTGTATTTGAGCTATATAAAGAAGGGGATGGAGGCATTGCCTCAATACTAAAGCAAGAGGGAATACCACAAGGGAAAAGAAAGAGAGAAGAGAGAGGGAGAGAGAGAAATAAGAGAGCGAGGGAACAAAGAGAGAGTTGTACTCATCTTCTTATAGTGATCTTTCTTCTCCGATGGTCGCGAGAAGTGACCGACCACCGTTATATCTGGTCTTCTTTCTTTCACGTGTTTCCGTGGTGGTGGTTTCCGTTTGTGTACCCGCTTTCGTATCCAAGGCGGATCGTATCCCAACAACCGGTATCCGAGAGGAGACGATGCAGGCGGGTCGTGTTCCCATCAACTGGTATCAGAGCAGAGTTGGTGTCGCTTCTGCTCCCATCGGCATCATCATGATGTTCATCTCCAGGGGTCATACAACTAGATGTAAAAGTTATACAAAATTGGTTAGACGATAATCAAGAGGAGATTTAACCAGAAAAGGTAGTCCAAAAGGAAAAGACAAGGATAATTTATAGAAAATATAGTCAATCACTGAAAAAGTGAAGTGCATGAAGAAACAGGAAAGAGATCTTGCCTAGTTAGTATGAGATTGAAGGAGACAACCATGATTCTTTGATGATCTATTAGACTATATAAACAACCCAAATCCAAAGTATATTTATGTTATGCTTGCCATAGTTTAAGGGTTGAACTAATCCAATGCATATGAAAAGCATCTAAACTCTAATAATAAAGAAATGCAAGAAAATGTAATCGAAACATTAAGAGAAAACTATACATGAGATATCATACCTAAGCTAAAAGATATAAGAAAGATGTCTTGTAAATGATAAGTTCACAAGTTGTAGATTCGATTGGTGGATTCATGCAAAGATACAAAGCTCGGTCGGATACGCGATGATTTTCTCAATAATACATGTTGGACTATGATGATATATTTAGTCCAATTGCAAAAATGAGTATAATAAGACATCTGTTAGCAACAACAACTAGTAAAGCATGAAGGCTATTACAAATGAATGTGAAATGATGACCTTGTTTGAGTGATTAACATAAAGCAGTAACAAAGATTTGAAAGCAAGAAAAGTCACGAGAAATCATGCAGATCATAGTTTTGAGTGGGTTTGTTTAAGATAAATGATGATATATAATACTAGTTTGTTTGATTTGGTCTCTAGAAAAAGTCTCTTATCATTCAAGGGGTAACTCTTCCCATGAATACAAATGATAGCATAAAGATTGTGGTAAGAAATAATGAGACTTCTTCCTAATTCTTGTTTGTTAGGAGATTTATGAGATAAACTGTGAGACAATTGAATTATCACCTTCTTTCTTGTTTTGATAAACAAATGATTATCGATAGTCATCATGGGATATTTAATGTCAAAAGAGGAAATTTAGTAACAAATTAAGAGAAAGTGAAATGGTAGTTGAATAGGGTCCATGCATGTGTAACTATTCTTGGATTAATGAAAATAATATGTAGATGAGGAAGCCCTCGAATTGCTTATTCCTATCTTCAATTTATTCTTTGTTCAAACTATATTTCGTGTAGTAGCTGCCATTTAGTTTCTAAGAACAACAAACAAAATTCAAGAAGAAATGTGAATTGAGAATAAAATCGTTATTTCTTATTTTTCATCTTTATTGCATACTCCTTTTTGTCCTGGTAAGGGATACTTAATAGAGAGGAATAAGGTGTAGGTAAGTTTAGTCCTTGTTCTTTTGTAATTGGTTTAAGGGGATACCGAGTGAATTATTTATCAAGTAGGCTTTATTTTTCATCCGAACTTGGTCAAAGAAAACGAATCCTAATTAGAGAACATGTCGCAAAAGAACGTGCCCATAAGCTCAACATTCGATAATTATTTTATTCATATGTGTACATGATTAACTTAACACACATTGTTTACTATGTTCGATGATATGGAACATATACAAGCTCCTTCATTATATATCAGAACAAAAAGTACCCATCACAATACAATTACGATAAAAAAAATATATGTGGTCGATAATATCGGTTTGCCTAATTGGACCTGAACTTAGCATTTAGTTGAACTTGAACTTAGCTTGTTTCATGGTATAAGAATTTTATTGGATATTAGTTAGGAACTTAGCTTGTTTCATGGTATAAGAATTTTATTGGATATTAGTTAGGAACTTAGCTTGTTTCATGGTATAAGAATTTTATTGGATATTAGTTAGGAAGTGTCAATCCTTCCAAAGCATCACATGCGATTCAAACCCATTGGTTCCACCACTCGCCCACCTCCATATCAGCTCCTTCAAAAACCAAAATCCACCACCACCACCCGGTCCAAAAAAAGCAGCAGCAGCAGGAGCGAAGGCAATCCACGGCAATGGTCTCCTACATCTCTGCCCCCTCTCCGATCATCCACCCACTCCTCTCCCCCAAGAGCCACCTCCCCTCCTCTGCTTCCTCATCCTCCTCCTCTAGGCCCTAAACCACGCTAATTGATCGGAGGCCCGCCCTCCCAGCCCACTCATATGTCAAGCTTGTGTCAAGAATATTCATGAATAGTATCAGCCCATTCTTCGGCCGCCTATCAACTGGACGGGTGTGGACTTGCATCACAAAAACCAACCCAACTCTTGTAAATGAAAACATTTTAGATACATTTAGTATAATATACTTCAAGTTTTTATTTTACATTATCAATATTACATCGTATTTTATACTTTACATGCCAAGTAGCAGCTATTATGGTTACTTAAATTTAGAAAGATTAGATGATGCTAAAAAACATTATTACATCTATAAAATAGATTAAAATATAAAGAAAAATTACTTTACATTTGGCTCATGTGCCGGGCATGGGCCTTGGAGTATGGCTCGTAGGTCGGCCCGGCCCGTGCCTTAGACAAGTTTACTCAGCCCTCCTCTTCACATTCACGCTCAATCTCCACGTTCCATCTATCTCCCCCATCCGTGCTCCCTACCTCCCATACCACTGCTCTCACCACACGTCCTCCTCTCCTCTATCCATACCGTGTGTTTTGGCAGCAACCGTCGGAGTCACATCGCTACCACTTGTGCCTTTCGCCTAGCGGAGAGTATGCGAGGGCCTCCAAGTCCATCCCGAGGGACCAAAAGGAGGTATCTAGTGGTGGTGGTGGTGGTGGTGGTGGTGGTGTTAGGGGCTTGAACTAGCATAGGAAATAAATCGGGGACGTCGTCGTGATTGCGAGGATCCTCGAGGTCGCCCTTGTGGTTCCGATCCTCCAGGTGAACATGTAACACCACAACTCCCAAATATAGTTTCACATAAAATTCACGAAGTGTGGGTTTGTTTTATAAGTGTTGGGGATTAATACTTAACAACATAAACTTATACATTTTGAGTGGTTGTCAATTACTCCAATTGAACCCGAACCCAACAAGATGTCAGGGTCAATTTTTCTCAATAACAGACCGATGACCTAAGCTCGAGTCGTTACAAATGATATCAAAGTTGATTTCCTTCTAATAGTAGAAATGACTACTTGAGAGATGAATCCACCCCTACAAAGAGATAAAAAAAGGTTATCCAGAGCATGTAGCCGTTGCCGTCATTGAGAATAAGATGATGTGCCATTGCACAATGAGTACATTGTGAATATATGTAGGAAAGGTTGTAACAACCAACCCCCAAAACAGTGACACATTTCAAACTCACACAGCATAAGTGTGAGTTCTAAGTGCTGGGTATTATTACTGTACAACTTGGATTCAAGAATTTCGGGTGGTTGTCAACGACTTCAATTTGATACATTTCTAATAAGTTATGCAGATTAGTTTTCCTCGATAATAAACCAGTGACCTAAGTCCAAAACATTACATTACAGTGAACATCGTCTAGAAAGACGAGAGGTCAGAGAAACTTTATTTTTATGTTTTAGGCTCATCAGATTTTTCAACAGATTCCGTTCGTCCCACGAATACAAACCAGTCCTCTTTGTTTGACATTTTAGTCTTCGAAAATGAAAAGGAACAGTCAGTTAATCTGCTCTGTAATTATATTAGCTGAACAGAAGTCTTCAGTATGTTTTTTAGCCCAGAGCTTTAATAATAGTTGAGTTGATTTTAATTCGCCATGGATCGGAAAGGAAACCTGGTTTTCCATGGATTTGGCAGCCAAAACCATACATTTCTTTTGCTGATGGATTTTTTATGATCATTTCTCAACGAAATTACAGGATTATACACCGCGACTTCTATAAACTTTTGCAATGACACGAAGACCCCTGAAAATTTAATATTTACTCCATATCCTCTATATTATGCCATCAACCATCTTCGTTACCATGAATTTCCTCTTTTTTACAAAACAATTCCCTCGTTCATATAAAACTGGAGCAGTGTAGGATCTTGCACTAGTGGCACGGCGAGCATGACGTTGATCATCGCGAGAGAAGAGCATATTGGTCACAAACGGTATCATATCCTCTCAGATATTGGATGTTGGGACACGATCCATCGGTATTGCCTCTGCTCGGATACCGAATGATGAATCTTCAGATACGGATGTCACGGAAGCACGTGTAGAAAAAAACAGTCAAATATAACGGTGCTCAGTCACATCTCGCGATCACTGGAAAAACTCACTATAAATTAGAACGGGTACAACTCTCTCGTTCTCTCGCGTGCTCATCTCTTTCTTCTTCTCTCTCTACCCTTTCTCTTGGGGTTATATTTTTCTTATGGAGGTGTAGAAGCAATACCTCTCACCCCTCTATATATAGCTAGTTACAACCTCATAATCCTATTCCCTTAACTATAAATAGAATACAACACAATTACTATTAGGATTAGGAGTAACATCCTATTAAGATTCTTAATCCTAATATAATTCTAACCCTAACAATCACCCTCCTTGAGTTGAATTCCATCGATATCACAATCGTCTTGGGTCTGCACTTAGCCATCCTCGTCATCTGTAAGTCTCGTTAGTAAGAACTCACCACCTTTGGGTGGCGCACCCATCACTGGGTGCCCTTAACATGACATCTTGCATGATCACTTGTCAGACACCGCTAGCAGAATTCTTCAACGCCTTAGGTCGATTTCTCCAAGAGACTACCATATCATGATTTCGGAGGATTGCACATCTACTGTATCGTATTGTCTCATCGACATCCATCCTTACTCTGATCTATCACATCATGTCTCTTTAACAATGTTGAAACCAGCTTTGATACTAGTCGATAAGACATGACCCATTGGTATCAACTCTGTTCTGATACCAGTTGTTGAGAATACGAACCTTCAATATTGTCTCCTCTCATATATCGATTATTGAGGATATAAACTCCTGGACAAGAAAGCGGATGCACAATCACCAACACCATGGAAGCATGTGAAGAAAAGAACAACTGTCACGACCTGCTCTGCTAGCCGAGACGAGCGTGACAAGTATTCTCATATCAATCCTTATCTTATTTACAATGTCCATAAAAATTTCGGCGGCAATTCCTCTATAACTTGGAGTTCTCCAAAAATGCTAACTTGTACTGAAATAGTATATTACATAAATCCAATAATATCACCACAGAAATCTAGCATATCCTAATTAATCATTTCCAAACCTCAAAACTACAACACAAAATATTCAGTGATTCACAAAGTCACTTGTTTCCATATTCAAGGCCAATAATTACATATATCAAAAGATTTGTCTTTCACTTCTAACAAAAAAATCCCCACTTATGTCATGACATTCATAACATTTACCTGAATGATTCCAAAATGCGACTTCAAAAGTCAAAATGCTAGGTTGGTTGCAACCTCCAGCTAGGTCAGTGACAATCCCAACTATCTTATGCTTTCTGTTCTGCTGAGTCTGTAAATATATAAGCAATAGAGTGGTGAGTCTAAACCCGAATAAGGAGTTTAGACCCAGCGAATGGTCCAAACCTTAAAATAAAAGTACGATATTTTCACATAACAAATTAATTTAACTTACAAAAAAAACTTACCACTTACTTGTAGGCTTCACAATGTTAAATACATCTAATTTCTAAGTATATATTATAAAATGACAGGTTGAAACAACAGTAACTTGTTTGCATAATAGTAATGAAATAAGCAAGATTTATTTAAAAAAATAATATATTTTCAATTTATATGAGCATAAATATGCACCACCATTCCCATCTAATCTTACTGAGTCCATGAACCATATTGCCAGGGAGATGTTACTCATCCCCTAGCCTTACATACTTATTGCCTAGGCAAGCGAACTTAACCTAGGTCCTTATCTTACTGTCATACGCGCAGACGACCTCAAAGGTCAAGGACACCCCGTATACGGCCCAAAGCCTATATGTATACGGAATGCGGGCCCAAAGCCCTCTTGCATGTTCAGGACTGTTCTTCTAGGTGGATCTAGCGTGCATGCTTTCCAAACATACAAATTTTACTTTTCATATACATCTCCTAAAAATCACAAATTTCATAATCTTGCACATACATTGACGTATCATACATAACATAATAAATCGTAAAAATTGCAATATGAATATCAGTACCATAAATTCTGAAATGAAAAATAACATAAAGCAGTACTTGAAAACTTGATGATGTAAATAGAAGTTTGCAACCACTCACCTTGAGGTTTTCAATTAAATTAACCTATTTGATACACTTCGCTTTATTGATAAGGCCTCACCTCCCTATAATAGAAATCAAGATAGAACATTAAGAATATGCATATATGTGGACAAAACAAACTTATTCCACCATATCTTTTAGTCTCCATGTATATTACAGTGAATAAGGACATAAATAAATCCTTTGCTTTACTCCTAACGGTATCATAACCCATTAGATTTCATCTTCATGATCTGGTTGTTTTCTTTTCTTCTTGCGATTCATATACTACAACATAAAAATACGTGTAGATTAGGATTACTGTTTCTATTACCATTAAATACATGAAGAAACCGTTCATCCTCTTTAATTAGATATATGTTTATAGATCTAAAACCATATATCTATTCACACCCTTATTATCATGATTTCTGTTATACACTACACACATGGCCCAACATCAATAGATGAAATTCTCTGTATAAGGTTTATATGCATGACATGCTAATCCCAATCTATTCCTTACAGATATTATCTCCATATTCATATGTATGATCCTTTTAAATCCTCATTTATTTATATTTATTTCGTGCTTGCATCCATAAGAGTTGAGCATGCAAACAAGAGTAGAAGTGAACTGCAACACTCTTAATTTTATCCCAATTAATAATTCATTTATATGAGTCATTATTTTGATCCCAGTAACAAAAGGAACTGCTCTCCTATAATTCCTTGACTTATTTATAACAAACTCTTAACAATAATATCTTAAGTAGGACATGATTCGTATTACATTCCACAAAATTAAAATGCTATAAAGATGATGTCATGTACATTTTTCCTCCTACTTGCAATAGTTGGCTCTGATTCTAAGTACATAAAGGGAAGAAATTAAGAAAATAATTATACCTAGACATCTCCAGCATCTCCAGTGTTTCTCGGAAGCTCGAAATGTCGCACTGAGTAGGAGAAACTATCTGCTTCCTCTCCCTCTCGCACGCGCGGATGGTTTTTCCCTCTTAACATTTACTAGGAAATAGTTAAATGCATGCTCTTCCATCTGATGCCCTTTGATCAACTCGTTTGTGCACACGTGGTCTTGACAGACGTTGCACATGCACTAACCATTCTCCTGAAAT
The DNA here is from genome assembly GCA_037367405.1 of Ottelia alismoides. Taxonomy (NCBI): domain Eukaryota; kingdom Viridiplantae; phylum Streptophyta; class Magnoliopsida; order Alismatales; family Hydrocharitaceae; genus Ottelia; species Ottelia alismoides. The sequence continues at coordinate 97,840 of JAZKJV010001445.1, read as the reverse complement.
CACATAGTATCCACCGCTTGCAAAGACTCCAACTCCTTAGAAATATAATATTCCACCGAGTATCCATTCGTTAGTTCTTTTCCTTAGTGTGTATTGTTTATTTTTTTTGTCAGCTTTAGATTCCCACTGCATATATTAAGCTACACATATATTCATGTCTACCATTTGTTATCTTTATTAACAATTAAGTGTACCTTTTTCTCTATCTTTCCGCGTGATAACTGTAAGTAATATTGGCAAATTACGTTTTGAAATTATTGGTTACTTTATTAATAACCACATACTATTTTATTAGAGGTACAAATGGATATGAATATACATGTGTCGAAGCCATTAACATACTTATGATACTAATTTTTTATCTGTATTCGATTATTGCATTGGAGAGTCGTAAGCTTAGCACAAAACATATCATGCCAGATACGAGTGTCACAACAATTAGATATAACAATGGTCGATGACTTCTCGCAACCACCGGAGAAAAAATATTACTATAAATTAGAACGAGTACAACTCTCTCCGTTCTCTAGCTTTCTCATCTCTTTCTTATCTCTCTCCCCTTCTTTCTAGGGTTTACATTGTTCTTTTGGTGGTGTGGATGAATGTCTCTTATCCTTTCTATATATAGCCTAGTTATAACCCCATAATAGTATTTCCTTTAACTCTATAAATTAATACAACTCAATAATTATTAGGATTAGTACCATCATATTAGGATTCGAGGCAGTGTTTTTGAAATTGGACCGGACCGGCCGGTTCGACCGGTCCGACCGGTGAATCGGGCCTGGACCGATGAACTGGGCCTGGACCGGTCCGGTTAATCGGTTATGTCGGTTCGGTTTGATTGTTTAAATCTTAATTAACCCGTCTGGTTCAACCTATTTTTTTGACCCGATTTAACCAAGTTCAACCGAAGTTGAACCGCATTTAATTTTTAAATTATTTAAAAATATTGTGAATAGTGGGAGATGAACCCATGACCTTTGGTTATCTTTTTCACACTCTCAACCAACTACACTAACACAACTTTTTGCTTATGTTAGGTTTTAAAAATAATTAAACAATTATCATGTTATAGAGCATCTAGACCAAATAATATATATATATATATGATATGTATGATATTTGATGGTGTATAAGAAAAATACTTAATGTATACTGTGAAATATATACATTATCTATGTATTTTATATATATCTCAAGTATATTGAGTGTATATATATTATTTCATTTCGGTTTGATTAGCCGGTTCAACCACTTTTTTTTCACCGATCCGGTTTAATCCGATTTTAAATAATGATGATGTCATCATCCGGTTGAACCGGTTTGATTACATGATTCGATCCGATCCGACCATTTCAACAAAGTTTCCGGTTCGATGTCCGATTCGATTTCAAAAACCTTGATTCCAGGAGGTTGCACGACGGAGACACTGGAGTTAATAACGGCGTTCGTCATCTATCATTGTGTGGCGGTGATGGCAAACTCGAGATCAGAGGCATCACTGAAAGGAGACGGTGACAGAAGCGAGGAGTGACAGAAGCGAGGAGATGCATCGAATGATGAGTTTTCCTCACTGGGGCGTTTCCCACAAGAGAAAAATGATTATGATCTACACTCCGTAGAAGATCATGGCGAAGGCAGATTGATAGCATAATCTTCGTCTGTTGGGTGATGGTGGTGGTACTATGATTCGGGATGATGGGAGTGGGAGAAGAAGCAACAACAATGGTGGGAATCGAGGAAGAGAATGGGAGGAGAAGAGCAAGAGGAGAGTTGATGGTGTTGTTGCCGTGTAGCTGATTGATGGTGAGGCGGGCAGGGAAGTCTTGGACATGGCCGCCAGGAGCTTACTTTTCCTTCTTAGCGGAAGAGAATGCAGAGGAGGGTGACGAGCTCTTTGCTTAGGCTCCCCTTCAGCCCTCGTCACCAATTTCTTCTCTTGGATGACATAACCTTTGGCTAAAGGAAAAAAATGAGCCCTGTCCTTATTTTTTCACAATTTTTTATTTTTATAAAAAATATTATTATGTATATTCATTTATATATCTTTCTAATTGCAATTCGAATTTTGTTAGAAACGGATATTTCTATCTAGAACATGTAATTTTAACGGTCTAAATATTGTTGTATTCGACATGTTCTAGATAGAGGGTATAAGAGTCTTTATTTCTGACGAAATTCGAATGATATATATGATGGATATGTATCTTTTTTATTACTAACCCAACTTGTTCATGTTTTAGAGGTATCAACATTATAAGAGACTGATGGATATATAGATGAATATACATATTGATATTTAAAAAAATAAAAAACGAAAATAGAATAGAGAGAGCCATGTTGGCTCCATTGAACCATTGGATAAAACTGTCAAATTTTGCACCGCAAGCACACGCCTATTATTTAAACAAGGCAACGTCTATAGGCAAAGCACGGAGATGATGATTTATATCGGTCACATTCAGATACTGAGTTATTTCCTATTTTGGGTATGGGTATAACTTTATTACCCATTCTGGGTACGGATTGGAAATATTTCCCAAAGGGGGATATATCGGCAAACGGTTTGCCGTGCGCCTAGGTGGCGCGGCAAACCTTTTGCCGCAGTAGACGTTGGGTGCGGTCGACGATGGGGGTTCGGTCTTCGAGGGAATTAATGCCCGTGAATGCCTCTTCCGCGGCAAACCGTTTGCCACGGCAGAGATGTCGCTGACCAGGGCTACCGCGGCAAACGGTTTGCCGCTTGCGGCAAACCATTTGCCGCTCCCAGGCCATCCAGTCGGCTATAAAAGCCCCCCCCCTCCCCTCTCATTTTCACCACACCACACCCTCTCCTCCCTCATTTCAACTCTCCAGTGCTCTCCTCTTTCCTTGCGCTCCTCCTCCCTCAAGGTAAGTAATTTAGTTTTTTTTTAAATTTTGAATGCATAGAAATTTTTGTTATGTAATATTGCTAAATCAAGTAATACTTGAATTAATACTTGTTATTAACCTCATAAATGTGGTACTCTTGCTAAATCGTTATAGTTGTCTTACATTATAGACATGTGGTAACATTATGTAGTATTTGTAGAACTGTTACAATATATTATTTGTAGAACTATTACAATGATTTGTGGTAACATTTGCATCTCAACAATGGGGGGAGGAATATACTTTTCGGACGGACGAGCCTACCCCATTGTACGACGTGCTGCATACACAGGACTCCCAACCAACACAATCTCAGCAATACTGGCAGATGGGGTCAACACAAAGCCAAGAAATTTCCATTGATGTTCCTGATTACGACATTGGACAGTTACTGCCTCACCAATTGGCCTCAAGACATGTATCATGGCCCATGGACACACCAGTTATCCATCAAGATCTCCCACGCACCTCAAATGTTACAACACAGAGAGGGAGTGATTGGCACAGAACTGGTCAGGAGCATTCAACCACAAGTACACAGGGGAGAGGTCGTGGTGGGGTAGGGAGAGGTTCAACTGGAAGAGGAGAAACAGGAGGGGTGGAGGCAGATCAGTGGGAGAGGGGTCCAGACGTGGAAAACAAAAAGGGTCAGCTTCAAAGGGTCGTCTGTCCAACATTGTTCAACAAACTAAGGATTGGTTTCACTGAATGTAACATGATGTTTTCATTTCGTGAAGAATAAAAATATTACATTTTCAACAACTCTTTACTTTTATTTCTGTTTGCCATCTCTCATGAAAATAGAAACTTGCCATTTTACATTAGTAAATTATGTTATCATTGCTTGACAATAGATGTGATGACTATAATTTTTTGTTATGCTTGTAAAGGTTATGATTTTTGTTATGATTATGCAGGTTAGGACTATAATTATTTTTAAAATATTATCAATTGTTTTTATTCTTAGACAGGTTATGGCTATAACACGCATTACAGCTCGCAAGTCGGTGCGCCTTCCCGACAATCGTTTCCTGGTAGCGCGTGCACCATCTTCTAGCAGAGGATCACGCCGTGATTTCCGCCATGGTCCACAGTCACCACCAGTACCCCAACCACCACAGGTACCCCAGCCACCACAGGTACCCCAGCCACCACAGGTACACCAGCCACCACTGGTACCTCAGCTACCAGCGGTTCCACAGTCACCACCAGCACCGCTGCTTCTTTCTGAGGAGGACCCATCAGAGCCGGTCCAGTCTGAATCTCAGTTCACTCCGTACTCACCTCTGACAGTGCCACTTCCTTCAGAAGACTCTTCCCAGAGTGAGGCTTCACCTCGCGCAGAAGTATATGACGAAGAAGAAGATTTGTATAAAGATTTGGCTGACTTACATTATACAATCTCGTTAAAGTACGCACGCCTGAGCGAGATTCGAGGAGCGCGAGCGAGGTCGAGGCGCTGAATTAGTTCGAGATAGTGTAATGATGTATTACGTATCGAAGGATTAATATGTGCATTTTGTTTTAATGTTGTAAGGCACATATTCGGATTTTCGTTTGTCATTTAATTGCTAGTCATGAAGTTCAGTTAACTTTATGTTGTGATTCTACAAATTCACTGATATCCGACTACGACACTTTTTACTTATCAACGTACACATATGAGTAACACCGCTTTATGAAGATGGAATTGTTAAACACGTTTAAAAAGAACACATATTTTAGTAATGTAGTACAACTCCAAATGTTCTGCGGTTTACAAAAATATCGCAATGGAAAATTATACAATATAGAATAATAACGCTAACTTAATTTATCTAAACTTTTTAATAATTTCGTAATATTACAAAAATTACTTTTGTCATATACAATAACTAAAATTACTAAACAAAAGAAATAATTAAAAATATTTTTTTTGATAAGTAAAAAACTTTGTATTCCATTTGAGGATGAGGAAAATACAAAAAAGGGGGGATTCACACATACAAATTTAAGGATCAAAAATATGGTGTAGGACCTCTACATTAAATAGATTGAATCACTTTTAATTCACTTGGGTTGGCTTGAGCTGCGGCAAATGGTTAGCCGCTGGAATCATTTCCGCGGCAAACCGTTTGCCGCGCCAATCATTGCAGGGGCGGCAAACGGTTACCGCGCCACCTAGGAGCGCGGCAAACCGTTTGCCGATATATCCCCCCTTTGGGAAATATTTTCAACCCGTACCCAGAATGGGTAATAAAGTTATACCCATACCCAAAATAGGAAATAACTCTCAGATACTTGCACAACTGTTACCCACTAGGGGCTTTGTACTGCAGTGAGGATTGCACAGGTTAGGCTTCAGTGGGGTGTTCATGGATGGAGCGGGTATTCAACTTATTTAATTACTTTCATATCAAGTGTACTAGTCACATGTTGTTGTTGTTTTTTTTGAGTCTTTTGTTTTGTGTTAGTCACATATTATTGAAAAAATCATAAAAGTTTAAGTGCAAATAAACAGTCTCAAGAAATCGTTATAGTTATCAAAAAGATAAATAGGATAAAAGTCCTAAAATATCATCAAACCAACCCACTTTAGTTAACATTAATTTTCGCACTACTCATTAAAAAAATGTTACCCCAAACTCATATAGCCTTCACGAATTCATCCCTCTCCGAGCATCCAACAGTAGAAATGGCATCCTTATCCAAACAAAACGTTAGGTCAGCATCAAGTCATAAGATAGGGAACCTTTCCACCTCACCTTCCAAGAGTCCAGTTTCCTCATCTCATCAAGATGTCCCACGCACACCCAAAACCCATAATTCCGATCCCCTCTACGGGAGATCTCTGCTTCTCCACATAAAATTACCACAATCGCCAAGTTCGTCGTCAGATCACCGCTCCGTATTTGAGGATGGCAACGACAGAGCGAGTGAGAGGAGCCAATGAAGCCGTCGTGACTCGTGCGGCATTAGAAGGGTGAGGGACAGTGGCCCAATGACAGGTTGATTGTGGCCAAAGGTGGACCCAAAGTTTCCAACCGGGTACCGGATTTTCAATGAATTTTTCCACTGAGTCATTAATATACAGTTGGGTCAACTGCTATGGATACTTGACCTGACCATTTTTCTCGAGTAACCATGAACTTAGAATAAAAAAAAAACTGGATCAGATCGGAAACCCGTTTAACTCGGATTTTTTGAACAACCCTAAGGCGGAAAGCATGCTGCAAGCTGTAATCCAGCAGGGGGAAATAGCGGGTATTGGTGGTACTCGGAATCGGAGGCCTGATATGGGACCTTTGCTCCTCTGGATAGGCATCATTGCATCGTGACCCTCCGTTTATCCCTCGCCCATACTCCTCCGTAGCTGCTGTGAAGTTTGAAATTAGCTCTACATACGTTTTTAATTGGTCTATGGGCTCAAGAATGACAAAATTGGCTGATCGGCCTTTGATGAGAAGAATTGCTCTTTTGTGCTGATTTATCTTACCAGGTAAAAACCCAATGCCTTTGAAATTAGAGCCGATATTAAATACGCGAACAAAATAAATATGTGTGCATACATCATAAAATACACGCACATATAATAGAATCTACTAATCAAACCAAATTATATAAAAATGTCGGGATTTTTTTTACATTTGTATCCTTTCATGTTTTTCCAATAACAAATGTTGTTACAAATTTTACATTAGCATCCTTCTGTTAGTATAATATAGGAGGATAAGTATAATAATAGAAGGGCTGCTATGATATTTTTAAGAATATATATGATACAATCGTAATTGCACCAAAGTCAGGGTATAACAATTATTGGAAAAACTTGGAATGACATAAGTGAGAAAATATCAAAAAGAGATGCATACACACACAAATATCAATACACGGATCTTAAAATATAAATATGTAGCAAAAATTATTTAATGTGTATATATAAGCATAGATATAGGAAATATTTCAAATAAGGTGCACCTTTCCTGGGTGCATGAAAAGTCCGCCATCTCAGCCATCCACAATCAATCAGATGGTTGTCATTAATAGCTCGTTATTAATATATTTTTAATGTTGAAAAACCCATTATGGTCATTTTAACATATTCTAAATTTAGAATGCAACAAACACTCCACAATTATCTCCTCTCTCCTCTCTCTCTCTCTTCCTCTCTCTCTCTCCCGTCGTCTCTCTCGATCTCGATTGATGCAAGAGGTTACTCTCCTCCATCTCTCTCGTCGACGGTGATGAATCCGTGAGAAATGGATTAGAATGGCGGATGAGATCATTTCTGCCACCGCGCGTTAAACCTCCTCTTCCGCCGGAGTCGAGGCGAAGACTAGTAGCTACTCCGAGCTCCACCTCCCAAGGCGTACGTCCATCGCACTCTGTTTCCGGGTTAGTTCCTGTGTAGTTTGCTTCTTCTCCTCCCTCCTCATTTCTATTCATTTTTCATGTTCATCCTCCCGCAGTTCCCCTTTTTTCATCTTTGTCTCATCCTTTTCTCATTCCATCTCCTTCAATTGCACGCCAAAAATTCAGATCTATCTCAACTCCACCATTCCCGATCATCGTCAATCAATCTAATATCCCGACCTCCTTTCTATTCTCGCATCTCTAATAATATCTGTTCACGTCCGTAATCTGTTATACTTAATACTCGGCCGAAGATCGCTACCTTCGAGCCTTGCTTCAACTTGCATGTGTCAGATCTAGAGGGAGGACAACTATCGAACATATGTTCTTCAAGCCGTCGTCGTCTATGTACATCCACGACCTGCAGATCTGATTCCATGAGAACTGTATGCCCCAGAGTCGATATTAAGCATCGCCGCTAGAATTCTACGACTGAAATTAAGAACATGGAGCATCCGTGAGGGCGTGCCCAGGTTTTTACAATATAATGACCTATTTTGCAATCTCGAGTTTTTTTTACAATCCCAGATCGTATTTTACAATAACATATCATCTTTTTACAAATTTACTGTTTTTTACATTTATACGCGTGGAGGAGGTGGATCATGGAGGAGATGGTTGAAGGAGTGCATGAATGGAGGTGTGTGGGCGGAGGAGGACGTGCATGGAGGAGGTGGGTCGTGGAGGAGAAGGGCGGAGGAGGTGCGGGTAGAGAGGATGCTGGAGATGGAGGGCGTGCCCAGGTTTTTACAATATAATGACCTATTTTGCAATCTCGAGTATTTTTTTACAATCCCAGATCGTATTTTACAATATAAATGACCTATTTTGCAATCTCAGATTATTTTGTAATCTCGAGTTTTTTTTTACAATCTCAGATCGTATTTTACAATTGCATATCATTTTTTACTAACTGTGATCTTATTATACAATGCAGGATGCAAAATTACAACAGGGATTCGAATTTTACAAAGATGCTTGGCATTTGTGAAAAACGCACATAATAGGATCTGATGGATTTACAATCTTCATACAGATTTTACAAAACGTCCATGATCTTTTACAATAGTGTTATCAAATTTACAATTATTATAATATAAATATTACTAATTGTGATTTTATTTTACAATGCAATATGTAGTTTTACAATATCAAGCAGAATTTTACAAAAAAATATGCTATTCTACATTGCGCGAAAATGCTACCATGTTGGCGAAAATTCAGTAACTAAAAGGCAACAAAAAATACCAAATCAGACGCGCTAAAAATGGAAAAATATAAAGACGAAATAAATTTAAAATTCGAAATTAAATTCAAATTTAAAATGAAAATGTATGGACTAAAATACCCTTTTGGATGAAGAACCGCTAGATCGAGATCTAACGGATCTTGTGATGGGCTTTCCATACACCCAGTAAAGGTGCACCTCATTGGAAGGGCACTCCATATATATATATATATATATATATATATATATATATCTTGCTTAAAAATGTATATCTATCTCTTGAAAATAACTTACTTGAATGTAGACATACTTTTAAGCATGTACATGCATGCCTGTATATATAAAGCCATTAACTAACCGTTTATGATTTTAAATCGAATATGTCTTTGACTCCCACAAATAACATTGTTTTCTAATAGAATTAAATCCAAGTTCTAGTCCAATTTCGAGTTCATTTGAACCAATGGTTTAAGAAAAAATGATACTGTCTAAATTGAACTAGTAAAAACCGTATAATCGGACCACTATCTATATCAAATGAGTTTCAAATAATCAATTGAACCATCAAGTTAGTTAAAATTGGTACTATTTGAATCGAATATGTAAAAATCGAATGATTAGATCGTTCCACTTTAGGTTCATTGGTACAATCAATTGAACCAATATGTCCATTTGTGGTTGAACGATCTATTGCGAAGCTGATCCATCATGCCAACAATACAATAGGATACATATAGCAACTCTACTTTGTTTCTTACACAAACCCTCTCTTCAACTTTTACGAAAAATAATATGTAGTACTATAACGAGTGGCAATCCCCTATAGACTTTCTTATACACCAGTGTTAGCGTTCAAGGTGACATAAAATTACCAATATACACCATTAGAAATTTCACTGTTAAGTTGGATAGGTGGAGTTAGATCCAACGTATATGATGCCAAGCAGTCTTCACAATCGGAAATCGAACATGGTCTACACTCATATCATCATTATAAGTGGTCGGGGTGGATTAGATACCGTGATATATCCACAATATATCGTCAATATATCGATATCGGATATCAATTGATATAAGAATATTATAGTGTATGTTGGTTTCTCGGATATCAATCGATATCTCGCAAAATATCATTGATATAACGAGACATCGGCACGTATCGACCAAAACCTTGAAGTTTCAATGAAACATTTCAATTTATCGATCAATAGCGTCGATATATATTTTCTATATCACAGTATCGTGTTGTTGTTAAGTGAAACTTTTTCATGGTTTTATAGAAGGCTTCAATGAGGTGATTTTCATCAATTTAAATGCTTTTAAATTTGGATCTATTAGGTGTTGTTCATTTGGGAAGGTATCCTTGCAAGATTTGAGGTATCTTGAATTTTGCAAAGGTACCCTCAATTTCTCCCATAAACTTCACTTCTCCTACCCTACATTACCCAATGCCCATCCACCTCTCTCTCTCTCTCTCTCTCTCTCTCTCTCTCTCTTCTCTCTCTCTCTCTCTCTCTCTCTCTCTCTCTCTCTCTCTCATGAGGACCACCCGGCAACCCCCATCCTCACATTTAATATAGTCGATCCTCTCTCTCTTTTGTCTCTTTCTCTTTTTTTCATTTAAAGAAACGAATATACTATCCCATATTATTATCAAAAAATATAAAATAATCACATCTAATCATTTTTAAACTCCAAAATAATCACATTACGAGAAACCATATCAACAACAAACCCATCATCTAAACAACAAAACAAACAAGCAGCTTACTGATAAATCCATGATTTATCGTCATATCTTTCATTTATTATCCTCTTACTTAAATTATTCAATAATATTGTACCTTAATTCGTTAACATTAATATCTAATCCTATATATAATTAACCCTATTTAATGTACACAAATAACCATATTAATGTGCCTTTATTTTTGTGTTTATTAAATTATTAAAAATTACATAAAATTTAGATTAATGTTGTACATGTATGTTTTGACATTAATTACTAATTAAAAATACAAAAAATCACAAAAGAAATTAAAAGAAGTATTTTTAGTTACTTAAAAATACTTGCAAAAATGTTATCTTGTATATGTATTACATTTTCATTTCGAGTTCTATATGAAAGTTGTATATATCAAAAAGATCTACAACTTTTATGTTGAACATTTTTAGAGTTGAAGCTTGTATATATTTTATTTTGTATTGTTTTGTTTTTCTTCTTTTGTATTTTTCTCATTGGGTCACGTGGTGCCTACACAACCACCCACATGGCCCTGCTTTTCTTCACCGCTTGCCTTTCATCTCCGCCGTTGATCCATCCTGATAGATCTAATCTAAGTCGCACTTCTTCGCCTTGCACCTCCATCGATTGAGGCGATCATCAGATCTCATCTCCACCGCATACTCGTGCCTCACCCTCGACCATTGGGTCGCAAAATCCAATGCTCCATCACAGTCATCTACCTCACAACTGCCCCTTCTCAACCACGACGTGACTCACCAATTACTCGCCTTCAACCGATTCTACCCATGTCTTCGTTCCATCTCTCCATCAACCACTCATTCCACATCATAGCCATAACCACCCATATCTTTGCCATTGACCTAAAACGTAATTCCTTAACCTCATGCACATGATCTTAGCGGTTGAAAACCCTTCAATAACCACCTGGAATCACCAAGAACCTTCTTTAAATACCCTCTCATCGCTGCCCATAGGCCCACCCTTGCTTGAAACAAGTTCTAGACTTCACCTCCTCTTCATGAGAGGAAGAAAGGGGTTCGAAGATGCGATCATGGATATCCACTTCTAGTGCGATCCATGGTGAACTGCCATGCCACGACCATTAGCTCAGTCGCTCGAGCTTTCTAGAGCAGTTGCATGTATCAAGTGAAAATCGGAGATTCGATTAGAATCTTAGCCCAAGCCAGAATCTTCAACCTAGATAAGGTCTTCTTCATTGCTTTCTTATCATTTCTCTTGTTTAATTAGGCATGCATAGTTAAGTAATCCTTCAACTAAATGCACCTTGACCTTCATCGGAGGTGTCTAACCTTTGCGAGCGTTCCTACACATTCTTTACCTTCTTCCATACCTCCCTCCACTCCGATTCCATTTATCCTCCGTTAATGTGGAGAACCCACCAGGTCCCCACCTTCTTCACACACTCGAACCTCCATTTCAATCAAAACCACCTTATACATGCCTTGTCTATGCCGTTCTAACTTATGCAGGTTTAAAGTCTTAAATGTTTGGAGCTTTTGATGGTGCTCCATTCAGGAGCTTCTCCAACGAAGCAGCCTCGACGCAACATTCTAGTCACCTCTAGAGCTTCCACATCCATCACGGATCTTTGTCAACCATCCACTAAGCTTTGTTGACATACATGAATCATAGATGAGCAAGGTGGAGCTCGAGGCCTTCGACGAACTTTCGCTCATTCCGTCGCAATAAGGAGGAGGGAATTCTCATTTAGTAGAGCAGATACCTACAATCTTTTGATCGAACGACCCATGATTATCCCGATCCTCCAATGACGAAGCAAATTGCTTGGTGGAATCGAGCCACATCTGAAGCACTGGGTACCCCACATGATCTCATAACCTACGCCCAACTCGAACCTACAACCGAGCCTTACGATGTGTGCATCATGCTTGACGGATTGGGAAAATATAGCTGACGCTCGTGAAGCTTCTTCAAATTGTAGTTAGGTCCAATCAAGCATGTAGAAGGCATGCATACCTGAGGTTATTTGCACCACCACCTTGCCTACTCTTCATGTTTGCAAAATGGCCCTCGCACATGAAGTAAAATTGCAGATAATGCCTAATGGATTTATTAAATTACATCCATGCCCCTGGAAGGACCTTATTGTGATGTTTTTGTACATTTTTTTATGCATGTTTTCTTGCATTTATTCACTTGGACTAAAATAACTACATCTTTAGTATATGAACTCAGATTTCAATGATTTCATTTTCATCTTAATGCTTTTGATCATCTATCTAATGACATCCTATTATTCTATGATTTGACACTCTAAATAGTATGCTTTAATTAGATATGCATACTATGAACTATTTCATCATTTAAATGCCATGAAGGAAATTGTATTTATTTTGATGCATCAAATGAATCGTGAAATTGATCATATAATTACTTCTCAATTAATTAATCATATCAAGGGCATATTTGTGAGTTTGCTTATGTTGCATGCCTTCACATTTTGTTGCATCATGCCATTAAAACTAGCTTGCATAAACTCAAATAAAAATACATATCGTTTCATATGTTTTGTGATTGCATCGCTTTGTGTGCATTATTGACCTAGATACCTTAATGAACACATAAGTGCGGCAATAGAATTTATTGTGTAGATAACATGTGTCCCTGAGATGAACCCTATACTTATACAGGATAAACTAAATTGAGGCCTCTTCACGGAGATCTTCACTTGTTTCTGATTGATTCATATTTGGTCATACTACTACTACACATTATTAGCATAGCCTATTTAGTGATTCATCAGATAGCGCCATTGTCGGAGACAGGACTTCATCTCTGTGATTAATTATATTTACTTTTAGATATTTCGATCAATCTATCTTGTGATTAACTTGCATTTTTTATGTGATAGTGCCTATTATTCTTCAAACTTAGTACAATTGAAAAAAAGATAAAAGAGAAATAATTTACATACTGTCGACACCTCACTGGACCAAAAGTTAATCAACTCCTCCACTGATCTGGGGTAATACACGTTGGGACATTTTGCACTAGTTGTTCATATGGGATCTACAGGTAATAATATTACAAAAGGAAAAAATACGTAAGCAACCATTGTATCTTATAAGTGATCATTCGTCAATAGTTGTTACCTTGGCTTTTATGCAGGTCTTATGTGGACGCAACATATCAACTGCATGAGGAAAGAATCTGTGCATCAACCAACACATTTCGATCCCAAGTAAATACAGACTAGAACAAGAAAAAATAAATCCGAAAATATATTAATTTAACGTAAACATTATTTTAATAATATAATACCTCCAAATTTAATAGGATGGTAGTCTTGACAGTATTAGGAAGTTGTCAAAAGTCATGCATGGTGATGGAGACACATGCGCCGGCAACTTGGACAAGGTTGCTCTGAAACTCGATCGAGTTCTCACCAACGGCATCGCAGCATACAATACGAACGTGTAAAGTCTACCCGAGAGGGATGCAATCTAGGAACCTTACTAAGAGGCTCCATGTTGTCTCAAAGAACCACCACTCCTGAGATCAGATGATCCCCATGTGGTTGTGGAGCGTGTTCAGGATTTTTGCGAATACGTTTTGGTCTAGGAGCCATACCTACAAATAAAGGTAATATAAATCAAAACTTATATACAATTATGTAGATTCCAAGGAATCATATTTTAATTTTTGAATGAAAAAAATATTTGTAGTTAGCTCTTATTATTGTACAACCATGCTTTTAGAAAATCTTGCATTGCTAGTAGCGATGTCTTTATCTATTACAAGAGGGAGAAAATTGTGCGAAGCATTCTGGTGTGCAACAACGTTATCCACTACATCTTGGTATTCATTAACATCAAAGAAATCCCTAGGTATTGTCCTAACAAGTATAATCCGCCTACTGATCGAGTTGTCAGGTACATAAAAGACCTACTCTACCTAACTTGCAAGCGCAAACAACTTGTTGGTTTATAACCATCATGTTTGCTTTAATGAGATAACTCCATTTTTGTATTTCTTGTAACCTACTCCAACAAGATCAACATCAAACCAAATGCAATGAAATATAACACACTTTTTGACATGTGTAAAATTGATCTATATTATATCAATTATTTTGCTATAGTTTCCATCAATTCCAGCTAAAAGTTCAGCCTTCACCATCACACCTGAAAGTTGTGTTGCTTGATTGTCATCGATCGACTTTTTTCAAAATTTGAATCCATTGACGATATACCCAGAATGAGATACAACTAGTGAGAATGGTCTCCGTTGGAGAATATCAAGATCCATGATCCACTGTTCATCATTGGTTAACTTTAGCCTTTCAATGCTATGGTTGAACCATATTAGGAAGTTTTATTTTTTTTGTACTTGTTGGAGGGTATTCTTTAAAACATATTCCTTCATATTCGTCCAACAGTTCAAAACATATTCCTATGATCATTTGTCTCCAATATATCTACTCAATGATCAATTGATTCATTATTGCATTCGAGAATATTACAAATTCCTACACCATGATACGTCTAATTCGTATAATGAATCCAAATACTATTTAATATTAGGTGTTTGTAAAAACTACATTCTGATTGTTAGTCAGAGTGTTCTTGCATTTAACATATGGATAACGAAATCTTATCTCCTTCACCTCCTACAATATGATAAAGTGACTCGTATCACAATGCCTGATCTAAAAATTCGATAATACCTTGGTTATATGTCAGATAATCATCAAATCTTTTATTCATCCAACTTTATCCATTTCGCAAATCAAAATATCCCGAGCAAATAATAAGTATATGAAAAATCAACCGATCGGATCGTCTAAAAGGATAGACAACTGTCGTTGTGATGACCGGTTGAAATTTGTAGAAAAAGTTTTATTTATTTTATTATTTATACGCCTAATGTCAAATATATAGAGATAAGTACAGGAGTGTCTAACACATGGAGACAAACGGTAGAAACTATGGTTGATGGATAGATTATTTAAGGTAAAGGTTTTTCTATTTTTATTTATTTTTTATTTTATTTTTTGTTTTATGTAAAAAATATAGTAAGATATAATATATGTATTTTTTTGGATTTTTAAAAGTGCTTTTCTATTTTTATGTATTTTATAAGTTTGTGCTTTTTTTTTGTTTTGATGATTTATTAAAAATAGAAAAAGTTTTTATGTTTGAAACCGATTTTCCACTTTATATAGTATAGTACTAGGTATTTATACATTTTTTATTATAGTTTTATATTTTTTGGTTTTAATATGTATTTATTAGTATTTATATAGTACTACTGTATATAGGGTCATGATTACCCTCCTGTTGGACCTGTTTATGATATATAATATGTACATGGTGTGCTATTGTGCTCTGCTGATATATAATACATTTTTATTATATTTTTATATATTTTATTTGGTTTTAATATGTATTTATTAGTATTTTTGATACTTTTCTTTTATTAGTGTTAGTAATATATGCACTATAGAGTTAATTTTATTGAATTTGGAGTTAGTATAAAATAGATACAGATAGGTGGATTTGGCTATTATACAAGTGAATATATACAAGGATTTTCATGCTTCTTATTTATGCAAATGTGAATGCAAAAATGGACATATTATTTGCATATGCATGGATGTTAATTATGCAATAATAAATGAAAATATGCAGCTAATTGCTCGGGAACTAAGCTCTAGTTTTTACTTCCAGAGTGATGAATCACAGATTCATCAGTAAGCTCTATCAAGAATACCTACTAGAACTTCCTCTTCAGATTATTCAGATTTGGCTCTATCTGAGCAGGAATAGTGGACTTTCCTTTGACAATATTAGTGATATGAATTTTAAACTCATCCATATCTCACATAAAGGTGACCTGTGGGTCAGCTATCAGACTAGCGAGATATTATAATGTTGGGTTCTCATTAAAAGGACTATGAGACCCGGATAAGTCGCCTTGATGGTATTGAGGATGTTGATGGGATGACTCCGAAGTGAATTGTTGCTGCGAAGGATAAGTTTACAGATGCTGAGAAAGATATGAAATGTCTCCAATGAGCGGGCTAGAATGGACGAGGACCTAACTGATGCTACTCTCTATTCTGCCTCATATGCACCTGTAGTGGCTGTCGGGATGAAGTGCCTCCTGAAGACCAACGAAAACCAGAATGATCATGACGTATCCCTGGTTGTCATGCCTAATTATACCAAATCACATTAACCTCAATCAATGGATCATGCATCTCTATGTAAGATGAGGGCATCGAAGCAAGAGGCTGATCACTCTGATACACCACCATGTGAGTATCAGAGGATGGTGTATGTTGGGTCTGAGTGTAAGAAAGAGATTGTCGAGACAGTTCTGAATGCACATAATAAATGTGTTGAACTGAAGAAGGTGGTCATGGAAGTATGGCTCGGTCTCTGCTCACTGGATCAGCTGGTGATCTGGAATACGATATGGAATCTACATATATCTCTTGAAGGCACATAATATAAGTCTTTAGCTCACTCAAACATCTCTCAAGCTCGTCGATCTTGTCAAGCTTATCCAAGTTCTTACACTTCTTTTCACAGATCTCCATGCGATCCAACTTCTAACAAATGATCTCCATGTCAGCTGATGAGGAATCATAATGAGTAGAAGTAGAAGAAGGAGTCCCTAAATTTTTGTCGCTCTGGAATGCTGGTGATAAGATGGTGGCTTAGTTTGTATCTTGAATCTAGTATGGGATATCTTGGTAAATTTCTCGGCCATCTCCTCGTAGATAGCCCAGACATGATGCTCATGCTTGGAAAAATAAGACCAACGTAGGATGCGTTCACCAATCCCTGTAATTTTGGTGTCAGCTCACAAAAGAAGCTCTGGTCTAGCTTTGAGATATCATGATGGGGACACCTGTCGATGATTTCTCTGAATCGATCCATCTTCATGAACTGCTCATTTTATAGCATGGTGAAATCGCTAATCATAGATCTGGTAGCATTAGTACGAGCAAGTGGATAATATTTATTCAAATATTCAGTACAAAGCTTCTCCCAAGTAGAACATATATCCTCAAAAGCTTCAGCATGTAGGCCGCTCTATTTACCAAGGAGAATGGAAATGCGATCAACTTGATTGTATCCTCGTTCACATGTAAATCATGCACTGTACTTCGAATCAGCTCAAACTCATGTAGGTACAAGTGTGGCTCTCAGTAGATTGTCCATGGAACTTGTGCAGCAATGGTATGGTTTAAGGTTTGAGCTCAAAATTGCCATGAATGGAAGGGAGACGAATACAACGATGGGTAGTAGTAGCTCATGGGTTATAGAGCTACTTCATTATGCAGCCATGATCAAGTGGTGGTCTCTCCTCTCTATGTGGTATCTCAGCCCCTCAACATATGGGATCTCAGTATCCGGAGTATCTCTCCTCACTCTCAACTGAGTCAACTCAGCTCGAACATCATTCATCAATCTACCTTGCTCCCTAATCTGATTCTGCATAGGCTCTAGGGAAGCAAGTAGACCACTATTGATAGTTGCCTGATCTATTACCCCTGAAGTAGTTTGCGGATGTTGAGGTCCTTTACCAGCCATAGCGTCTGGGACTAGAAAGGAAAAGGAATCCAGATCATGTTATGTCAGGTCGATGTGCAACTACTGAGGTAAAACTTAGTTCTCTCGAACTGAATGTCATGATGGAGGAGAATAAGAAGATGGAGTATGAGAAGATCTTCTAATGACAGAGTCAAGCCAGGAAGAGGAGACACAATGGGACTTTGGTTCAAAAAGAGGGACATACCGAATTGACCTATATGAGTGGGAAGGTGTGCGAGAGAGTGGATCGGCCAAAGTCGACCGAAGTGATCGCCTATCCATCATCTGACTAAGGAAGAAAGAAAGCTAGCTCTATGTAACAAGACTCTCACGATGAGTGACTACTAGATACTCAGATATCTTAGACTCACACCATTCAATCAAACACAATGCAAACCCCAATTTCACTAACTCAAATGTTCCCCGAAAATATATGGGAAACAAAGAAAAGCGTGAGGAAAACCATTGTGAGTGCCATGTTCCCCGAAGTGCACAACACCTGGTGAAGCAGATCCTAAGAAGACGGAAGGCAAGGTACAAGTCGGGATGCCCTTAAGGGGCCCCTTCTACAAAATGTAAAAACTGACAAGTGCCCTTTAATTCTTTTAGAAAGAAAATACATAAAAGTAAAAAAAACTCAGCTTTTTGACTCTATCTCGTGCTTCTCAAGTCCTGCAACACACCTCAGAAACAAAAGGCCATAAAATAAAAAAATACAACAGAAATTAAGATGACAAAAAAGAGAAAAAGAAACCATAAAACTTAAGGCTCTAATATATACCCTAGCGCTGCCTCCCCGGCAATGGTGCCATCAGAAAAATAATTCTGACATGACAATTTTAGAAGAAGAAACTATCGTCGTTGTATCGATCAGATGAAATTCGCAAAAATTTTGTTTTTTTCTTATTTATACTCCTAAAGTAAATGTACATAGAGATAGTACGAAAGTATCAACTCATGGAGGCAAACTACAGAAAACTAATATAATTATTAGAGAATCTAAGGTAAATGAGTTTCCTTTTTTATTTATTTTTAGGAATTTTTCTAGACTTTTATTTGATTTTTTTGAATTTTATATTGTTTTTTATAATTTTAATATACTTATGTAAAAATATAGGTATCGATTTTATATTTTTATATTTCATTTTTATACTTTGATGTTTTTATATGTTTTAAGTGTCTTGTAATTTTATGTAATTTTAGAAATTCTTTTTGTAATTTTTATTTGGTTATTATATTTGTATAAATTTTGAATTATTTTTAAAGTGGAAAATTCTTTTATTGAAAACAGCAAGGTATTTTGAATTTTAAAAATAATAAACAGTAAAAAATATTTTTCTTTTATTTTTATCAAAATGCAGATAAAAATACCATTCAAACAAGATATTATATGTATTTTTTATTTTTTTTGAATTGGTTATGAATTTTTGAAGTTTATGTGTTTTTTTATTTTTTATTGATTTTAATATCCAATTTTTATTTTGTTTTTGGTTTAATATATGAAATAAACTAAAAGGTATTTGATATAATTTTTTAGGATTTTTTAGAAGTATTTTTATATTTTTTTATATATTTTATGAGTTTGTTGTATTTTTTACTATTTTTTAGAATTTTTTTAAAGCCGGAAAATTTTTTATTTTTCAAAATATTGAATATATATATTATAATACTAAGTATTAATACATATTTTTATTTAATTTTCATATTTTGTATTTTATTTAATATGTATATAGTATATATTTTGTAATGATATAAAGTAAAAGGGTATATATAGTATTACTCTGGAAATGTGAGAGCTAGTGAGTGAAATATACATAAACTACGGGTATGTGCAAAAATTCTCACATGCTCGAGCACGTAATATCTGGCTATAGACCTGTTAGGAATAACATGAGCACATGGGGGCTCGCCGCAAAATCACCAAAAAGCACATGTACGTCCGCGTGAGTACGTATGTACAAGACCTGTATGCAAATTCAGAAAAGGCCAGGACTTGAACTGCAAATCACCCACAAATATTTCATGTGCGTGTGCTTTGCATGCGCACCGTTTAAGTCTAATGTCGCGGGGCAGTGGATTGAAGCCGACTCATTGGATCGGATCAGTAGATTCGATGGTTGGAATAAAAAGCCTCAATGAGGGCTCCTCGATCTCCGATTGTGTTATGTGCCCTTCAACTCTAGGTGCTGCTCCAACGATAGTCTCTATCGACGAGATCCACGATGATTCATGACTGGCTCCGTTAGTGAATAGATCTGATTGGCTCCAACGACGATCTTCGATGGTGCTTGATTCAGCTCTGATGAGATGCAGAGAATCCAATCAGGTCTGCAGGTCGTAGCTCGTTTTGATTCTACAGATTCTCGATCTCATTCTGTGTGAAGCCGATTTTCTGTTCCAGATGAAGATTTTGATTGTTTGATGCTTGCATGTAGGTTCCTCGTGTGAGTCTCAAGGAACAAGACCATGGGCAGAAGTTTGGTACAAAGGGAATGGTGGATGGGGGAGCTAGCGAGATGTATGATCTAGCTTTGGACTCCGATCATTGTACATGATCGGAGGTGATCAGGGATGTGAAATAGAAGGATAAATGGATGGAATAGGGAATGAAGGTGGATGTGATCATGAAGGATTCGAGGTTGATAATAGAGAATTGGATGGATTGAGAGGAGAAGGGAGTAAGAGATGAGATCAAAGGAAGTGATTCTAACCTGGATATTGAATTATAGATGGCGATTGATGGATGAGGTATGCCTAGGATCCGGAGGTCGGGCAGAGCTCCTGGTCACTGCCTTGACAGTCGACGTGGTCGGAGGCTCCTCGTGGCGGAATGGGGCTACGCCAGCAAAGGGATCACACCACACACCGCTCCTCCTCGCTCGACGGACGAAAAACTTTGAGATTATCACTCTCCATCCCTAACTGGAGCTCGAGGAAGGAAGGTGAAGAAATGGTGGATGGTCCGAAGTTCCAGAGGGGGCTAGGGCTTTTATAGATGGAGAAAACTTAGGGCTCACATCATTGGATGGGATCACCAGCGAACAACCTAATGATCGGGTCGTTAGGCGGAGATAGAAGGAGGAGGAGGTGATGAGAAGCAAGAGGAGAGACGACGGCAGAAGGAGGAAGAAGAAGGGGGCGAGAGGCAGAGGAAGAAAGGGGGAGAAGGAGAAATGAGGAAAGAGAAAATGAGAGAAAAAATAAAAATAATTAGTTAGTTAGTTAGTTAATTAATAATTTGAATTTAGAATTAAATAAAATTAATAAATGAATAAATACTTAATTAAATAAGTAATAAACAAATAAGTAATTAAATAAATAATCAATAAAGTAATTAATAAATAAATAAATTAAATTAATAAATAAATTTTATTTATTTATTTTATAATAAAAATATTAATGAAGTATAAAAAGATAAGAAATGAATTACGTCAAATAAAATAAAGTTAAGATACATTGTACATTTTATGCCAACATGGTCCCAAAACCTAATTTTTGTATATTAACTCTGATTTTAGTGAAATCAATTTCATATGATAGACAGTTCTATAAAATGAACTTTACATATAAGTACGTCCAATTCGGAGTCTATATAGCCTAGTTATGAGGCCTGAAAGTTTAAGGTAACGGCTTCTTAGCTTTGGGATTTAGTGGAACTTTATTTTAAGTTATATTTTTATATATATTTTACTAATTTTTATAAACACATTAGAAGAAGAATTAAGTGAAACGGAATTAGGAACAATTAATTAAAAATAAAGAAGAAATATATAGTACATATATACAAAGGGGTCCAAACATCAAAACTCATACGCTTTATTCTATTTTTTGATACTTTTAATAATGAAGTTTAAAAATGAGTTTGGTTCATTTGGAGTTTTCTCTAAATAGTTATGAACCTTGGAATATGGCTTTTGCAGCTTTTTAGGTTCATCATAATTAATTATATATACAATAAACAATTTTTTCTGATATTTTAATATATTAATATATATTATTGTAAACAACTTTCAAGAAGGAAATATTCTAATTTGAGATGATCTGAATGATAACTAAAATAGGTGAAAATATGTGCATGGTGAAAAATATGTTAATGTAAATTGATGATGTTGATTTTCTAATATTTTTTTATAAATTAGGATCCTTATCTCCCCATACTTATTTATTTTGTCGACCAAGTCAATATTGACCTAGTCTATTTTGGACCTTAGCTCCATGGAACAATATGCTACTGTTGTATATATTACATATCTACATACTTCTTTTATTTTATTTTTTTTCTCCTTATTATTTTATTTTGGATAAAATAAGTGTTAAATATATAATATTAACTAATATCATTAGAATGTTAACTAGTGAGAGATAATGAATATTTATATGTATTTTAGAAAGGATTTTAGCCAAAATGAAAGAATAAAGGTGGTGAATCATGGATTCATCAGACGTCATATCCCAGACTATGTGGTTATACTGAAGCAGATATGGCATGATACATGGACTAATGAGAATCTATCTCAGGGTACATTTTCACAATCGAAGGGAGAATCATATCATGGCAATCCAAGCTACAGAAATGTGTTTCTCTCATGAATACCAAGGCAGAATACATAGCAGTAGTAGAGGCTAGAAAAGATGTGTTGTGGCTACAACGGTTTCTTGGTAAGTTTGGATTGGATGACAGTGAGCCAATTGTGTTTTGTGATAGCTAGAGCGCTATAGACCTGAGCAAGAGTACCATGCACTATGCTTGCACAAAACACTTTGACATGAGATACCATTGTGTGAGGGATGCAATTGATCAGAAGCAGCTCATGTTGAACAAGATTCACACTGATGAGAACCCCTCAGATATGTTGACCAAGGGAGTCACTTGTGACAAACTCCAACTCTGTAGCGAGTTGAGCGGTATCATTTCTTCTTGATCTCCATCACTGGGCAGCACATCTTCGTTGGGATAGGAGGGGAAGTTGTTGGGTATTTCTGCAGCTTGTCCGGTCCCAACTTTGGTCCCCTGGGGATGTAGCCGTTTTCTCCTTTTTCAAGGGGCATCTTTGCTATTTTTTCAAAGTGTTGGAGCCCTCCATTTGACAGCCCAATTCCAAAATCAGAAGATGTAGAATGACATCCTGATAGGGTTCCTCCCCATTCTAGCGAATAGTATGTAGCAACAAGTTCTGTTTTAGAACCATCTCCTTCCCCCACGTGCAAGAGCAAGAGGCCGAGCCAATAAGAGAGAGCAGCAACATCCGGGTTCGAGAGGAGCAGCGGCTAAGGGATGCGGATTTGGGCCTGTGGGAAGCATTTTTGGATGTGCTTCAGGAATAGCGGCGAGGAGGCCGTTGTGGATGAACTCAAGTGAGCCGAAGCCACCGTTTTGGATCTCCATCCGGGAGCCCACAGGGAAGCCACTCCAGCTTCTTGGTTTTGAGCATATCTTTGGTATTTTGGATACCGAGTGATAGTTAGTTACTTGTACAAGAACAATCGGCTTGTGCTCATGCATGGACGGATCTAGAGGGGGGCATGGAGGGGCACATGCCCCCCCTAGATTTTATAATGCTATCTTTTTATTATTGATATAATATTATATCTATAATGTTGTTTTGGTGTTCCTCTTTGGATTTGCTTTCTCATCTCTCTGCACAATTCTCTCATCTATTTCTACTTTTGAAATCTATTTCCATGCATATCTTCTTCTTCTTCTTCTTCTTCTTCTTCTCTCTTTCGTTGTTATATCTCTTAAAAAATCAGATTGGACTGGTTGGTCAAAATTGTTGGATTGGATACTACCCTCGATCTCGTCAGTTCGACCGGTTCCAAGGAAGTATAAATAGAAATTTTGAAAATTAGTTTGAATATTGATCATGTGTGAGTGAAGTGGACTAATTTGACTCGGATCAGACCGCTACAACAAATTGAGATATTATTTTTAGTTA
Source organism: Ottelia alismoides (assembly GCA_037367405.1). Classification (NCBI taxonomy): domain Eukaryota; kingdom Viridiplantae; phylum Streptophyta; class Magnoliopsida; order Alismatales; family Hydrocharitaceae; genus Ottelia; species Ottelia alismoides. The sequence continues at coordinate 74,035 of JAZKJV010001445.1, read as the reverse complement.
TCAACAATGATTCAACACACACATTCTTAGTTACACACACACAAAATAGCGTGTGCACGTGGTTTTCATGATTTAGAATACCGGTTCCACCCATATGAACCGTAAATTATGCTCGATCCAATTTTTGAGGTTGATAGAAAAGATGAAGTCAAGAATACTCCACTCGGTTTGATCCAACAGTCGAACTCGGTTGAAGACCAAACCAGTGACTAAATGGTTCGATGTCCGGTATGGATTTTAAAAATCTTATTCTTGAGAAAAATTAGTGTAAATACGAAAGGTAACTTTATTTTATGATTTTTATATTGTCTCTATTGTGACCCTATGCTCCATGTTTAAATTTAGATGTTAGTGTATAGTTTTTCCCTAACTTGATTCTTTCTACATGGAAAAGTTTCAAAATCTTATTGCATATACGATATGTCCAAATTTTTAATGAATATATATGTATCTGATATTCAATCTTACGATTTTATATACTTGTAACAAAACGAGATATTTCTTGCTCATAAAAAGTTAAGAAGTTTCATCAACTTGTCATTTTTATGCTGCAATATAGTTATGCCACATCTTTCACGGTAAAATTATAATCAACATATAAATAATAGTTTTACTTTGTTCCCCTGTAGAGCCGGAATTTTAGAGATTGGAAAGTTAATGGTAAAGAGGTCGTTGTTTTGATCCCCAAAATCCCGCGTCAACAAAAATTTATTTTTTTTTAATTTTTTTTGCTACTTATTAACCTGTATAGTGGACAGGGTCGAACTCAGGGAGGCTACAATTCTCGAGGGTTATTCAATTAATCAGAAACTAATTAAAAGAAAACACGAATCTCAAAGGGCAACTATCCTTGGTTTTTGTGATTTTTTATCTTTTTATATTTTTAAATTTTTTTATTTCTATTTTTTTATATTTTCTGATTTTCGAATTTTTAGTGATTTTGATTTTGTAATTTTTTTTATTTTCAAAAATAACACGATGCAATATTCACAAGATTAAAAACACGTACACCAACTCTTTTTGTAATTTTTCAATTAGTCAAAAATGCTCAGAAAAAATACAAAGAAAATGTTTTTGGGTTTTAAAAGTTTTGAAATATTTTTGAGAATTTTTGTGGAATTTTCAGATGTTTTTGTATTTTTCTAAAAATCAAACAGTGAAAAAATAAGAAAATGTGCACAGCCTGGAGTAATTTGCAACTTAAAAATACTTTAAGAATACCTAAGACTCCTGGCAATTATTTTTAAGACAAAGTAGAAGAAAATATCTATAAACAGGAACTGAAATCACAATTTTTGGATTTTTATAGAATTTTTTATGATTTTTAGAAGGTTTTTGATATTTTTCAATTTTTTTGGGTTTTATAAATAGTTAATGCGTGAAAAATGGTCAGAAATTAAAAGATAATGAAATACAACTAATCTAATTTTTTTGGAATTTCTAGAGTTATTTTCGATTTTTTATGAATTTTGGAATTTCAAGCAAGGAGAAATAACTTTTTTTTATTTTTAATAATAATAAATGAGCACAAAATGCAATGAAAAATATATGCTAAGAAGATGATCACATCAGGAGCATAGCATAATTTTTGCAAAACTTTTGGATCGTGAATAACATTTATTTCAATCAAAACACAAAGCAAATTCACGTTCTGCAGTTCATGGACTAAAATGTAAATACTGTGAATGTTTTGGACTGAAATGCAAATATTCAAAGTTTTTGTCTCAAATAAATGACAAGGAATAAAGCGCAATTTTACCCACATGTCACATGCGGTGCAAATGCTTTGGAGGCTCAAGGGCTTCTTTGCACTTTTGAAAACTCCCAGGGGCTTTAGTGTAAATTCCAATAAAATATTCAAGGACCCCCACCTAGGGTTTTCTTCTTCACCTCTTCTTTTCTATTTCACGCACAGGGGGGCACGACCAAAGGGGGCGCCGCCAGCCCTTTCTTCTTCAATGGTGGAGGGCGGCGGACGGCGCCGCTCAAATACGAGGGGAGGAGCTTGCTGGACAGAGGTCGGCGGGGTGCAGGCGATGGGCGGTGGAGCTCGGGGGTGATGCGGTGGCGGAGAAGGCGGTGGTCCGGCGATCTGGAGGAGAGGGCGGATCGGCGAGGCACGCGCGGCGCTGCGCGCGTGCGGCGGTGAAGGCGAAGGCGGTCGGGGCCGCAGGTGGCTGCGGGCGCATGCTGGAGTGCACCGAGGCGAGGTCGAGCGACCGAGGGCGGAGGGGGCACGACTTGGAGGTCGGCTTCAAGATCAGGGCGGCGCGGGCGACTTCGGTGGTACGGCCCCGGCGCGAGGGCGCGCGCAGGAGCTTCTGGGGGAGACTGCGGCGGCGAGTGATGGAGGGGCGGCGTCGCCTGGGAGCTGTGGTCGACGCAGCGGAGGGCGGCGTGCCGCCGCCTGGACGGAGGAGAAATGCGGGCGGCGGGTGGTGGCGACCCCGCTGCCTGGGCGATTTTTTAATTTATTTTTTTAATTTTTTTGATTTTATTTTGTATGTAAACAGGAAAGAAATTTTTTTTTATTTTTATGTAAATCCGAAAAGAGGAAATAAAAAGGATAAAGAAATTCCTTTTTATTATTTTATTATTATTTTTTTATTTTTTTATATGATCCTGCAAAACAAAGGTTAGAGGATGACAAGAAACAAAATTTTTTTATTTATTTACAACTTGAAAAATGAATGGGAATCCGTAGAAAAATGGAAGAGTCGGATCCGACTCTCTGACCACCGTGCGTGGTCGGAGTTGATAGATCGTGGGAGATAGAAATAGAATGCGTAGAGATCGAGAAGATGAGATGAAAAATCGAGTCGGTGGCGAATCAAAAACGTGATGGATTTGTTTAATGATCTAGAAAAATAAAATTACGATAAAAAATGCGATGAAGTAAACAACGATTAAACTAAGATAAAATGCGAAGAAAAATGTGGATCTCACCTTAGAAGCGGAAAATAGACCGTGATCGCCTCGACAAGGCCGACTCGCTGTCACCGGGCGGCTCGGAGGCTGGGCACAATTCTCAACGAAATTTCTCTCGGAGATCGGGCTCCTCTCTCTAAGATTGATCAAGTTGGAATGAGGGAGAATGAGCCATATAAATAGAGAAGAGATGAAATTTGAATTTTTGATTTTTTTGGATAAAAAGATAAGAGAGATGAAAGTTAAAATGGATTTTTGAATTTTTGGTGGAAGAGATAACATGAGATAAAGTAAAAGAGATAAAACTATTTACAAAATTATCTAATTTTTTTGAATTTTCGTCACTTCATTTATTTGAATTAAAAAAAAATTATTTCTTTATTTTTTTATGGTTGTTAGTTAAAAATAGCAACTATATACATATATGACATTATATACAAGGGTAAATAAGGAAATTAACTTTTTTTATTTTAAAAATTTTATTTAATTTTTTTATTTTTATTTTTATTTTAAATAATTAGTAAAAAATATTTACAAATATATACAAATACAATATGCACAAAATACATGTGAAAATTGCACAAACCACCCCAGAAAACAGACTTTTCAACCGTAACTCCAAAAATTATGAAATCACAGTCATTTTGAAGATAATTTAACTTAGAATTGGTTCAATTTGATATCATATGGAGCCGAAATTGATCTTTCAATTAGTGCTTAGTGGCTTTTCCAAGTGTGGCTACTTTTATACTATACATGATTTAATTGTGCAATCATTTTTATTAATTAGGACGCATTTTGATTTACAATTTGGTTTTGAATGTTATTTGATTTGGGTTCAATTAAGGTACAAATAAATTAGTGTCAGACTTATACAGATATACACAAAATAAGTGAGAAACGCATTTTTTTGGATTTTCTGGTTGAGGACCCTATCTCCCCCTACTTTATTCCTGGTTGATCAGGTCAAGTCTTGACCTTCTCTCGGGGTTCGGGTCATCCTGTATACAGTCTTCCTTTTTTTTCTTTTTCTTTTTTTTATTTTCTTTTCTTTATTTTTCCTTTCTTTCTTTATTTATTTATTTTAGGTTAAAATTAGTAAGAAATGTACAATATTTACACACAAATGCAAGTTAGTAAGAATATGGGGTTAGCGTTATATGCAGGTATTTTATAAGGGATTTTAAGCTAAAATAAATGAATAAAGATGACGAATTGTAGATTCATCAGCCCCCTCTGCAAAAAGTTTCTGGCTCCGTCCCTGTGCTCATGAGTTGTATTTAGATTTTGTTGAGCAACAAAATCGAGAAGAACTTTGGCTTCAATTGACCTAACGGAATCATTGCAGGTCTTGCCCCATGGTTGTCCCCTTGCTCATACCGAGCAAGGGTTTCCATGTAAAAATCTTTGTCTTGTTTGGTTGCTTGTTGTGGTAACTTGTGGTAGATTGCTTATCATCGTTGCCATTTAATTCTTGAGTGACAAACTCATATTGTGGTGTGTCATCTTTGTTGCAGGACAAGAGGGACACTCCTCATCACCTATCCCAACTGACTGAAAATACCTAAACGGATTTTTTTTCGCCAAAAAAAAATCAGCAGATGCAACCCAAGATCAATTCTTGTTGGTTGTTTTGTCCTCAAATGTGAAGGCACTGCACCCATTTCTCTTGTATGTGTGGCCGATGTGTTAGATAAATGTCAAAAATATGTGTTTTTGAAGTCACTGTCTAGTGGTTTTGAATATTAGATACTTGGTCGTTCCATAATCAACGGAGAAGTTCACGAGATTGGTAATATCGGAGAGATGGGTAAATGGTAATGTCTCAACGTTGGGAAACCCACACGAGAAAGGCTATTTCATTTTGGAATTTGCTCAGACTATACATGCTTCTTGTGTGACCACTCTCTCGAATCTAGAGATGATTTGTTTTGGAAATAATCCTACACTATTTAAGTTTGGGAAGGGATTCATGCTGCTTTAAAATTTAAATTTACCCTTGTACGGTAATGGTATTTCAATAATGGATGCTCTTGATCGGATCAAGGGATCCACAGGATGGATGACTAGGCTTAAAGATCATGACCGCTTTTGTTGTGACATCGCGGTGGATTTGGAGACAACATAACCTTCATTGGATTAATACCTCCAAAGCACAGGGTCAAGTTTTTTTATTAAAGCTTTTTTATTAATGTTCTGGATTTAATTGAAAGATAGAAGATTGGTGAAGTACTATAAGGATAGGGAGACATATATACACTCTAACAAGGGTCAAGTTTTTGTTATAGAAGATCCATATTTATATCACAATGCATTTTCTAGCACTTTATCTTTCTAGCATTTATCCATGACTATAACAAAGATGTATTAAACAAAAGGGTGGGACTCAATGTTGAGAACCTATGATAGTCAAACAAAAATAAAATCCTCAAACAAATAGCAGTTAAGAATGGTCATGTTTATATCATGCAAAACATTGTCGACAATAGCTGTGTCCCTACTTATTCTTTAGTAAGATCCGTGTCTACCAAAAAATATCTTTAATAACATTTTTGCTCTTTTTTCAAATGTCTATTAATAAAACTATCTAAGATGTCATTAAGAACTAAAATCGAAAAAAAATCATTTAAACAACAATAATGAACTTTTGATTTTTTTTCCTTGAAGTTCTTCACCCTTATTATCTTCTTCGACCTCAACGCGCCCCGTCGGGAGTGACTTATTTCAATGTTCCTAGTCATTCTTTTTCACATCTAGGAGTTTGGAGCATGTCTCCTCACATGATTAGTGTGGGATTGGAAAGGTTAGAATACCACTGTCATAGACAGTCAACTTGCACAACGGTAGCAACTTCATGGGCCTGTTTGGTTACTAGGTTGGGTTGGGATGAGGTATCCCCATGTGAATAGTAGTTGTTTGAAGGGTTGAGAGGGTTGGAAGATAATTGTCATGTGATGTGACATTGATTTGGTGTTATATTAACTTTTTAATGATTATAATATGTTAATAAGTTTATTTGAACATAGTTAAAAAAATATTATATCAAAGAAATTGTAAGGTCAATACAAGCAAACCCAACCTAGAAATGCAGGGTTGAAGCTGGGGGTATGCCAGGGTACTCTGATGTACCCAGGCAACCAATGAGGCCCTATTTGCCAAAGAGTAGTAGGGAGTAGATGGAGCTAGAGGCGGAGTAGGGAAGGCCTCTATCGCTTGCCTATGGCTATCCATATTTTTATGTGATGCCACAAATTCCATTGATTTTATGCCATATTAACTTCTTCTTTGTAATTTATTCAGATTTGGTATATGTGTGCATGTTTACTAAACTTCGACACTAGCTTTAGATGCATGTTCTAAAGGAAAATGCAACATGTATATAACATATTACCAGTTCCTTAGAGAGGTAGTTAGAATTATTTACGGGTTATCGAATTGAATTTTCATGAGTTATTTCCTTTTGCATATCCCATACAGATGCACCTCTTAAAGAGCCGAATGAAACAATATCTATGACAAATCTGCATCCTAAAACTTGTAATTTTTTAACTCTTTTGTTACAAACTACTGCTAAGGAACATTGTTCTAAATGTTAGGGACATATTTCCCATATACCTTGAATCTCGGAAAAAACATCGAAGCTGATAAGTGAATCATGCACGATCTATCAACTACAAATCTACAACCACGGATAAAAAATCCCTGCTACACAAAATCAACTGCAGATACACAAAGAGCTTTTAATGTGGAAAAATCTCAATATGAGGAAAAACACAAGGTTGATAACCAAAATCAAGCATTATAATTGAATTTGTCTCCAATGAGAAGCTTACATAAAGTCAACCTCTATAAGGTGCTAAAAATCGCCAAAATATGAATAATAGTAGAGATTATAGATATCGCCAATCCGATAAATATGCTGCCAATCTTGAGGGATAAATGTTGGAGAATAATCCTAAGACTAGTCCCCCCCAAGCTTTGTTATTTCCACAGAACATTCTTTTCACCCTCTCTCTGTTTTCTTTCTTACGCTATGAGAACTTATGTTGAGATGTGTTGGTATGCACTAATGGTTCGTAAAATTGCTATTTTAATTATGTCAAATTGTAGTATGAGGGGTCAACGGTTTAACCAGAACCTCACTAAAAGTATCTCTGCGAAGACAGCGAGATGTAAACTTATACCTAGATAAGTCCAAGGTAAAATATAAGGATACGAGCTTATTGGGCTATCTAGACTATGATTAAATACCTATGAAAAATGACTTAGTGAGAGTAGATTAATGAGAACGCATGCGTACTGTTTTTGACTTTTTATATTGCAAGTTACAATGTTGCACAACGAAGTAGATTGCAAACAAAATCATACACAACAATACATATAAGGCTCCTAAATTCAATGTTTAATATCTTAATTTGGTCCACTAATTAATTATATGAAAGATGCAGTAATTATACGCTCAATTAATAAATTAATCAAGTTAAGAATGACTCATTTATTTGCCTATTAATTCCAATTCAATAAGAGATAAATGATAATAAATATAAACCTAACTCATCTAAACGGCAAGTGCATGTCACAAAGATTAATTTGCCTATAGATATAGATTTTAGATTTAATATGCAAAAACGGTAAATTAATGATTACAAATCATACATGGACTTTGTTTAATTAATATATGATCACTTGTACACTAAGTCGTAACATACATGAACCAATCATGTAGAGCATAGAAATAGGATTCCGACAAGTCCGAAGCTACTAAATTTGGATGTTAGATGCATAAGTTATTAATGATCTAATAAATGAGCCTTTTTTACAAACAAAACATATCAAAAATATATTAAATCATCACAAATGAATCCAAAATGGGCTGAAACACAATAAAAGAAAGATGGAGGGGGATTATCTGCAATAACCGAGGCACGTGGGGTTATATTAAATCATCAATGTTATGCACATACTTCTAATGTTAATATCATTAGGCACTTTTTATGATCATAATATAGATATAGTTCACAAAATAAGCAACAATACATCTATTCCATTTTATTGAATATTTAGGAACATGAACAACCATCAATCTTCACACCAAGGGGAAATCCAATCCAGCAAGAGGGACACGGAGGTACATGGGACATAAGTACAACGAGAAAACTATAAACAAAGGGGAGGGACCCATATCTATATGGGTGTTCTCAAGTGCAATACCATATCTTCGTTCTAAAGCCGTTTCCACGCATCATTGTGATCGTGAAATCCTCTAAACCAAAATAAACCCTTGCTTAGGTCTAACCTACAACAAAATCTCGAAGTATGAAGAAGCATCAGATATGATCTTACATTTTTTTCTAATAGTAGATTCATAGAGGATGACGAGAGGGAGCTCCTCTCCAAAAATATGGTGATCTGCCAACTCTGAGGATGCTCAAATGGAGCTACGATTATTTTGGGAAGTAAGAGATGACAGGTGGGAAGTTAGGGTTGAAAATGACGAGGGATTATCTCAAAGAGAGACTTTATAGGCCCTCTAAACAGTCTTGGACAAATCCTTAGACAGATCGCGCTCAAATTCCATATGACCATTTCAAAATTGACCCATCTTCACTAAAATGAACATATCTCATTCATCCAATGTCTAATTTCCAAAATTTCAAATGCATTGGAATCCTGACAACGATATACATCCAATAAGGTATGTTATTCTACAATCATATCAAAATTGATTTTTTTTCATAAAAATTTTGTTCGAACTGCAACTATTTGATCATTGCCAACTTGACCAAATCGCAGTACTAAAATCTGGATTTTCACATCATAACAATCTTAAAACAAGTCTCGTCATTGAGACTTCAGGGAATAATAGAAGTTGTCGTCACTGTTCATACCATATATTATATCCATCTGTGATATCATAACTAATATCCATTACATCATGTAGATACATTATTGGTATAAGATACATGTCTATTATGAACCATAAAAGGCTATCTACATACCTTAAGGATATTTCCTTTGAAAAGGAAAAACCCTAAAATTCATCTTTCTTAGCTTGAAGGTGATAATAATCTTAAAGGAACGCTTCCTATTTCTTATAGAGATGCACCCACATCTGCACTTTGCTTATCACGAGAGTGATAGCTATCTTAATAGAATCTTTGTCATCGCGGTCGATGATCGCAATATCAAAGATTACAATTAGTACCTTCGGTGACAATGACCTTAAAATATTCCCCTTATTATTCAGGAAGATGCATCCATATCCAAATTCTTCTTATAATGAGAATGATAACAATCTTAATAGAACCTTTTTATTGTGATCAGTGATAACAACTTTAAAAGGATTATACTCATCACTCGGTGATAATAATATAAAGAAGTAAAGTTATCACCTTCAATTATAACAACAAATGAAAATGGTGTTATCGCATCCAGTGATAAAAATCTTAAAAAGAATCAAGCCCTCTCATTCAATCCTTATCATGTCACTATGATTGGGAACTTATCAACCTTTGAACTCATTTCAATTATCATCCTTTAAGAAAGTAGTAAGGCATTTAAGAAACACCATAATTAAAATCATAAAGAAGCATATATCCCACACGTCAATACTTTTCTTATATGAATACGTTGCAGTATCAAGTATCTACAACAAACATATTTCATGATCATACACATTAGGGATATTTACACCCATAACCCTGAGTAATTTCATAATTACCTCAGATACCCTCAATAATCACGAATTACACCTAAAATCCTGAATAACTACTCTATTCTACACGCATAACCTTTCGTTAGTTTAGTTCATCAACTCAACCAGACGACTGAGTTAATCTAACCCAATCCGTGATCTAACGGTTGAGATTAATAAAAAAAAGAAAAGGATTAATAAAAAAATATAGGAAAGAGAGGGGGATGTGGGTTCGTTCCTAGAGGAGGAAGGTGGGATCTTTCTAGGAGGAAGATCCGACCTGAGGCGAGATTGCAGACAACATGGATAGGCCGGGGGGCTTGGAGCGGGGGAGCTGCATCTCACCCTGGGCTTGCAGGCGAAGGCCGGGAGGGAGGGGGGACTCGACCAGGGGAGGTGCAGGAGGGGAGGGGTGGGTGCATGACCTCGGGCTTGACGGGGGGAGTGGATGCAGGGGGGTGGGGGTTTGGTGCACGACGTGGAGCGGGGGATGCGGCTCAACCTCGACTTACAGGCTTGACATGGCGGAGGCGCAGGCAGGAGTTGCGAGGGAGGGGACTTTGAGAGGGGGCTGCAACCTGGGCATGTGGTGGTGGGGGGGGGGGGGTTGGGCTACGGCTCGACCAGGCCTGGGCACAATCCCCAGCCTTGGCCTTGACATGGAGGAGGTGCACGCAGGCAGGGAAGGGTGGGGGGTCTCAACTTGGAGTTGCAATCAGAGGAGGGGGTGGGGAGCGGGCCGGGCGGCCAGCGGGGCGACCGACAAGCGGGGGGAGGCAGGGGTGCTGCTTGGAGGACGAAGGGGAACGAGGAAGGGGATGGTCTTATTTGTAAATAATTGAAGATAAAGGGTATAAAATATAAAATACATGACAGATAATGTCATTGTTAACGAGAAATCAGATGAAAACTAATACAAGGTTATGGGTATAAGAGTTAAGCATTACTCAAGGTCTTGGGTGTAATTCGTGATTATAGAGGGTATCTGAGGTAATTATGAAATTACTCAGGGTTATGGGTATAAATATCCCTACATATTAACCACATTGTCTAACAAAAATTTTCATCTAGAATTGCAAGAACATTAATAGTCATCAGATTAATTACATCAGACACATGCCTTGAGTATATTTTTGTTCTTTTTCATCATGTGGACACTCATTAGGTGCAATGACAACACCACTATTAGATTACCGAGAATATTCAGCTTGACTACGGCCCCTCGGGCCGCTAATATAACATCTTCCAGACCTGCTACTTTCCCTTGGTCCATTAGTAACTGAACTTGTTTGATTAGCATTCATTGATTCCATAGGTAGAGAATCATGATAAGTGATTAGATAAGTGATGAATCTCGCATTCATCATGCTAAAGTCATTTATTAAATCCCTCGCTTAAGGAAATCACTAAAATTCACCAATAACTCATCCATTTTATCTTGTATTATATTGTACATTCTTAACCTATAATTAATTGTATTTAGTCACTATTAATTGCCTTGTAATTATTTTCTCATCAAAAACCTTTAAAAATGAAGTGTATCAATTGTCTATAATATCACTAACCCTTAAAAAGACTAAAAAAATACAAAAACACTTCAAAACCCAAAACTCGGTATATTAACCCCTTAAAAGTACCCCAAAATGGATTTTTATATAAATGACCTGTTTTGACTTTTCGTGCAACATGAAACTTGTAGATCTCATTGAGACAAACAACTTTCATGTTTTGGCTTTTTCTTAATTTTGCATCTAACTATTTCTTTTATATTTTCCTTTATTTTCGCTTTTCTAATTTTGTGATTAGGCCATGTGGCGCCCTCTGGGCCGCCCACGTGGCTAGCTCCTCCTTCTGTCACCTGGTGCCTCCTGGGCCATCAGATCTTCTTCACCCCGCCCCTATCTTCACTGTTGATCTCCGCTCCATCCCCAGTCGTTTGATCTGATCTCAGATCAGATCTGAGTCACTCCCTCGTGCCTCTTCCTCGGCCACTCGATCAGCTCCTCATCACGACCACCATCTTTCCACGTCACCCCTTCTCCCCAGGATGTTGGATCTTCCCCCATCTCTACATCATAGCCGCTCGTTAGTGCCTAGCCTTTAGTCGTTTGATCAGATCCTCGAATCTGATCGTGGCCCTCCGCACAACGCCATCATCCTGGCCGTTGGATCACTAGATCCAATGGCTGGGACTTCGTCCCCTACCTCCAGCCCATCCGTTACCCTAGCACCACCTCCGCCCCCTGATGAACCGAAAATCGACCACAAAATCTGGGCTAGGTAAATATATTCGGGTCGTTGCGACCCGGATCGAGTGGAATCGGTCGATCAAGAAAATCAGGAAACACCAAAATAAAGAGATAAAATCAATCAAAACACGATAGCGGTCCTTGCTATTTTATTAACCTGGTATAGAGACCAGGGTCGAACTCAGGGAGCAAGTGATGGCCTTGCGGCCTACGAAGTAGTCAGAAGTCGAAAAATGAGAGGAAAATATTTTTTTGGTGGACTTTTATAATTTTTTAATGTTTTTGTATTTTTGATTTTCTAGGGAAATGTAAAGACAACCAAATACAACTAATTATTCAAGCACACAAAAATGATCCAAAAATTCAAATAAAAATGTTTTATGCTTTGTAGGTTTTTAAATGTTTTTGGTGAATTTTTCAGACTTTTTCAATTTTTATTTGATTTTATAAAAATCAAGAAAGATGAAAAGCAAGAGCTACTGTGCAGCCAGACTTGAAAGATCAATATAAAATATAAAGTTGATCTATAAAAGTCTGAAGGTAATTTTTATGTAAAATATATGTAAAAACTAAGATACTGGAAAAGAGTTTATATTTTTTGAATTTTATAGAATTTTTTAGAATTTTTATGATTTTTTTAGGGTTTTGCAATTTTTAAAGTTTTTTAAATCCAAAAAGCACAAAAATTGGAAAGAAATCAAAACACACTAAAATTAACTTACAATAATTTTTTTAGAATTTCTAAAATAGTTTTTATATTTTTCTTTGATTTTCTAAATCAAATAATACTAAAAATCACGGTTTATGAATTTTTAAAAATATCTAAAAGGCCTCAAAAATGTACCAAAAATTTAGGGAAATTTTTACACAGTGACAGAAGCCACGTGTCCAAATTTTAGCTAGTTTAGATTTAATTTGCTATTTTATTCAATAAAAACAAAGGCTCACAGTACACAGGGATCTAAATGCAAAGAAAAGTATTCCTAGGGGCTTAATAGCAACACGTGCTAAAATCTCAGGAGAGAAAATGCAAAAAGTCCAGATAAATCAGCACATGTTGAATAAAACCACTCACATGGGCATAAATGCAAATATCAGATACTTAATTTCATTTCATAACACACAGAAACCCCAAGCCCATACAATGCAAATTATCCAGAAAGTCACGTGGCGATGCACGTGTTCCACGTAGACAGGGACTAAAATGCAATTAAAATAAACATAGAGGTCCACAGTGCAATTTACCCTAATTAAAAACAACGTGCTAAAGTATTTACAAGACTAAACTGTAAATGCAATAAAAGGAGGGGCCTAAGTGCAAATTACCCCTTTATTAGGGATCGATGGTCGAGGGCGCGCCACGTGGAGGGTCTGACGGTGCTGGATATAAGGCGCCTCTTCTTCTGGATGGTCGGTCCGGATCGAACCCTAAAGAGATCGGATGGTGGGCGTGTCTCGCTAATGTACGGCCACGATCGCAACTGGAGCTGGGGGCTGATCGGACGGCAACGAGGGCTCCTCCAAGAATAATCCACCGGCAAAGTTTGTCGGCCTAATCCGCACGGTGGAGTGCTCCTCTGAAGCTGCTATGTTGGGCAAAATGTTCCTGACGATGTTCCGTAGCGGTTGGGTAGCTCCGATGAGCCTAGGAGCGTCTAGATAGCTCCGACGAAGCAGTGTACCAGGAACTGCATGTGCCTCCGAGTTGGACCTCCAGGTGAGGCCCCTTGGGCGTTTTGACCTGCACAGGTGAACCACGGGATCGAGGGAAAACTTCCTCGACCCGTTAAAGCACGAGAAAGGTGAAGAGTGAGTCGGTGTGGAGTCCTCCGGCAAAGCGGTGGCGGAGGAGGACGATAGCCCTGCTCCGGGGCGAGCCAGGGGGGTGGAGGGGTGCAACAGATGGAGAGGAGTCTGGTGAAGGTGGTAGAGTGGTCGGAATGGCATAAGGGTAGTCGGAGCGGAGTGGGTTAGCCGGCGAAGGCCGGCTGCGCAAATCTAAAAATCCTAAAATTAATCGAAGCTAAAGAAGATCTGACCTACTGGGTGGCTGAAGTCAACTGGGCTGGAGCTCAGAAAGCTTCGGGGATCATTGCCTCAAGGGTTCGTCGAGTCCCGAGGCTTGGCACACCTCGCGACGGCGCACGGCGAAGAACTCGCCGGATTAGTGGTTCCCGGCTGCCCGGGCCTCGCTGCAACCCTCCTCCGCACAGCTGTCAGTCAGGCGAGGGAGAGGAGCTCACTGGCGACGAGGGGGAAGGCCAAACTTGACCTAAAAATGCGGCCGGAGTTTTGGTTAAATATGGTGTAGGGTCCGACAAGATGGTCGTGGAGCACGCAATCTAAGGAGCGGATCCCTAAGAGGATAGGCAGGCGTGGATCACGGATCCCTCCTGGACGATCGGAGCCCGAGGTTTAAGGGAGAAGTGATCGGATCGATCTGAGAAAATTGGGAGAAATCGGGTAGGAATCGGATCCGGGTACAAAGTGGTGCAAGGGGGAGAGTTGACCGGGGTCAACAATCCCCCATGGACCAATGGGAGGCCGCCAATTATTAATATTTTAGAAATTCAATTAAAAATAGTAAATGCTTTTATTTCGAAAAACTTTAAACATGAAAAATGTTTATTTATTTTCAAATTATTTTCTAGTTATTTTTATTTATTTTTTTAAAATAATTTATATATTTACATTATATTATTATTATATATAGGTATATACATGGAGGATAGGGAGTATGCACCCAGGTGCATGTAATTCTACATGCACCCAGGCTTATAACTCACACATTTTTTTACTTTTCCGAAAAATACCGCCATGTATATTCATCTATATATCCTTCTATATGCCTTTCCAATTTCATTAAAAATAGAGACCCCTACGTCCTCCATCCAGAACAGGTCGATTACAACAATTCTAAGACCGTTAAAATAATGTGTTCTAGATAGAGGACGTAGGGATCTCTGTTTCTAATGAAATTGGAATGGCATATAGGAGGGATATATAGATGAATATACATGGCGGTGTTTTTCGGAAAAGTAAAAAAAATGTGGGAATTATAAGCCTGGGTGCATGTAGAATTACATGCACCTGGGTGCATACTCCCAATCCTCATATACATGTATGTATTTTTTATTTTTATATTTAAATGTTTATTTTTATATAATTATTTCAATTTTATATTTTATTTATTTATAACATATAATTTATAATAAAAAGGTATTTTCCTTTTATTTTTTATTATTTATTTACATTAGTTGAATAAATAGGTTTATACACATATTTACATGGTATATGTACAAGGTAGAAAAAGATTTTTATTATTTTTATTTTTATTTTCTTTTTCTGATTTTTATTTTATTTTTATAAATATGTACAAAATAGAAAAAACACATTTTATTTTGATTTAGAGGAAAGTAAATTTATTTATATACATAGGTATATATACACACGTGATTGACCCTATCTCCCTCTACTTGGATTCTTTTACAGTCAGGCCCATACTGAGCCCTCCCTTGGGATTTGGTCACTCAATATTTATTCTAAATATTTCTCTCTTTTTCTTATGGTTCTTTATTCTTTTATTTATGCACAAAAACATGCTAATTCTTGTTATTTACACAATGCATGCATGTTGGTAATTTATTCTATTTACACATATCTACATTATGTTTTGCAAGGGTTTTGTAGCTAAAATAAAAGAATAAAGAGTGATGAATGGGTATTCATCACCCCCCTATACTTAACTTTGCTAGTCCCTTAGAAAACACGTATTTGAAGAAAAAGTGCAAAAGAGAAAGAAAAAGAAAAAGAGAGGAAATCAAGGTTGATTATTAAACTTTCCCTCATTAAATTGAAATATGGAGCTCAGTCAGAACTTTGGATTATTAATTTGTCGGAACCTTAATTGGACTTGAGCTTAAAACTTAACAGCCTCTAAGTTCCACCAATCTATGGTCAAGACTTCTCAATAAACCAGATCAGATCAAGTCTACATACACAAACTCTAATGATCATGAATCTTTCCTTGTACGGTGTAAGTGATATGTAGCTCCCCACCTCAGAAGTAACAAAGAAACAACCTCCCTTAACCCGATAACTCTAATGCTTCTGTCTAGCAACTCTTTCCTCGAGAAGCGGGGTATTCCCTTCTAAGTTCAAGTGCAACCGGCTCAAGAAGAGGGGGAAGAAGAGAATGGACCATGACCAGTGTAGCCATGTATCCTTGGGAGCTCTAACCAGTGTAGCTGAGTCTCCCGCTGCAAGCTTCATGAGATGGAATATGTATACCATAAGCTGTTGCTTTATTTGACTATATACACTCCGGTGGGATTATTAAATTTTCAATCCGACCCACCATTTTTTTGGAGTTCTTTTCTTTTTGCACATTTTTTTCATGTGCATATGTACAACATATCTACATGGTGCGGCATATATACAAGGAATTTTTCCTCTTGAGCTAGTAGACTATCCCTCTTTTGAAGCTTTATTGCAACCCACGGCTTCTGGCTTTAGACTTCATAACCACCAGACCAAGTTGAGAAGCACTTCCTTCACTATAAGAAGAAGAGAGGTTCCGCCTAGAAGTACTACCCTCATATGCTACCCCAAGCCAAAGGAAATTGCCTCCTCACCATCTCATCTGTGGTGTAAGGTGTTGGTGCAAGTAAAGCCATTGTCTCTGAGAGTCATGCGTGTGTTGTTAAGTGCTCTACTTAGGCTCATCAAGTGGCATATGCTCATAGCCTAGTGGACTCAAAGAATTAAGTCCCTATGGACCTGAAAAGTCTCAATCCTAAGCCCTATAAGGTTTCTCTTATTCTTAGGTGGATTAAGGTCTTAACCAAGCTCCATTTGTCAATTTAATTCCATGCTAGTTTAAATGTCAACTATGATTTAGAAAAACTGTGCAAGTATTTACAAAGATGCTATTTACAAATATTTACAATTGTGCAAATTTTTTGAAAAAATGTTCGAAAACATGGATGTATGCATGAATGCGAAGTTTTTTAAAATATTTACAAAAATTTACACAAAGGTTTTTGCAAACTTTTTATTTTTTCAAACATTTTACAAAAATTTTGTATTGTATACATAATTTTTGATATGAAAATATTTACAAGCTATTTACACAAAAAGATTTTACCATCATTTGTACGAAAATAATTTTATAAATGAATAGGTATGTGCAAGAAGAATTTTATGTACAAGGGAAAATTTTTGAAATTTTTTTGGATTTTTAGCCACTTTTATTTATTAACACACTCACACAAAGTACGAGTTATGGCTAAAGTATATATGAAATATATGCACACCCCCCTATACTTAGATCAAACGATGTCCTCAAAGTGATCAAGAGCGATGAAGAAGACATAACTCGTGCTTAGTATAGGGAAGTGAAAAGGAATGGCTATATACAAAGACGAATCAAAGAATAGAATGAAGAGAACTCGGTATTTCCCCCTATACTTAGGATCAAGTAATCCTAAGTATAGCAAGCTGTACATGAAGGGAAATCCGAGTGAAAGGATGTACAGAGTCTACCCCCCCCCCCTATACTTAGGGTAAAATATCCCTAAGTATAAGAAGCAAAATAGAGGAAGAAAGACACGAAGAAAATAAGTATATATACAAGCTAGAAGGGCATTACTCCCCCTATACTTAAGGTGAAGAATCCTAAAGTATAGGAAACAATAGAATTGATGAAACAGAATGAAAGGAACAACCCGGTGTTTCCACCCCCCTATACTTAGGATGAGGTATATCCTAATTATAGCAAAGATAATCCTAAGCGAGACCTGGTGTGAAACAAACACGGAAGAAAGAAAGATCAAATCACGACGAAACATGTATATACAAAAGGGTACAATGTTGAGGTGCCTCTAAACAAGCGCTAGGTTTTACGCCCCTAGCTGGCCGCAAAGGCTAGGACAAAGTTGTGTCAAGGTTCAGGGTGGCATCTGTAAGGTGAATGTCGTACTGTCGTCGCAGTCTCGGTATGAGAACAACGACGAAATCAACAGTGTAAAGAAGGACACCCAGGTATGCAATCAGGCGGGTGTCTTCTAGTGACCAAGGATATGGGAAGATGTGATCGGGATCTGGTAGCACAAAAGAAATCGTCAGCTCAGGATCAGACTAGAGTGGAAGTGTAGAGCCGAAGAAATCAAACGTGGAGAAGGATGGATCAGTCATGGAATCCTCCACGTCAATCAGTGTCTCGAAGAGGTGTAGAGGGTAAAGATAAGGAGATTCTCTAAGGAAACTGATATCTGATGTATATAATGAAGAGCAATCAGACAGATCATCGAATATCTCAAGGATCAGCTCATCCTCGCGAGGGTCGTCGAGGTGAGATGACTCGGAATCAGAATGATCAGAAGGCTCAGTTTTGTGATCCGCCAGATCGTATACACTCTCAGAAGGTGAAATCGAGTACTCATCGTGTGTGGCATTCTCCCGCAGATAACCCTTGGGGAGAAATGCAAGATCATCAGTGAGGAGTAGAGGATCAGGATCTAGAAGGGCATCTGCGATGCTGTCAAGTACCCACTCGGTGCACCAGGCTGCATCATCATCTGAAGTGTGGCTCTCGGCAATCTGGAAGCAGGAGAAGGTACTGGTCAACACCGCGGAGGGTGGAAGAGTGTCTGCGGCTGATCCTCGCTCTGCGGCAACGCTGTCTGGCATCTGGTCCTCAGCAAGTGTATCTGTCTCAACAAAGTGGAGGATAAAAGGTTCAAATATGGGACTATCTATGTCTGGTCTCTCAGAGTGGTATCCCATATCGAGCTATGGCTGTTGGGCTGAGTCATGGTGTCTGTCAAACTCCGAGAAGTGATTCTGCAGAAAAGAGGTTGAATCATTTGGGGTTGGACTCTAAAGTGGCTGAATCAATGGCTGTAATAGCGGGGTCTCCTCCGTCTCCTGGAGTATCAGAAGATCTGATATCCAAGAATCGTCGACTGAAAACTCTAGGGCTGACTCGAACTCTAGCTGAAAGCCAACGAGAACTCGAGTAGACTCTAGGTCAGAACCTCTACTGTCGCAGTCATCTCCTCTGTACTCTGTGGTGCTGCAGAATCCAAGTCCTCGTGCTGGTGTGTAGAAACTATCGTCATGTAGTGTGACACACCCCACTGGTACTGCAACATCCTCATGTGTTGTCCCGACTACAGTATCTTGTAAAGATGGTCTCTATGAAAGTAACCTCGAGATAGTATCCAGTAAGTCAATGTCGGAACTGCGGTGTGAACTGCCACATGAGGTAATCACCAGTGCTATCTGATCCGCGGTCATCCCCCTCATGGAGATCTCAATAATGTCTGTCATTGGAAGTCCGTGCTCGGGAAATCTCCTCAAGAGGTCAAGAAACCCTCAGCCATGCCTCCTGCAATGGCTCCTGGGGGGTCTACCGAAACTCTGTGATCAAGGACCGAATCATCTATGCTCTACGCTGGGGAAAGTATCTATGTAGAAACTCTCGGCGTAAGTCTCTCCACGTAGCGAATCTCCTTCCCAACCGTCGGTGCCATCTCATGGCTCTGTCCTGAAGTGTGAATGGGAAGGTTATCAGCATCATCTCCTCTGCAGTGATATCTGAATAAGGTTGCGTCCTGCAAAACTCCTCGAACTCGGACAGGTGAGATAGGGCTCCTCGTGCGCCTCCTCTGAAAATGTTGGTAGTCTCTGAATAAGCTCCAAATTCAGAATGAATGGACCTAGTGCAGAAGCTGACTGAGCTCCCTGTCCTATCTGCTCCTTCATCAATCTGGCATAGGATCTATCTGATGATCTCATCTGCTCTCTCCTGATCATGAACAGAGTGCACTCTCAACGCAGCAAAGGCATCGTCCGGGTCTCGTATCTGCTCCATCTGATATCCGCGGACGTCTAGCGCAGTATGCTTAGAGTAGTGAAAGGGATGGGAGGGAGGGAGCGGGAGGTTGGTCGGAGATCCGACCTCCCTCGAAGATGGACTGGACTGATGGTCAGAAGATGGAGAAGAAGCCACAGAAGTCGGCAAGAAGTGAGGGGGATCCATCATCCAGGATAAAGAAGGGAAACTGAAGGGAGGGTGGGTGGGAGAAAGATAAATGGGAAGGTGGGAGGGATATGGAAACATACAAGATGAGAAAGCAAACCCCGAATTCACCTACGCACACTGAGCTGGAGACCGTAAGAGATCGGTCAATTATCTTGTCAATTTTATTTTAGGTGATCAAGTCAGTCTTTCAGAGCGATTACGTGAGCTGGTAGAAATCCAATATTCTCAACCGACTGTCCCGAATAAAAGGCCGGTAGTCAGTCAAGAAATCGGATATGGCTCTAGCCTAGGATGTGGGTCACTCTCACACTCATCCAAACTAAACAAGGAGGGGGTTACTCTCCTCAAGACAGATATTTAAATGAGGTCTCTTTTAGGTCAAGTGTGATTAGTAGTCTCGATTTTATTGTTTTTCCTTTTATGTCTTTTTCAAAAATCGTCTAACGAATTTTCCGATTTCCTTTTATTCCTAAGTCCAAGAAAACAAGGGGAGGAATGCGGAAAAGCCAATGCGCGACAAAATGAATGATGTATGCACGAGATAGAAGGTGTACCTGGCTCCAACAGTCTACATGCAATTATGATCCGCGCATTAATTTAAACTACCTATATGGGTGCAATGCGAGAACCATCCTAAGCAAAAATTCCTATTATCGTGAAGCACGGGTTTATTTGTCTAGATCCAAACACGTTCTATGGGAACAGATATTTTATTAGGGCTTTGGACCTAATGCTACCTGGCTCAACGAAAATAAAAACCTAAGTCTAGGGGCTCAAGAACAGAAATCCACGTGAAATCAAAGAAAAGAAAAACGGCAAAAACCAAAACAGCGATGGGGTCCCCCGAGCACACCGGTGCTCGGCGAAACAGACCCCGCAACCACAAGTCTAAGAGTCTGGGTTCCTGTATTTTTATAACTAATAGTCTGCAGAAAATAAACCTAATCTAAGCTAAACTAATCCGTGGCCATTCTGTGGCTCCCGCACTTCGGCTCCTCCTCCTCGCGGTCTCTTGCGGCTTCGTAGAGAAAGAAGCCGCCTCCGACTCCCGTGGTTGCTTCGGCTTCCGAAGAAGCCGCCTCGGTCCTCGGGCCCCCTCGCAAGAAAGAGGAACCAAAGTGTCGGTCCTGAAAAAAGTGTAAATAAAGCAGAGAAAATATATCTACAAAAATATCTACAAAATGTCACGAAAAAGAAAACTGTGGAAAAATCGAATCGACTACTAAGCCATGCTCCCCGGCAACGGCGCCATTCTGATTAACCGAAAATGACCACAAAATCCGGGCTAGGTAAATATATTCGGGTCATTACGACCCGGATCGAGTGGAATCGGTCGATCAAGAAAATCAGGAACCACCAAAATAAAGAGATAAAATCAATCAAAACACGATAGCGGTCCTTGCTATTTTATTAACCCGGTATATCGACCAGGGTTGAACTCAGAGGCAGTGATGGCCTTACGGCCTACGAAGTAGTCAGAAGTCGAAAAATAAGAGGAAAATATGTTTTGGTGGATTTTTATAATTTTTTAATGCTTTTGTATTTTGATTTTCTAAGGAAATGTTAAAGACAAGCAAATACAAATAATTATTCAAACACAAAAATGATCCAAAAATTCAAATAAAATGTTTTTATGCTTTTTCGGTTTTTAAATGTTTTTGATGAATTTTTCAGATTTTTTCAATTTTTATTTGATTTTATAAAAATCAAGAAAGATGAAAATCAAGAGCAACTGTGCAGCCAGACTTGAAAGATCAATTTAAAATATAAAATTGATCTGTAAAAGTCTGGAGGCAATTTTTATGAAAAATATATATAAAAATTAAGCTACTGGAAAAGAGTTTCTATTTTTTGAATTTTATAGAATTTTTATGAGTTTTTTTTAGGTTTTTGTAATTTTAAGGTTTTTATAAATTCAAAAAGCACAAAATTGGATAGAAATCAAAACACACTAAAATAACTTACACTATTTTTTAGAATTTTTAAAATAGTTTTTATATTTTTCTTTGATTTTCTAAGTCAAATAGTATCAAAAATCACGGTTTATGAATTTTTAAAAATATCAAAAAGCCTCAAAAATGTACCAAAAATTTAGAGAAATTTTACACATTGGCAGAAGCCACGTATCCAAATTTCACCTAGTTTGGATTTAATTTGCTATTTTATTCAATAAAAACAAAGGCTCATAGTACATAGGGACCTAAATGCAAAGAAAAGTATTCTAGGGTCTTAATAGCAACACGTGCTAAAAGCTCAGGAGAGAAAAGGTAAAAAGTCCAGATAAATCAGCACATGTTGAATAAAACCACTCACAGGGGCATAAATGCAAATATCAGAAACTTAATTTCATTTCATAACACACAGAAACCCCAAGCCCATACAATGCAAATTATCCATAAAGTCACGTGACGATGCATGTGTTCCACGTAGACAGGGACTAAATTGCAATTAAAATAAACATAGAGGTCCACGGTGCAATTTACCCAAATTAAAAACAACGTGCTAAAATATTTACAAGACTAAACTGTAAATGCAATAAAAGGAAGGCCTAAGTGCAAATTACCCCTTTATTAGGGATCGATGGTCGAGGACGTGCCACGTGGATGATCTGACGGTGCTGGATATAAGGCGCCTCTTCGTCTGGATGGTCGGTACGGATCGAACCCTAAAGAAATCGGACGGTGGGCGTGTCTCGCTAATGGACGGTCACGATCGCAACTGGAGCTGGGGCCTGAGCGGACGGCAACGAGGTCTCCTCCAAGAAAAAGCTGCCGGCGAAGTTTGTCGGCCTAATCTGCGTGGTGGAGTGCTCCTCTGAAGCTGCTATGTTGGGCGAAATGTTCCTGACGATGTTCCGCAGCGGCTGGTAGCTCCGATGAGCCCATGAGCGTCTACATAGCTCCGCCGAAGCAGTGCACCTAGAACTGCCTGTGCCTCCGAGTTGGACCTCCAGATGTGGCCCTTGGGCATTTTGACCTGCACAGGGTGAACCATGGGGTCGAGGGAAAACTGCCTTGACCCGTTAGAGCACGAGAAAGGTGAAGAGTGAGTCGGTGAGGAGTCCTCCGCAAAGCGGTGCGGAGGAGAACGATAGCCCTGCTCTGGGGCGAGCCAGGGGGATGGAGGGGCGCAGCAGATGGAGAGGAGTCTGGTAAAGGTGGTAGAGTGGTCGGAATGGCATAAGGGTAGTCGGAGCGGAATGGGTTAGCCGGTCAAGGTCGGCGGCGCAAATCTAAAAATCCTAAAATTAATCGAAGCTAAAGAAGATCTAACCTACTGGGTGGCTGAAGTCGACTGGGCTGGAGCTCACGAAGCTCCGGTGGTCATTGCCTCAAGCGTTCGTCGAGTCCCGAGGCTTGGCGCCCCTCACGGCGGCGCACGGCAAAGAATTCGCCGGATCAGTGGTTCCCGGCTACCTGGGCCTCGCTGCAACCCTCCTCCGCACGGTTGTCACTCAGGCGAGGGAGAGGAGCTCACTGGCGACGAGGGGGAAGGCCAAAGATGACCTGAAAATGCAGTCGGAATTTTCGTTAAATATGGTGAAGGGTCCGACAAGATGGTCGTGGAGCACGCAATCTAAGGAGCGGATCCCTAAGAGGATAGGCGGTCGTGGATCACGGATCCCTCCTGGACGATCGGAGCCCGGGGTTTAAGGGAGAAGTCATCGGATCGATCCAAGAAAATTGGGAGAAATCGGGTAGGAATCGGATCCGGGTACAAAGTGGTCCAAGGGGGAGAGTTGACCGGGGTCAGCAATCCCCCGTGGACCAATGGGAGGCCGCCAATTATTAATTATTTTAGAAATTCAATTAGAAATAGTAAATTTTTTTATTTCGAAAAACTTAAACATGAAAAATGTTTATTTATTTTCAAATAATTTTCTAGTTATTTTTATTTTATTTTTTTTAAAATAATTTATGTATTTACATTATATTATTATTATATATAGGTATATACATGTATGTATTTTTATTTTTTTAATTGATTATTTTTATATAATTATTCCAATTTTATATTTTATTTATTTATAACATAAAATTTTGAATAAAAAGGTATTTTTATTTTATTTTTTATTATTTATTTACATTAGTAAATAAATAGGTTTATATACATATTACATGGTATATGTACAAGGTAGAAAAAGATTTTTATTATTTTTATTTTTATTTTCTTTTTCTGATTTATTTTATTTTATAAATATGTAAAAAATATCAAAAAGACATTTTATTTTGATTTAGAGGAAAATAAATTTATTTATATACATAGGTATATATACACACATGATTGACCTATCTCCCTCTACTTGGATTCTTTTGCGGTCAGGCCCATACTGAGCCCTCCCTTGGGATTAGGTCACTCAATATTTATTATATGAATTTCCCTCTTTTTTGTTTCTTTATTCTTTTATTTATGCACAAAAACATGCTAATTCTTGTTATTTACACAATGCATGCATGGTGGTAATTTATTCTATTTACACATATCTACATGATGTTTTGCAAGGGTTTTTCTAGCTAAAATAAAAGAATAAAGAGTGATGAATGGGTATTCATCACCCCCTTCCTATTTTGGAGACCACTCCGACCATCTTATCCTGTCATAAGCAACCTATATGTACTCCATACCTCTGCCATCTTCACGCAACCCCCACTTAATGCTGCCATCACTCCCAGCCTTCACTATATCCGTTCAATTCTCCGCTCCTCACTCGTAACCTCCACCCTCCTCTACCTATTTAACCGAAGCTCTGCCCCTCGTCACCCTATGTCCACCATTCCAGCATTAGCTCAGCTT
This sequence comes from Ottelia alismoides, assembly GCA_037367405.1. Taxonomy (NCBI): domain Eukaryota; kingdom Viridiplantae; phylum Streptophyta; class Magnoliopsida; order Alismatales; family Hydrocharitaceae; genus Ottelia; species Ottelia alismoides. The sequence continues at coordinate 49,323 of JAZKJV010001445.1, read as the reverse complement.
CCCATGCCCCTCCGGTGACAACGGAGGGGGCAGATCGTCTAGGCGACGATGACTTCTTGCCCCGATGTCGACCCACGGCTACCCCGCCATGTCGCGGTGCCTCTAGCGTCCGCTAAGCTCTGTGCCCTAGGCTGAGCACGTCGGGCAATGACCTGAGCTTCCATGAAGCTCAGACCAAACCTTTTCCTCCGCCGACCGCCTGGCTCCGGACAAGTAACCTTTATTTATTTTCACTCCAGTTTCTCTTAATTATCCCTACAACTCTACTCGATATCACCTTTGCCTGTCCATCCATTAAGCTCCACCTCACAACCGCCACCTTCGCTGACCACTCCGATCACCTTGCCCCCTTCTCCACAATCTGATCACTTTCCACCTCACCTCCTCTCCGGTCACCGGAGTAGAAGCTACAGTCTCCCAACTCCCTCTGCCCATACGAGACTCCATCCCACTACAATCGCATCGTGCCTTGCCCCGACTAGATTTCTAACATTTGCAAGTGCCTTCAATCTTCAATGGCCGGAGCTTGATCCTTCCACGTCGGTCTCAAGCACCAACTCCGATGAACGTGCTCGCCTTGATGCTCCATATGTTGATGAAGCTTCGCTACACCTCCAGGACCTCCGCTAGCTTTCCAGCTGGCGTCCCTGATCTCCAGATGAGCCTTCGGAGCGAGGAGGAGCCACAGGTGGATCGCTGGAGCCCTGCCTCCTCTGACGGTCTGCGGCGAAGAATATAAAGCAGATGCTATCCTATCATCCAGATCGGACAACCATGATGATGACACATGACATTCCGAGCCTCGCAACGAACCAACAGGCTCAATCTTCCCAACCTCGCCCTGAACCTCCATGTGATGCCATGTTGCACGAACCAACGACGCCTCCCGAGCCTAACCCCTCACGTGCACCTCACGTGAGGGCTTGGGTAAATTACAACGAGGACTCTGAAGTTCTGATATTTACACTTTGGTCGCCAGGCACGTATGTCACATGCACTCCAGGGTATTTTACACGGATGCCCTCACAGCTTCTGGAATTTGCAAAAAGGCCACTGTGCGCATGGCAAAATTGCAAAACAGCCCAAGTGGTTTTTGCTAATTGCAAATAGGTCCCTCTAGGAGCTATTTGTAATATTTATCCTTTTATTTCTCGCATTTTATTTACATTTATGCCCATGTACTGTTTTCTTCATAACTTGAGTATCGTAGATCTAAATTACATGATTTTAGTGCCGTTTGGTCCTTGTTTCTTCATCTACATCATGGCATATTTAATTTTCTCATCTGACATCATTTTAAATGAAGTGAATTTTTATGTTAGATGATGACTCTTGTTCCAATGCCTTATCATAAAATAGATGTTTTTTCTGAATGTTATGCTCAAAATGACCCTGATTTCAATTTACTTTCTGTTGCTCAATTTAAGTAATCTTTTTAGGGCATATTTGTAGTCCTTTATTCTGCATGTATTTAGTCTTGCATTATTTTCATGCATCCTCTAAGAATTGCATAAAAATTAATTAAAAATTGCATGCATCACTTTATTGCATTGTAACCCTATAATGCATCTTGCACCTGCATGAAGACCTTAGAATTAAGAATTATTCACATTTGCTCTTAATTGATCGGAATTCGATAAATAGATAGAGTAGCTCGTGCCCCTGTGCTCGACCTTAGTAGACTTGCCAAGTATAAATACTCCACAACATTCAAAAGATTGTGGCTTTTGTTGAACCAGATTTGTCTCCTATACTACGACAATTATCTATTCTTAAAGAGGCAAATTTGACGTTCATCAAATGGCGTTGTTGCTGGGGACACGTATCAACTTTGTTTAATTGTTGTTTTGATTTATTTCTTTGTTGAGTATTTTCAAGATTCACATGTCTTCTCTTTCATGCATTATGTTTGCATCATTTTTGCTGATTAGTTCCTCTCTATTTTTCTAACATTTCTCTTTTTGTGTCAGGACCTATGAAGATCGAGGACGTTTGATCTCCTTGGAGGCCTGGAGTTGGAAGCTCCCGCTGAAGAGGTCGCGAAAGATTTGATGGAGAAATTTAAGGAATTTTATCAGTCAACTTGCATTTGCATCTTGTAAAAAACTTGCACATGCCATATTTATTTTAACAGTCCTCATTAGAGAGCTTGCATGTTGTAATTGAAAAAAAAAGAAAAAAAAAGTAGATCACTAGATGAACTACCCCCCTCCCCCCCACACATACACTTGCGCATATACACGTACCCCCCCCATCTCCCTCCTCTCTGTATATTTGACAATCTCTCTCTATCTCTCCCCTATCATCCTCTTCTGTAAAAACACACCTCCCTTTTGCCCTTGTATCGTAGTGTAAATACTCCTCCAAACACAACCCCCCCCCCACCTTAGATACTTTACTTAGGCTATTTGTAGCCTAAGTATAGGGGGGACCCACCTCTTCATCCATCCCTCATGTTGTCTTCTTATACTTGGGTCAATTTTAGCCTAAGTATAGGGGGACCCTCCTCCTCAGTTCCGCTATATCACCCTATATTTGATCGAACCATGGGTCCATCTAACGACCGTACTTACACCCATACTGGCTGAGAGTAGATACTTTTATTCATTTGAGCCTGGCCCATTCATTGTCTCTCCTAAGAATTTAAAAATTTTGAAAATTAAAATCCATAAAAATCTGGTAAAAATAAAAATCACACCAAAAATCACTAAATAAGGGGGTTTGTGTATTCCTGACACGCTCACATTCACTCAAGGCTTGAGGATTTTCAGGACACTGGATTTCTGTGATCTTGAGAGTCAGAGTTAACGTACCTTAGTCATTAGGGCTTTTAAACTTAATTATCCATACTTCCCTGGTTTGAAAGATTTGAACGCTATATTTCACTCTTCATCTCTACCTTCAAAATAATATGATCAGCACAATAACTTTCACAAATGCATGATTGATGAGATGAGTTGAGATATCACTTGAGAAACTAGGACTATATATTTGAGTTTAGACCCGATCTAATGATATTCGAGGATGGGATAAAGTTAATGAAGGCTTCAGAAAACCTGAGTGTCAGCAAAACCCATCTAGTATGTGAACAAGTTCATATGCTATCTGTTTGATATTTACATATGTGTCAGGGTGTGATGAAACTTAATGATAATTATTGATCAATGTGCACCAACTTTTGGTAAAAGCAGTGGAGCTAACCAACAAAAGCAAAGAAATGCCAATGAAAAAGCTCTGTCATCCAAAGTTAAATATAAATGAGCTTCCACCAATGGTGAGTGCTCCCAAACATTTTCAAAGTGTCCACTTAGACCAAGCACTAATTAGGATCAAGGAGTCAAGTTGACACCAAAAAAGGGCTCTGCATCGTAAATGCTACAAGTCTGGGTGTCGAAGGTATCTTAGATACTCAAAAGAGACACACCCCGGTGTACTCCCAGAAAAACAAGTGCACGCGACTCCCACTCTCTTGACGGACACGTTGATCAGCAATCTAAAAATTTACATGTGTTGAGTAAAAAGTCACTCGAAAGGCCACTTGTTCTGATGTAAGGGAGAGGAAAATAGACACAATCATATTCCCTCCATCATCTGGCCATCCATCTATACTTCAAGTCTGATGAACTAATGAAACAGCTGATTGAAACAAGAATAGACTTATTCCCTAATGTTGAGGAAGGGGTCTAGAGGAGAGTCTTTGGGACTAGAACTTCGAGTGATGCCTCGACTCGACTCTCATGAATGCAATACACTAAATTTCATATCCTTATATTATATGTACAAAAAGAAAGTCTGAAAATTAGAGAAGTTGGATTCCTTCTGACTAAAGTATGGATAAGTCTAGAACTTTTAGGATCACTTAAATTGAGGGTCTTCGAAAGATTGAGCCTCGAAATCCTCACTTACACTGTTAGCAATTAATCCAACTCCTTCATTCTTTAGATGGTCGAGGACGAGCATGGTATGATGAATCTCACATTCATCATGCTAAAAGTCAATTATTAAAACCATGGCTTAAGGAAACCGCTAAAATTCACCAATAATTCATCCATTTTATCTTGTATTATATTGTACATTCATAACCTACAATTAATTGTATTTAATCACTATTAATTGCCTTTGTAATTATTTTCTCATCAAAAAACTCTAAAAATGAGGTGTATCAATTTTCTATAATATCACTAACCCTTAAAAAGTCTAAAAAATACAAAAACACTTCAAAACCCAAAACTCGGTATTTAACCCCTTAAAAATACCCCCAAATAGATTTTTGTATAAATGAAGCTCTTTTGACTTTTTGTTCAACATTAAACTTGTAGATCTCATTGAGACGAACAACTTTCATGTGCTCACTTTTTCTTAATTTTACCTCTAACTATTTCTTTTATATTTTTCTTTATTTTCGCTGTTTCTAATTTTCTAATTGGACCACGTGGCGCCCTCTGGGCCGCCCACATGGCCCACTCCTCCTTCTGCCGCCCGATGCCTCATAGGTTGTCAGATCTTCTTCATCCCGCCCCCATCTTCTTCATTGATCTCCATTCCATCCCCGTCAGTTTGATCTGATCTCATATCAGATCTGAGCCACTCCCTCACGCCTCTCCTCATCCACTTGATCATCTCCTCATCACGGCCACCATCTTTCCACGTCTCCCCTTCTCCCCAGGCTGTTGGATCTTCCCCATCTCTTCATCATAGCCGCTCGTTAACGCTTAGCCTTCAGTTGTTCGATCAGATACTCGGATCTGATCGTAGCCCTCCGCACCGCGTCATCATCATGGCTATTGGATCACTAGATCCAACGGCTGGGACTTCGTCCCCTATCTCCAGCCCAGCGTTACCCTCGCACCACCTCCGCCCCCTTCCTATTTTGGAGACCACTTCGACCATCTTCTCCCAGTCGTAATGCTACATATATGTACCCCATACCTCTGCCATCATCGCGCAACACCACTTAATGTCGCCATCACTCCCAACCTTCACTATCTCTGTTCAAATCCTCCGCTCCTCACTCGTAAGTGTCACCCTCCTCTGCATATTTAACCGAAGCTCGCCCCGCGTCACCCTTTGTTCACCATTCTAGACATTAGCCCAGCTTCCCTCGCCCCTCCGGTTACAACGGAGGGGCAGATCGTCGAGGCGACGACGACTTCTTACCCCGATGTCGACCCGCAGCTGCCCCGTCGTGTCGCGGCACCTCTGGCGTCCGCTGAGCTCCGTGCCCTAGGCTGAGCATGTCGGGCGACGACCCGAGCTTCTCATGAAGCTCAGCCCAAGCCTTTTCCTCTAACGACTGCCTGTGTCTAGCTAAGTAACCTTTATTTATTTTCCCTCCAATTTCTCTTAAATATCCCTACAACTCTGCTCGATATCACTTTTTCCTGTCCATCCATTAAGCTCCGCCTCACAACCACCACCTTCGTTGAACACTCCGATCACCCTGCCCCCTTCTCCACAATCTGATAACTTCCACCTCACCTCCTCTCTGATCGTCGGAGTAGAAGCTACAGTCTCCAACTCTCTCTTCCCATACGAGACTCCATCCCACTCACAAACGCACCGCGCCTAGCTCCGGCTAGATTTCTAACATTTGCAGGTGCCTTCGATATTCAATGGCCGGAGCTTGCACCTCCACATCGGTCTCAAGCACCAACTCTGATGAACTTGCTCACCTTGCTGCTCCAGACATGGATGAAGCTTCGTTGCACCTCTAGGACCTCTGCATGGCCTTCCAACTAGCATCCCCAACTTCCAGATGAGCCTTCGGAGTGAGACACAGGTGGATCGCCGGAGCCCCGCCTCCTTAGACGGTCTGCGGCGGAGAACGAAGAGCAGATGCCGTTGATCATCTGGATCGGATGGCTATGTTGACAACACGTGGCATTCCAAGCCTCACAACGAACCAACAGGCTCGGATCTTCCCAACCTCTCCTCGAACCTCCATGTGATGCCATGTTGCTCGAACCAGCAATGCCTCCCGAGCCTAAGCCCTCCACATGAGGGCTTGAATAAATTACAACGAAGACCCTGAAGTTCTTATATTTACACCTTGGTCCCCATGCACGTGCATCACATGCATGCTGGGGTATTTTACAGGGATGTCCTTGCAGCTTTTGGAAATTGTAAAAAGGCCCCTGTGCACATGGAAAAATTGTAGAAGGGCCCAGCCAGTTTTTGCTAATTGCAAATAGGTCCCTCTAGGGACCTATTTGTAATATTTATCCTTTTATTTCTTGCATTTTATTTACATTTATGCCATTGCACTGTTTTCTTCATAACTTGAGCATCGTAGATCCAAATTGCATGATTTTAGTGTCGTTTGATCCTTGTTTCTTCATCTATATCATTGGTATGTTTAATTTTCTCATCGGACACCATTTTAAATGAGTGAATTTTTATGTTAGATGATGACTCTTGTTCCAATGCCTTGTCATAAAATAGATGTTTTTTTTTCTGAATGTTGCTCAAAATGACCCCGATTTCAATTTACTTTCTGTTGCTCAATTTAAGTTAATCTTTTAGGGCATCTTTGTAGCCCTTTATTCTGCATGCATTTAGCCTTGCATTATTTTCATGCATCCTAAGAATTGCATAAAAGTCCACTAAAAATTGCATGCATCACTTTATTGCATTGTAACCCATATAATTCATCTTGCATCTGCATGAAGACTTTAGAATTAAGAATTATTCACAATTGCTCTTAATTGACCAGAATTCGATAAATAGATAGAGTAGCTCATGTCCTTGTGTTCGACCTTGGTAGACTTTCCCAGTATAAATACTCCACAACATTCAAAAGATTGTGGTTTTTGCTGAACCAGATTGTCTCCTATACTACGACAATCGTCCATTCTTAAAGAGGCAAATTTGACATTTATCTATACGGCATCAAAATTTCTTGATCATCATTGTCATTTTCATGTAAATATATCTTTTTAATTTCTTGTCGTGATGTAAGTCCTTCCATGCGGGATATGACTTCTAGCATCTTGCAAATAGTAGATGGCTGACAAGAAGAGAGTTTATGTTGAATATCTAGGTGAAGTCTACACCAAAACTTTAGGATTCATTCATCTTTACATATTTCAAGCATGGGTGAATGGTGTGCAAAAGTATGAAATTTGATCTAATATTCTCTATCTGGCATCGATCCTTGTTTCAGCTCATCCAATTCTCATTTCAGTTGGGAAGAGCCACTATCACATGCACTATACAAGTCATATTCATAGCCATAAGGGTTTGGGTATGAGTTGAAATAATCTGACCTGGTTATTGAGGAGACTTGAGCTTAGTTTGGGATTCTCGAAGGCTATTGGATTTCAAATCTGATTCCCAATAAGGTATTGTATGCACTAAAATTCCAAAGGTCTGACTTAAGATCCAAACATTGATTTTGTGAAGACAAGTTTCACAGTTAAACTTATCCACTTTCTTTCTTTTTATTTTCTTTCTTTTTCATTTCTGCACTTATTGCATAAGTGTTTGTTAGAGACTAGCAAGGCAAGTACAGGGGGTGATGAATCTCCATTTCGTCACTTTTATTCTATAGTTTTTGCCTTAAAACCCTAGTAAATGCATGTAAATACCTTTAATTTATGCAAATTAGCATTCATGCGTTAATGTATAAATATTATATAAAATACTATTTTAATACCAAAATTATAGAATAAAGAAAAGAAAAGAAAAAGAATAAGCTATAAAAGATATTTTATGACCTTAAACCCTGAGACCCTAGGCATCTTAATGACTAGATCGACAAGGAATAAAGTAGGGGGAGACAAGGGCCAATAAGTCTTTAAAATCCCATTTATTAATTCATTATTTATGCATTTTTGGGATAAATTTTATTTTGTACTTTTCATACCTAAAATAAAGAAACTTTGAACATGAAAGTTGTAGATAATAAAATATAGAAAAATACAAAATTTATTTCATACAAAAATACTATATGGTGTAAAACATATACTTTATACAAGATTCCAAAATCCTAATTTCCCAGACTCGTATCTCTCAAATAAGAACTCAAAATATATCAAAATCACCTTTAATTGTAAATAACTTTTAATAAACTATTTAATGAAGCGGGTTTCATATTTTTTGTAGTTATGGTGTGAAAGATAAGTTTTGGATCCTTATTATATAATATGCCCAATTAAAATAATTATTTTATTCATTATTTATTATTTTTATATTTTTGTATTTTCATAATTTTATAAATATTATTTATAATATGGGGCTGGGGAAGCTGCACCCGAGGGTGTAGCTAACTAGCTGCACCCTGCCATTTTTTTCATTGATTTTTTTTGCTTTTGAAATGAAATCTAGGGGGATTTAAATCAACATATATCACCATGATATCATACCAATTTCAACTAAATGTGACACTTCTATCATCTCCATTAAGACTATCACATTTTAACGGTCTCAGGATTATTGAAATTGACCATATCTAGATGGGTATGTTGGGAATGTTTGTTTTGCGTGAAATTTGGAACACATATCCCACACAATAAATTAAGTAAATCTCCATAGGTTTCCTTCAAAAAATCAAAAATCAATGAGAAAAATGCTCGGGTGTAGCTAGTTGGCTGCACCACCCGGTGTAGCTTCCCTTTTCCCTTATAATATATGTATATATTACAACTAGATTAAAACAATAAATAAACACTAAAATGAAATAAAACATAAAAATACGTAGATGAAATACCTTAAATAAATATACCTATTTATTTAAGTGTAAATAATATATCTTAAAAATATAATAAAAATATTTAAGTGTATAAAAATAATTTATAATTTTATAAAACAATAAAATATAATAATAAAAAATACAGAATAAAAATAAACGACTCTAAAACATATAAAAATATACCTACGTATACACCTCTAAAAAGTAACTTGTAATTAATAATTAGAAAAAATAAATAAAATCGCAATAAAATGCTTTATAAAATAATAAACATTTTTTTTATTTTATAACTTAAAATTATGTAAAATCATTCATCATTTATTTTAGAATTTGCATTTCTTTTCTGGCATGGTTTTTTCTGATTGGTCGGTGTGGACCAACCGGATCATTACATCAGTTGACCTCGGTCAACTCTCTGACCAAGGTACTAGGTTTTGTCAGACCTAGTCTTCTTACCACATTTCTCAATTTTTTCCACGCATCTACATTCAGTAACAAGGTCCGATTCCTTCTGCACAATTGTGCCTCGATCAATGACAATTCACGTCGGCGTGATTTCTTGGTCTTTGGACCACTGAATAGGGTCGGTCTCCTCGATCTTTCCACCGTATCCTTCTTATGTACATAAGCCATTTTTTACTTTCCTTTTGAGTTTTGAACCCCTTTGGCCCATTGTTGGCTTAACTTCTGTGAGCTCCGGATCGAGGCATGTGACAGGTGCTTCTCCATCTCCTTGGTGGTGAACTAGGGTGTGGTCTAGGGTGGATTCCACGATCTCCAATGAGCATTCGCCACCATGAGGCCTGTATCCAGGCTAGGTGTCAGTTGAAATACTTTTCTTACTTTTTGTAGGTTAGCTTGGTTCCTCGGTGCATTTCTTGCCTTCTTTTTAGTATTTTAATTGCTTGATTTAGCAGTAAGAAAACCATTCATAGTTCGACGGAGCCTAGCTCCGACGAACCCCTTCACTGTGAACCACCTGTCCTCGATGCGCCAAACCACCCCCACACGCTCACCCTTTACTTCTTCAACGCTTCACCTTAATCCATTCCTTCTACTCCTCCCTGGAGCAGGATCTCAATGCTCTACCTCTGTCATCCACCGAAGCACCACTGCCCCCATTACCTTCCGCACTCATTCACCCTAATATAGCCTAGATACCTTCATCTCGTTTGTAAGACCTTCGTGTAGGTATTGGTGGCCAAAGGACTCCTCTTGGAGTCAATTTTGTTGAAGTTGCAGGTATCTGGGACCCCTTATCTTCTTCGACCTCACGAAGATGCTCCGACGAATGCCAACGTGTTTTGAAGCCTTCACATGCTCGAGAACGTGCCCAGGAACATTTTTGGATCTTCCGTAGCTCGAGGGGAGGTCAGAAGCACATACGCCACCCGATCGAAGATCGAAGATGGGGAGTTCTTCCCGGTTCTTCGAGACTTCATCTTTATTGTCCCATCATACTCGACTGCCAAACACTCAAGCCACCGTTGGATCAAGTGGGCCTCGGCTGTAGATCACCATCCTAGGATTTAATCCTAGCCCTTCACGCTGAATTAGTATCGGTCGACCACAAGCGGACACGTGTCCAAGAGGAGCACTCCACACCGTTAGATCCAATGCATTAGTCGGTATTTTGCACCTTTGACCCACGTGTTTTTGTAATTTATTAATTAGTCTATAAACTATCCTAGTCACTTAAATAATTCTGTAAATTTTGCAATTTGGCCCCCAAGATTTTGTTAAATGCAACTAGGTCCATGCCAGTTTATCTCACATGACCATCTCACGTGAGGTGGGCATTTTGTGGGCAGATTCCCGTAGCTTTATGTATTTTGATTTATTCCATTAACTTTTTATTCCAGTTGAAACTTTTGGAAAAAAAATTACAGTATGGCTCTAGACATTTATTTAAATTGCATTTATGCCCTTGCTAAATTGTGTTTTTTTGTTTTCTCAATTTATTTAAATTAGCCATTGTGCTCTAAAAACTCCACAAAAATAGCATTAAACTCTTGATTGCATGCATTTCCGTGCCCTTATTTTATTTTGCAATTTAGCACATTTTATTTATTTCATAAAAATCAAAAAGAGCACTAAAAATCCCTTTTTGACCTTGAAATTCTTAAAAATACAAAATCTTTTTGAAAAACTCTAAAAAATATTTTTTTCACCTATTAATTTATTTTACAACTCCAGAATTTGAAAAATCTAAAATAGGAGAAGAAAATAACTAAAAATTAAAAAGACCCAAAAATACTTATAAAAAACTAAAACATTCTTAAAAATTCTAAAAATATTATTTCTATTTATAATTTTCTTTATATTATTATTTATAAATTAAAATTGATTTGGAAAATTTTGGATGTAATTTTTTATTTTTAATTTCCATTTCAATTTCAGGTATTTAATTAATCCCTTATTTGGGATATTTTTTACTATAAAAATCTATAAAAAATTATAAAAATTTTATGTTGGACCATGATCCAATTATAAAAATTATAAAAATTGAAACCTACCACTCATATTTCTGTTGGACCATGTGGTTGGTACGTTATTGTATAAAGTGGAATCTCCGTCTGTATCCACATTCTTGTTATAATCCAATTCCGTTGCATACAGACATCATTATTTGCATCCTCATACTCAATGACTACCGCATATTCTTTGTCCTCCCACTAATCTACATGTTATCAATGCAATAAAGACCGATCTAAGATGTCACTGCTTCGTGTATGATTATGACAAGAGATGACATGTACCCTCTCAACGGAAGCTGGAATATTGTGTAGATTCCAAATTGAAGCACCACTCGATCTGGTAAATGCATATAGACGATATCATAATAGATTAACGGTATTCTTCTCATCCAAACAGGATGACCACTTCTGCATATTGGATATAATTCTAAGATTTCTTCCTCGATTTTGGGAGTCCAATTTATCTATATCCACAAAAATAGAATTAAAAGTAATTCTTCGACCATTTTTTAAAATGTGTAATTATTATCATTATTTATCTGATGAACCTCTTGCATACCCATCTCATTATGATAATAAAAAAGTATTACGATCTACATGTTCTCCCTGAAACTTCTCACGCTTATCCATTTTAGGGCCAATGATCCTCCTTGTGTACTTTCAAGTTCTCTCGCAACTGGCATTCCAATATGCACATGTTCCCATACCAAACTTGCATATTATTAATTTTATCGAGATAAATCTATGCATTCTCATATTTGATACAAATTGATTCTGCAACACTGTGAAAATCCATAAATTCTTGATGTTCGGATATTCGCATCCCTGTAAAAGTCAGAGTACTTGTGCGCTAAAGAAGCAACACCCCAAGCCAACTATGCATCATTTTCCAATTCAGGAAATTGAAGTAGGTATCTATGTCAACATTAGAAGAATTATTAATGAGTGTATACAAATCGATCCAAAAAATAATTTTAAGGAATTCATTTGATTACCTATGCGGTACCAGATCTCCGCTACTATCTGCAAGAACAATGCATCTAATATGATGGAAAATGAGTGCCCTAGCTCTGTGTGTCACTTCTTATTCATATTTAATCCAACGTAGTAGGTCATCACGGTAAATGAAAGTTCCAAGTATTCATGTCAGCTTCACTATATCACTCTTTATAGAAGTATGTATAACACCTAACAATTTAACATAGTACTTCCCCTCCCCACAACGGAACATCAGGACCAGTAACAAGCAAACTGTCGACCATCAGCCCACTAGTTAAGCCCATATCTTGCAATGTAATAGTAGCCTTACCAAATATATGGTTAAATGTGTGTTGTTTGGGTTGCCACCGCACCAATAAACTCGTCAACAATGAAGGGTCCATCTGCACCCTTCTATTATTCATAATACATGAAAATCTTGATAGTTCCAATAATCGATCTATCACTACACTTCCTTTCTGTATAATATTATTGAGCATCTCATTGTACTCTATAAATCAAATCTGTAAGGATTATGAGTTAACTACAAATCAGTGTACATTATATTATCAAATTAAATACTTAAGAATCTAGTAGGTTGGGAAGACTAACACTCACTCTGCGGATACAACACTTGCGCATCAATCGGTCCAAGTAACCTATTCAAGTGTGCTATCTACATTTTAATAAGAAGATATGTTAATTAAGATTAAAAATATATATGACCTACTCTTGTGAACCAAGTAATGAAATTATAAAATGGAAGCACTTATTGAAATGTCATCAAATGACTTAAGCATTAGTTTCTTTATGGACAACTTAATTGGTTGTGTCCTGATTGGTTACAGATCTTACACAGCTTCGGTCGCACAAACATTTCATCCATCTCGTTTATAATTCTTCCTTATACCAAATTTTCAGGATTCCTTTTCTCGATGATCGGATGTAACATAATGGTTTCATCTTCTTCTCTCTAATAACACTAATCTGGGATACGATGAAGGAAGAATTTTTATGACCGATGATAATACTCTCTTGAATAATACATTGAACAAAGGTTGTAATCATCTAAATGTGTAGGCATGTGGTGCAGCAGTGGTTATGACATGAAGGCATACATGAAGGATATGGGAACATCCTTAAGTGAATCACAAAAGCGTGGAGATTGCATCATACGCGATCGAGAGCGACTAGTCATACTAGTCGCTTGGGGTAGCAGAATTTAAAAATTTTTGAACGATGAAACCACATGATCCAAGAACACTTCTCGGATCATTTCATATAAACCACAAAAAAGTATTAGGTATACCTCTTGAAGCATGGTTGTGATCGAGTCTCTAAACGAAAAGACCTCCTTTCTCAAATTCGATCAAATGGAGGAGACACTTACGAGCGCATTGATGAAACGTGTACTCCTCGCAATCCATGTTGATGATCCACGTGACAAATCTCCTAATCTTGTCTCACGAGATCCGACGTCTTCTTAACGATCGAGATGCACCAAAGGAGATGGAGATCCACAAGCAGTTGAAGCGGCAGCACAACGGCGTGGCAATGACGACTACCCGCCCTCAAGGAGGAGAGAGAGAGAGATACTTGGCGTGTATAGAGAGAGATAGAGAGTTTAATTCTTCTTGGAATTATATGTGTATTCTAAAAGACAAGGGCTATTCTTCCTTTTATACTAGTTGGATGCACCTGGATCTCAATCCACGTGTTCTCTTAATCAACTGTGTAGATTAAAATTTTATTAATCAATGACCAAGATTTGTTGCTCCAAAAAAGAAACAACAATAAGTTTAAAATAAATTAACTATATCCTTTTCAAGATAATAATTAATTCATTTTAAAATTAATTAATATACATAGATAATCTGAAGATCAAGTCCTTTTAGTATAAATAGGATGGACATCCCCCTCTTGAACAAGTCAAGGTGTACAACCACCATACAAGGATTAAATCTTCCTTTATCTATATATATAAATTAATATGCAACATTAATTATTGCATCAAAAATTCACAAAATAATTTCCAAAAATAACCTTATGAAAATTTCAATCATGTCATTGATTAATATGAATCATATACATACATCCAACATAATACATAAATTAAATTTACAACTAATTGTCTAATGTAAATGCAATTCATAATAGCATTTAATTTGTGATTCTATTTACAATTAAATATCTCCAACATATTATAAACCATATTTATAATATACATCAATCATATCTTTGGTAATTAAATCACATTTAATTATCCAAGATAACTCTTCTCATGTGGCTAACTAATATGAATTACATTCACAATATTCACATCTTTGATAATTAAATCAATTATCTTAGACAACTCTTCTCATATGGCCAAATAATATGAATCAATTTCATATTATCCATGATAATTAAATCATATTTAACTATCAAATTTTCTCGATGATCAGACACATTATCAACACTGAAATTATCCTTGAACTCTTTCGTGAATAATGAGCTTTCTAAGTGGATACTTGGAGAAAAGGATGGGGCGATTGTACATTTCACATATAGTGACTTGGATATTGAGATCACATCTAAAATACAGATCTTGTGGACCTCCTATATATGTTTGATTAAATCAAAGTTGTAAATCTAATCTTCTCGTTGCATCTGAATCATATTCGAATTACCGTCTAACATTTGTACCAAGATTAGATTACTTCACTATTGAGAGGAGTCACTAAAATCCAGACATGTTTCATCACTCCCTCTGAATGGAAGCGTCATGGTTATATAATCGTTTATGATAACATCACCTTTAGGTATTCCTAATACATGTACATCCTGCATACTGGAAGACCTAGAATAAACCTGAAGTTTTAGATCTATTTATTGTCTCCTTCAGGGTTTTTTTTATTAAGTTTCTCATTTAATCATTGGAGTCAGCATCGATCACATACTTTTCAAAAGCATATATCGTACCCAGGTATTTATCATATACTTTCCAAAAGTATATACTAAACCTACAAATTCGGTCAATCTTCCAAAGCGAGATGGCCGTGCACGAAATTTGATGCCAATATCTCATGAGTGAGATCATGTCTTCCCATACAGAAAATGAAACTGTACAATCCTTTTGAGAGATCGTATTGCTCATATGCCCTTATATGCACACCAGTACGCCAGTGTATAGACATTGATTAGACCATCAACCTATCGGTCTTCCAAATGTACATACTCAGACATATAGTAATACATATATCTCTAGTCCGAGGATGGATATATCAAGACAGGATACGACATAGGTCTTGGGTTATCTCGATCTTGTTTAGTCAACTCTTTGACCTAACTTTTCTAACACCTCTGAATCTCTATTCCGATGTAGAGGACTTGCATTAAGAGGTCGGTAAGATATCATCCCATGAGAGAAAGGATTTGCATCTCCTACTCAGGCTGAAGATCATCTCTTAACAGTCATTTGACGGTGCTTGATGAGTAATCAATCTAACTCTTTAGATATCACCCAAGTACCAGCCTTTATGATTCAACAATTGTATTAACAACTGCATGATCATCAAGATGGCCATGGTACATAACCGTAATTATACTAAGGAACCTATTGTGAAAATTATTTATTCTTAATTTCACATCAAGGAATGATATTTGCAATAATATTTATTGCATAATGGCTCGTTGTGGGCTCGCATGTCCAACAATCTCCAACTAGCCCAAAGAGTCGTTAATGGTCTAATATTTAAACCCATACTCAGGTGACAATCATGAGCTATTTTGAAAAAACAGCTAGGTAAGCTAAGGAGTCAGTTTGTTCCCAAGAGATTGTACCAAGTCCTTTTGCGGTACTTGCATATCCCCTAGTAACAGTGCTCACATCCAATGTGAATGTCGCATCTTATGCAACCAATACTCAATTTTTCCAGTTATAGCGTCCTTTATACTACAACTCAATAATAATTATTATTATCAATATGGAATTTCTATTATCCTTATCAGAATGCCCTCATTCTTGGATATCTCTATCTCCTAAGGTATTTGCAGTTAAGACCTTATCTATAAAGTCTTAAGTTCTTGAAAATATGACTTAGAGATCACTATATCTAGAGTCCTATCCTCTTTGAAGATATTTTTATTACTACAATTAAGTGTTTTATCTCCTCAGTATGATTAGTAACAGTTAACTACTCTCACAGCAAGGCAGACATCTGACTTTTGTACATGTCTTGCAAACACCTGACTTCTCATAACTGATGCACAAGGGCAAGCAGTTTCAACATTCACTTCCTCAACTCCTTGAGTTGTTATCTCTTCAGATAGGTCAGTACCATATCTTCAGGGAAGGAAGCATTTATTCACGTTTTTCCTAAAAAATTGAATATGTCCAAGGTGTACTACTAATGTGACGGTCCCAACACCCTCTTCTCTTTGTTTTTGAACATCTTCAGAATTGATATCTAAGAGGTATCCATGAGATCTCATCTCAAGGTATGGGACAACCTGATTATAAATACTTATTACTATCTAGATTTCATTCTAAATTATTAGGATATCATATATATTTAGCACGATGAACACAATGGCACTCGCACTTAGATTCACACGCTTTATAATGATTCTATCTAAAATCATAACATTTTATAATTTCATCAAATCTAATGTTCCCACTACAAGAAGCTTATTTGAGTCCACAGATGGAGTTTCTTAAGCTTTCATACCTTGCATTCTTCAACCATGAAGCCATGGGGCTACTTTACATGAATATTCTCATTGAGTTATTCATTGAGGAATGCAATCTTGACTTCCATCTTACAGATATCATAGTCAAGTAGAGTATATATTGTTAGCAATGTTCTGATGGGTTTAAGAAAGGTCACTGAAGAGCAAGTCTCATAGCAAATGATGTCTTCTCTTCGTGTTTATTTTGTGGATACGAGCTGTGCTTTGAAGGTCTGTACCTTCTCATCAGGTTCCATCTTTCTCTTGAAGATCCATTTATACCTAACGGGTCATACCCTTATTCATCATATGAAGTCAGATCATTGTCAAACTTAACTACACATGGAATCCATCCTAAAACTATTTTGAAAGGTGTGAGTGTTTCATCTTTAATTGTCCTTTTAGTTTTTGATCTCAGGAGCCTCATTATCTTCTCAAGATTAAATGAGTTCCTTCACTTAATATACATATTGATTCTCAAGAGAGTCATCCTCTAAGAATCATATCCTTGAAGATGAAATCTTTTAAGAATCTCGAGGTCATAAAGTAGGTATCCAATACCATCCTTTACATTCCTGATGAAGTAGTACTCTCGGGCGCTATATTCCAACTAATTTACATGGAACCTTATAAAGGATATATATTGTAGTCTCTAGTACATATATACCTTGGAAACTAAGAGGTGATTATGCTAAGATTCATCATTGATCAAATCATGTCACACATGATACTATTTCATCTCCATACGACTATACTAAGTTTAGGTGTATTAGGAGGAGTGAGATGGGAATGATATTCCTTTCTCCATAAGGTATTCCTTTAATTCATCTAATAGGTAATTGCTACCTTGATTAGATCAAATTCATTTCATCTTTCTTCGAACTTTGGTTCTAAACCAAACAGTAAAATTTTTGAACATTTCAAAGGTTTCTAAGGTGAAGGAAAGAAATATCTTATCACAAAAATTGTCAATTGATATAACATATCATTAATGTTCATTATGATATAGATGATCCAACACATCAATATGTATGAGATCTTGAGTACCTTGGCTTCTAACACCATTCACAGAGAAGGGTGTACCACATATTTTTACTTTGAATAAAATATTCACAAGTATGTAAGATTTGAAATTTTAGACATTATAAAAGCTCCATCTCTTACTAGTTTATTCTCATCAATAGACATAGTTCAAGGATTGATGCCAGATCATTGTCAATTAATCTTCATCCTCCTATAGATCTTTTAAGATTTAATTTTCAATTTTAAAAAAATTTAATGAACCATTCATTAATTTTTTAATTTTTTAATTTAGTAGAGTCTGCAGATGTCAGATTACTATCTGAAATATATTCATCATAACTCTTTATGATAGGTCTATTCCAGAATTCATGTTTTTCCAATATTTAAAGATAAACAATGAGTGTATCTAGGTCATAGAGACACTCTCTATGACTGATGGCTCTCCCACTGAAATTATGAAGCCTATATATCCAGTAGAGATTGTTGAAACAATTGCATCAATATCCATGTGGATGACTATTAAACCTTAAGATCAAATTTTATAGTCTTCTAAAATATATGCAACAAATTGTAAGTGTTATTAGAAGAATGAGATACAATTTTATACTTAGATATTATTCAGTAAGAAATCCAATTTAAATGATTATATGTAGATGTGTATTATTCCGATGAACTATCCAAGTCCTTCTCTGAGGATCTTGGGTAGTCCAGATGGTCATATTATCAAATACATCGGCATATTGTAGTATTGAAATTCATCCAACTCTTTGGATGTCATACGGAAGTCACAAAAGTACAATCAACTTTTGGACTTCCTTTCTTACTTGGGTCATCCATTGCTTCCATTGTTCTTCCTTCATCTATAAACAACTATTGCTTAAGACAAAGGATCTCTTATGTTGAAATCAAAAGATTTTAACTGAAGAGTACTTCAACATGTATGCATGATTTATTCAATCCATATAATATGAATATTATGAATCTCCATGAATGACTAGAGAATAGATAATAGAGTAATGGCACTCATCGTATCTATATCCATCTAATCTAAAAGACTTCGGTTCGTGCAGGTACTCAAACATTTTGAGTTCATCATCTCTTATTAAGCCACCATTCTGCATAATGCAATGAACCATGTCATTCATGATTAAATATTGAGAGCACATATATATGGCAAAACATTTTCTTATATTTTATAAGGATTATTTTACAATTAAGATCATCATCGACGTGATACTTCCAAAGCACATTCAATGAGAGATCGAGACTATAAAGACACGCAAATCCTAAGTTGTCCTATTGTCTATGTAATTGCCATTCCTCATTATTATGAGGAAAATTGCATATTGCAACCACATACATTACATGTCCAACTACAAGTACAATATCTTAATCATGGATCCAATCCATGATATTTTACTGGTTATTAATGAGTACAATTTTGAGTGGGTTTAATGTAGGTTATCTGAAATAAGATAATTTACATAAATAAATAAATATTGACTTTGATTTAGGAATTTTTATATCAAAGTTGTCTTGCCGAGTCAACACTGAAAGTTCATTCCCTTAATCACTTTCAATGTAAGACATATCCTTACCATTATATCTCAAGCAAAATCTGAGATCTCCTTTTTTATCTTTTTACATCCCAATAATATGAGAAACTACAACTTGGATAAAAAAGAAGCGGGAACTCATTCCTCCTTGTAAGTCTAACTTGCATATTTTAATTCAATTTTTAACATCCAGGCCCACCATCTCTAAGTTGATGTTGACCTGTCGTTAATTCAACTAACCGTCAACATGAATAGAACTCACTATGGCAATCCAATATCATCCCAATAATATGAGGAACTGATATTGGAATCATTATGCATACGACCTTACACTGTCGAGAAGCAAAGAGCCCGATCAAGATACACTTGTATGCAGGAGCTATCACTTCGGACAGGCATCTCCTACATACAATCCCCGACGATGAAATCCTTCGCCTTGACGGAAGACCGTGGATGTCACTTATGCGATCCTCCATATTATTTTCAAATTCTAATTAATTATTGTGAATCATATTTACATAAGTAATTATTCCAAGGAAATAACATCTCTATTCATGGTATAGTGTTTAAATTGGATATAACTAATTCAATCATATTAAATCAATTATGAATCCAATCTATCAACCAACAAATAATTTTGATTATTACTTGATGGATGATATAATCCCAAAATACATATTATTCAAATTTTAATAATTAGAAAAATACACCATGATGACTTAAGCATTATCCTTTACTTACCCGCTACCATGGCAAGTTCTGACATGAGTGGGATAGACTGCTCACAGAGCGACCTGCTACCCCAACGATTCCCGACTAGATACCATATCCGTCTCAAGTCAAGATGATATGATTTGATCATTTTTTAATTTGATTAATATACGATATAATATTTATCAAATCAAAGTTATACCATATAATATTTATCAAATCATTTTGATTAATACAATAAGCAGATTTTCTAAACAAATCCCCAATCCTATTCGAACATCAATGTTTGTTGGAAGGTTCATTGTAACCAGTTCGATCAAGATACATTATCTTATCAAGTTGGCTATGGTCACTAAAAAATAATTGTTATTATTAAATATTTAGTAAATAGTTAATAGCTAATTATTCCAAGAGATTAACCATTAATTTATACGAATTTAATTGAATGACAACTAAAAGGTTCATTATCAAGCATGTAATTTCCAGTAGTGGCCCATTCTTACTAAAATTAAGATAACTCGATCAAATAAAATTCAAATCATACAAATTAAGTCGCTTTGATTTTTCAACTTCATTTATAACAGAATACAAGTGATAAACATACATTTCTAGGTATTTTAAAACCCTAATTAACTCTCTAATTATGTCAAGATTCGTCATCCTCAAAATAGTGGGTACATGTTCACTAAAATTATCATAACTTGAGCAAACAGATTCCAAATCACACAAACTCAAGTCCTATGATTTCTTTATTTAGTGGGAAATATAATTTTAGTGAAAATTTAGAACACATTTAAAAATGGAAGAAAATCACAAAACATGCATGTGGGAAATGTGATGGAAAACTGCAAAACGAATTTATGCCCTTATAGTATAAGGATTATGGATCATATCCAAAAAATTTGACCTATGGATTCGATAGCACTTGAAGGATATGAGAAAATCCTTAAGCGCATTACAGAAGCGTGGAGATCACATCATATGCGATCGAGAGCGAGTAGTCGTACTAGTAGCTCGAAACATCGGAATTTAAAAAATTTGAACGATGAATCTGCATGATCCAAGAACACTTCTCGGATCATTTCATATAAACCACAATAAATTAGTAGGTTTAGCTCTTGAATAGTGGTTGAGATCGAGTCTCTAAATGAAGAGACCTCCTGTCTCAAGTCTGAACCAATGGAGGGGACGTCTGCGAGCACGTTGATGAAATGTGTGCTCCTCGCAATCCATGTTGATGATCCAAGTGGTGAATCTCTTGATATCGTCTCACGGTATCTGATGTCTTATTCACGAGCAATGTACACAGAAGGAGAAGGAGATCTATGAACAGTCGAAGCGGCGGCACAACGACGTGACGGCGATGGCATCCCTCTCTAGGGTGTAGGGTGGACGGCTACTCTAAGGAGGAAAGAGAGAAAGACCTTTGTATGCATAGAGAGAGATGGAGAGAGTTTAATCCATCTTGAAATTATAAGTGTATTCTAAAAGACAAGGGCTACCCATCCTTTTAGATGCACATGGATCTGAATCCATGTGCTCTCTTAATCTACGGTGTAGATTAAAATCTTATTAATCAATGACCACGATTTGTTGCTCTAAAAAAGAAACAACAATTAGTTTAAAATAAATTAACTATATCTTTTCAAGATAATAATTAATTGATTTTAAAATTAATCAATATACATAGATAATGTGAAGACCAAGTCCTTATACCATAAATGGGGTGCTCATCCCCCCTCTCGAACAAGTCAAGGTGGACGACCACCATAAAGGGATTAAGTCTTCCTATATATATAATATGCAACAACAATTATCGCATCATAAATTCACAAAGTAATTTTCAAAAATAACCTTGTGAAAATTTCAACCGTGCCATTGACTAATATGAATCATATTCATACATCCAACATAATAATAAATTGAATTTAAAATTAATTGTCTAATGTGAATCCAATTCACAATAAAATTTAATTTGTAATTCTATATACAATTAAATCTCTCCAATATATTATAAATTATATTTTTAATATTCATGATTATTGGGGAAAGTGATATTTTCATTAATCATATCTTTGATAAATAAATACTATTTAATTATCCAAGATAAACCTTCTCACGTACCTAAATAATATGAATTATATTCACATTATTCGCATCTTTGATAATTAAATCACATTTAATTATTTTTAAACTCTCCTTATATGGCCAAATAATATGAATCAAACTCATATTATCCATGATAATTAAATCACATTTGACTATCATTTTTTCTCAATGCTCAGACACATTATCAACAATGAATTATCCTTGATCTCTTTCAAGAATAATGTTCTTTCTCTGCGGATACTTGAAGATAAGGTCAGGACAATTGTACGTTCCACATATATTGACTTGGATATTGAGATCACATCTCAAATCCAGATCTTGGGGATCTCTTATAAATGTTTGATTAAATCAAAACCGTAAATCTAATCTTATCATTGCATCTGAATCGTATTTAGATCACTGTCTAACATTTGGATCACGATTAGATTACTTATCTATGGAGAGGAGTCACTAAAATCCAGTCATTTGTCATTACTCCCTCGGAATGGAAGCGTCATAGTTTTACAATCATTTATGATCACATCATACTCAGGTATTTATAATACATGTATATCCTACATACCAGAAGACCTATAATAAAGCCGAACTTTTACATCTATTTAGATTGTCTCCTTCGAGGTTTTATTATTAAGTTTCTCATTTGATCATTGGAGTCCGTATCAATCATATACTTTCCAAAAGCATATATCATACCCATGTATTGATCATATACTTTCCAAAGCATGTATCAAACTTACAAATTCAGTTAAGCTTTCAAAGCAAGACGTTTGTGCACGGAATTTGATCTCAATATCTCATGAGTGATCTCAGATCTTCCGGTTCAGTAAATGAACATGTATGATCTCTTTGTGAGATCGTATTACTCATATGCCCTTATATGCACACCAGTGCGCCGGTGTATAGACCTTGATTAGTCTATCAACCTATCGGTCTACCAAATGTACATACTCACATGTGTCTCTGGTCCGAGGATCCATGCCTATATCGTGACAGCATAGGTATTTGATTATCTCGATCTCGTTAAGTCAACTCTTTGACCTAATTTTTCTAACACCTTTGAATCTCTATTCCTATGCAAAGGACCTACATCAAGAGGTCGGTTAGATATCAGCCCATGAGAGTAAGGATTGCCATATCCTACTCAGGTCGAAGATCATCTCTTAACAATCATTTGACGGTGCTTGATGAGTCTTCAATCTAACTCTTTAGATATCACCCAAGCACTAGCCTCTATGATTTAAAAATTGAATCAACAACAGTATGATCATCAAGATGGGCATGTAGATAACCCTAATTGTACTAAGGGACCTATTAGTCAAATTAGTTATTCTTCATTTCAGATAAGAGAATGATATCTGCAATACTATAATGGCTTGCTATGGGCTCGCATGTCCAACAATACTAAATGCCTTATTTGCATAAATCCACATGTGCATTCTCTTTCTTAACAATTTAAGTTAACTTCAGATGCATACCCCTTGCGATCTTGCACTTGAAACTATGTTGGTGTAGATCTCCGGATGTGTGATCTTGCTTCTATGGTATTAATCCTAAGCAAGTATTCGTATTTATTGGTTAAGTGTGTAGTTATCAACTCTAATTCACCACGATGATCATTTAAATAGCCATTTATTCATAAAAATACTATTAAAATCAATGATATGACCAGCAACTACGGGCTCGAAGTCGTAATATTCTTATTCAACTCGACGATAGCAAACGCAAGTGAAAATAAATCATTATTTGCATCAATATATAGCTATCACCATGTACATATGCCTACCATATCTCCCATACAAATGCATTCCATCGATACTTAAAACCGATCGAAAAAATCTAAATGCTCTACGTCATGGACCAAAGCAATAAAGAATCTCTGAAAGTGTACATTCTTTGTGGTTTCGCACAGTTTTGTATGAAGCCATATACATGTTCGGAGATTATGTCATTGTAGACCATGAACAAATAAATCTCTGAACATTATGATAAATCCATGTTCCTGTAAACATTATCCATTGCATGTATCCTTGCATTTCAAGTTGTCATAAATTTGATATTCATCTTCAACTCATTATTTATTTATACATAATAGCACATGGGGCGATACTAACATGTGCTTTAAATGAGGACAATATGTATTGTGCTACAAAAATAGATGTGTATTGATGGTGTCTGACTAACAGTACATGGTTCATGCATGTATGCTCTCCTCATTACCCTGAAATCTCCATAATTTTCTCTTAGATGCAAACGCAACATAAACACATGTACCGGTCAGAAATTGTTTGTTTGAGGCTTTGGGTATTGAACATGATTTTTTATACTCTGTTATTTAAGATAATATTGAAAATCTTTCTTTGATTTGTAGCTCCTACCCAATATTCTAGTTCAGAATCATCGGTAGGAGCACTTTGTCACACTATAAAGGTAACATTTTCTGCCTCTAAAATTTCATGATCCAATATAGGAGGTAACTTTTCCATCGGTACTTATGCAGCATCCTCATTATTCACACAAAATGTGTTTCCTTTATCTTCATTCTCTAAAGCCAACTTTGATGACCATATATGAAATCATGATGTGTTATTATTTGTGGTTTCTTTGTCTGGTGAATGATATTCAATATCAATTTCTTCTATATCTTCTTCATATATTTGTGTCTCAACTATTGAAAGATGTGTTGGCTCGATTAAGAGGTATTTTGGTTTAGGGGAGGATAAAATTATTTTTTTAATTTAAATGTGAGTATATTACCTCGATGATAACAACACGTTTCTTGATCGAGGGGGATGGCTTGGACAAAGAGGTGGATGAACCTCACTTTGTCTATCAAATCCATCATTGTTAAAGTGGATTTATTATCAGAGATTAAATCGGGTAGAATGTTGATCCTTCATACAACCAATTACATGTTAATGTAAGGATGTATCAATCTCGTGGAACAACAATGGTTTTGGAAACTCGGCCCAATACATCAATGTGCGTTGTATGGTGTGGGAATATAATCGCACGCTTTTGACCGCTAATACAATCTACGTGATAATTAGAGACACTCATAGATCCATCCTTATACTTTAATATAAGAGCATTGTTGGATGCCATATCTCATGAAAAATCTTATGAGTTTGATAATTAGATATAATTTTAGAGGGTACTAAAATAATTGATGAACGAATAAAATTGAATGCAGTGTGTATATATACACATCAATGAGCAACTAAATATGTGTGTGAGAGAGTTTTTCAAATGTTGTTACATCAAATATGTTGTTCTTTCTGAGGTTAGCTTTGGGAAGGGGGAGGATGGTGCAGAGAGAGGGTGAGCGAGGGGGTGAGGGAGACAAAGGGAAGGAGACAGAGAGAGAGGGAAGGAAAGGGAAAGCAACTTCGGCGGATGGCGGGAGGAGAGCTTCGGCGGACGCAAGGGCTGGTGTAGATGTCGAGATGTACGAGGTTGAGGGCGAGGAAGGCTGGTCCTTGGTCGAGGCGAAGAGGGGTTGAAAAAAGAAAAGAGTAGAGGCAGGCCGGTGTTTTCGGTGTAGTGATGTTGGTCACTTCGCCAGATCGTGCGCCAAGGATATCATGTGCTTCAAGTGTAATGGAGTGGGGCATCGGAGGTTTGTTTGCCACCGCCGGGGGACTTGGCGGCCAAAGTCCCAGCCATCTGATATTGACGCAATGGTCAAGGATCGGCATCTAGTCTCGGATGCGTATGCTGGGGACACGGTAAGGGCGATGGAGGACCTTGTGTTGTTGTTGGGTTCAACCTTCGAAGGAGACATCGTGGCTTTCGGTGTGGCATTGTATGCGCCCGTAGACTCTGATGAACGCCAAATCTACCTCTTTAATGATCGTAAATTTATAGTATAAGAGGCGGATTTCGGTCATCAAAATACCACAATCTTTGAATGTTGTGGAATATTTTACTTGGCAAGTTTACCAAGGTCGAACACAGGAAACGGTGATTTTTAGTTGCGTGGTCTTAAGTCAAATTAAATAATCAATCAATGGTCGATTAATTTCTGTGTCGAAAAATATATACAATGCAATGAGATGCAGATGCAAAGAAATATACAGAGAAAATGAAGCACTGGATCTGTGATTTAGTGAAGTTTCATCCTCAAATAAATTTATCAATTAATCCTCAAATACTATCACAGATCGAATAATATCAAATCCAGTGGGGTGTATCAAATTAATCCCTGATGCAAGTATAGGCTATCAGATTAATCCTGCAATGATTTTATCTCCAAAATTCTTCAAATTATATTCTTAAGAAATGTTTGCAGTTCACAAGTTAATAAGCCTAATAAATCTGCTTGATTTAACCCCTGCAAAATTTAAGTCCTCAGATCTGAAATTAATTTCATCATTGCATAAATCAAGACCCTGCAAAATAAGTCGTCAAATTTTTCAAGAAAAAAATGGCACAGGTATGTCAAAATTGAGCCTGCAAGTCAAATGAGATCTTCGAATAATAATTACTAATAAACAAACTCAGATCTGAACACAAGCAATGCTAAATGATAGAGCACTGAATTAGCTTCAAAATGACATATTATACGCTAAAATCGGAGTTCTTATGAAAAAGATATGATAAAATGAAATTCCAGGGAATAAAATGTAAATAAAATAAAGTTTTCCTTGCAAAAAGGTCCCTGGGAGGACTTATCTGTAAATAATAAAAACTTGAGGGCCATTCTGTAATTTACCCACGACAGGGGTACATGTGCAATTTCAGAAAGTTTTAGGGGCGTCCGTGCAATTTTTCCCAGAACGCAGGCTGGAGGCTTGGTCAGGAGACTGAGGCTCGGGCGGCCGAGCCTGAGGTTCGGGCCCGGGGCAGAGGCTCGGGGGTCCCGAGGCTCAGGCTCGGATGGCAAACTGTGGCTCGGTAACGAGGCGGAGGCCCGGGCAACGGAGCTCATGCTCGGATGCCCGAGCCTACGTGGTGGAGGGAGGCGCTTCAGGGGCCCCGAGCCTCGAGGCTGGGGCCGAGGCTCGGGGAGGGGCGCGTGTCAGCTCCAAGGCCGTCGGATCAAGGGAAGGCCCTTGATCCTACGGCAACTGTACGATGGAGGTTGAGCGTGGCACCCTCCGACGGCGAGGGCGAGGTGGCGGGGCAGCGGTCGTGCGACCCGCGACAGCTGCGCGCGGAGGGCGATGGCGGTCGGCGCTGGCGAACGCAGGCGGAGGCGACGAGTTGGCTCGGCCGAGCGATGGTGGCTGGCGTCGAGGCGCGGAGGCGGAGCGAAGGTGCTATGTGGCGGTGGGCAAGGTGTTGCGTGGCGGTGGGGGGTTCGAGACGGAGGCTGGTGTTCGGCGGAGGAGGCGAGGTCGGAGGCGAGCGGAGCTCGGTCGACACACGGCCGAGCTGCTGCGGAGCGGTTGACGGCGGAGGAGGGCTCCGTTATGCGCGGAGGAGCTGGTGGGCGGTGGAGCTTCGAGCTCCAAGGATGTTGATGGAGGTGGAATCGCCTGCGGACGGAGGAGCGGAGCTCTCTTCCTGGTCGTTGCCTCAGAGGAAAGGCGGTCGTCCTCGAAGCTGTGCTTACTGACGGGGAGGCTACACGGAGGTCGGCTCCGCGGATCACGCCGATGCGGCCGCTATCACCGGCACTGTAGGTTGATGGCGGATGCGGTGGAAGGCCGGTGGCGAGGAGCCTTATAGGAGAAGGATGAAGGTTGGTGTTACGAGGTGCGGGCAAAGGTGGAATGGCGAGTAACGGCGGAGGTTGGTAATGGCCGGAGTAAGCGGGGGTGGCGTTACGAGGGGGGCGAAGGTGGAATGGCTGGGAAGGAGAAGATGGGGTCACGTGCTTGGCACGTGTCCCGACGGTCTGGGAGAGAAGTGGAAAAGTGGGGTGCCACGTGGCACGCCCAGGGGCTTCCACGTGGCACCCCAAAAAATTTTCAACTTTGGAGAGGGAAAAGAGATAAAAGAAGACCTTGGATCAAAAAATTTCCTTCACGAAAGTTGTTTGTCTCGACGAGATCTACAACTTTCATGAAGGACCCATGAGCAAAAGAGGTCATCTGTGAGAAGTGGTATTTTTGGCGGTTCTCATGTGTATAGAAAATCGATATTTTTGGATTTTGTATTTTTTTGGTGGTTTTAAAAAGGATAAAAAATATAGAAAAAATACGATAAAATACAAGAAAATTAATTACACACTAATCTAATTTTTGGATTTTTAATAAATAAGAAATTAGGAAAATAAAATAGAAGTAAGAAACATACAAATTTTGTACAGACAGACAACGGACACTTTGACTCGGTTAGTTTCTTTGAATTCAGTTTTGACCTAGATTTGGATTTTTGAGTTTCTTATTAAAACTTTCATCAAAGGACACAAATGAAAAAGAAATAAATTTAAAAGAGTTAATTAAGCACATAAAAACTCAGGTCAAAATTAGCAAAAAGTTAAAATGCGCAAAAGAGGCCCAAATCCAACTTTCACATATGAGCTCCGAGTTTTACGAAATTGGTCTTGTTTTGAGGTTATTTGAAAATGGAGTACTTTAAAAGTGAGTAGACCAAAATCGGACACTGTATGTGGGAGATATGCTCATTTTAGTCTGTCAGATGTGAAATTTGACTTTGGGATTATTTGACACTTATTAGGGTTAGTAATTTTTTGTATTTTTTATTTAATAAGGTTAGTAATATCTATACAATGGAGGTGGTTTTGGATCAATTGGAGTTAGGATGAATTAACTAAAAATGTGAGAAGTTAGCGGCTTTTTTGGGCTAATTTACACTGGGGATGCAATTATGCATGATGAATGCAGATATTATTCACACATGCATGATGGCTAATAATGCTCTATTAATGATTAATTACAGGTGAATGATGGGGAACAGAGCCTAAATGACCAATTTTAGCATGATGAATATGAGATTCATCAGACTCTCTGAGCGAGAGGAGACACATCTCTTAAGGGGCGACATCAATCCTGTGGTGGATCGAACTTGGCGGAGGTCACGATTTCGTGACGGTGCTGAACTTGTTGCACAACCGATATCAAGGCGTATTCGGATTTCTGGGGTTCCGTTGAGGTGTAGAGGCCTTCGCACTCTCCAAGCGTGCTTGATGCCTTTGGGAGAGGTGGTCGCGGTCCTTTCTGATGGCCTCAAACCAGGCGGTAGTTCTGAAGTCTTGGTGGAGCTGTTGGGGCCGTCTTGTCCTTTGCCGGAAAGGACGACCTTGACTGTGGGCCAGACATCATTCCTTCTCGGTCTTGCGGTGCTGGATGATCTCTCTTCGGCATCTTCAGTGCGTCTGGGAGGTCTGGGGTCCCCTTAAGCAGGGGAGGAGGAGAGGTGGAGAAGAAAGCACCGCCGGTCGCGGCGGAGGAGGAAGCCGGATACCCACCGTCGTTTCAGTTACCCGGTGGGGAGGGGGAGCCGCAATTCACGGAAGCATTAAATGGAGGAGTCACTACATGCAATGACTATTGCAGGCAAAATAAGGTATCATTTCAAATTCACGGCAGCAATAACTCGATGGGGGATCGATTGCTAGAAAAATGGAAATTGCCATGCACGTCTCCTTCAAAAGCCATGCATGATGACGTGGATGGAGGGGCTAGAGTAAATAAGGCTGTATCTAATCTTTCCTTGGTGAACGTTACAAATTACGCGGAAGGTGCGAGTCCAACCAGGAAGACCACAATGTCGTGTGGTTCTGGGACAAGGAACGAAGTCAGCATTGCTAATTCGGCTCCCATGGTATTTACGGTTGACTTCTCTCGCTACTCCGGTCTCGATCGGGCAGTGGCAATTGGTGCAAGCAGGGACACGTGTCCAGCCGGGGAGAGAGGTGTATCTTCCTTGGTTGGTTCCGAGAGTGGGGCAAGAGGGTGCTGGATGCGATCGGGGAAGTGGGAGAGGAGAAGAAGACTGGGAAGGGGGAGAGCAGTGGAGAGACTCTAGAGACCGCCTTACTTGAATGTGAGTTTAGTAAACTCGAGAAAAAGACGCCGTGTAGAAGGGGGTTTGGAGCTTCTAGGAGCCGTCCAGACAGGAGTTGAGCCCTGTTCCTCGGGGTAACGGTTTTTGTTAGACTACATTGCATCTGAAGAAGATGGAGTGCCAGTAGAGAATGTAACAGTGGAAGGTTTACGTCAACGAGTGGCTCATTGCGTCCAGGTGGAGTTGGCGGGGTAAGACCCCTTTGTTAGCAAATGAAGACCATCTCGTGGAATGTACGCGGTCTGGGACAGCTGGAAAAGAGACGGGTTGTCAGATCGTTTATAGATGAGTGGCGAGCAGATGTGATTTTCCTACAGGAAACAAAGCTTGAGACGTGGGACCTTCCTCGTTGGAGGTCATTATCTGGAACTAGACTTTCAGAGTTTAGGTCAATCCCTTCAGTTGGTTCGTCGGGAGGCATCCTTGTTTGTTGGAATGGTGACTTATTGGAGTTGAGGGATTCAGTGGAATCTCAATACTCATTGTCAGTGGTTCTAGTGCGCAAGGCCGATGGTGTCCGCTTTCTCCTTTCTGCAGTTTATGGGCCCTCTGGTGCACGTGCCGGCTCGAGCCTTTGGGAGGAACTTTGTTTGGCGCGGGAGAGACATGAAGACCTTCCGTGGCTTATTGGTGGGGACTTCAATATCACCTTACTATCATCAGATCGACCCCGGGACTGAGGTGGGTTGGATCCTGGATCACATGCCTTTAGAGAATTTATTGAGGAGCGCTCATTGCAAGTTTTTGATGCTTTGAACTCCCTCTATACGTGGCGGAATAAATCCTCAAGATCTAGGCTAGACAGGTTTCTGTGTTCGACAGAGTTGTTGGAACATTTGCACTTAGGACCTTGTAGTTTTTGATATTTGCATTTCTACCCCTGTACATTGTGGACACGTGCATCGACATGTGATATCTTGGAGAAATTGCATATTGTGGCCCGTAGATTCTGTATGTTCATGAATGAACGATATTTTTAGATATTTGCAAATATGCCCCTGTGAGTGTTTTTAATTGAGCATGTGTTGAATATCATGGGCATTTTACACTTATGCCCCTGGACTTTTAGCACCCGTTGCTAATAGGTCCAGGAACTTACAGTATTTGCATTTGGGTCCCTGAGTGCCCAGAACACGTGCTCCGCACGTGAGATCTTGGACTTTTTGCACCTGAACCCCCTGTGTTTCTGTGTTTGTTGTACATAGGCCCCCAAAACATATTTTTATGACAAATAGGTCCTTGTGACTGTGGGCTATTATTTATTGTAAATAAAATATCAAATCATCTCCAAATTAAGTGAAAATTTGATACGTGGCTCTTGCCACTGTTAGAATTTTCACTAATTTTTGGGAAATTTTTGGAGCCCTTTTATTATTTTTAAAAATTCAAAAACACCTCTTCTTCTGTCTGTCCAGATATAAAAATCACAAAAAAATATTAAAACCTTCTCAAAAATTCTAAAAAATTATATTTTGTGTGTTTTGGTTTGTTTGATTTTCCGACCAATTTTGGTCATTTTTGGATTAATAGAAAATATAAAAATTGAAAAACTTTGAAAATCTTATAAAAATTTTAGTAAATCACAGAAAAATCAAAAATTAATAAACTCAGTCCCTGATTGTTCCTTTTTGTTTCTACTTTATAGGAAAAATACCTCCAGGCTTTCGTAGGGTCATTTGGTATTTTATCTTGGTCCTTGAAGCATGGCTGGACAGTATTCATTGATTTTTGCCTTGTTTCATTTTTATAAAATCCCCTTAAAATCAGAAAATATCAAAAATTAATCAAAAACAGTAAAAAATTCATAAAATCTAAAAACATTTTTGTTTAATTTTTTGAGCATTTTAGAGTAATTAAATAATTGTTGATAGTTTCTTGTTTTTCTTGTTTTACTATTTTCTTTATAACTAAAAATTCCAAAAAATATAAAAATATTAAAAATCCACCAAAATTCTTTGTTTATATTTTATTTGTTTCTCGACTACTTCGTAGGCCGGAAGTCCATCACGTGCTCTCCGAGTTCGAATCTGGGTGCTATACCAGGTTAATCCTATAGCTAGGACTGCTAGTTTGAATTTCTCGTGTTTTATCTTTTTAGTGGTCCGAATAATTTTTCTTGTTGAGCTCTGAGTCCCGAGCGACTGAGGTCGCAACGACCGCATATATACCTGATTTACCTTAGTTGTTCGAGCAGCTCATCAATGGCCACGACCTTATGTGAATTATAATCAATTGCATGTCCGGGTTGAGCACGTGCAGGGAGATTTTCTAGAATAATTTGTGAAAAGGCTCCAAACTTTAGTAAATTCCATCCAGATCCTTGTAGCAGGTGATCGATTGGGCTTGAGGCACGTGCCTGGCGAAGTTACAAACCAGCCCCCAACTTTTTGCTATTGAGCACTCATACCCTTAGCATTTTTAATATTTGCATACATACCCCCTATTTTCAGGCTAATTACATCAACATCCCTATAATTGCATATAATTATTATATCTACTCTATACATCATAAGTAAAATCTAAAATACATATAAATACCATATATTACACTCTATACAGTATTAACAAAAAATAATAAATATAAATACTTTTTATCATTTAATAAAGCATTAAAAATATGCAAAAAGATAACAAACATTAAAAACTCATAAAAAAATTTAGAAAAACGTTTTCAAAAATCATATAAAAATCACTTTTAGCATATTTTACCATATTTTTCACATAAACCCAAAAACAAAATAAAAATAAAATATAAAACCCATAAAAATCACATAATTCATAAAAAACTTTAAAAAATCATAACTAACTCTTTAAGAATCTCTTAAAACGCATAACCTATCAATTTGAAGATAATTTCATCTACTTTCCAATAAAAATAAAATAAAAATATTTTGTTACTGTTGGCTACTTAATAATCAGAAAACGTCACAGTTTTCAATAAGAAAATGGTCTTTTTCCTTAAAAACAAATCAAAGTCATAAAAATACTAAAATCACATTCAAAATCCTTATAAACAGTAAAACAAATTTAAAACATAAAAATTACAAAATAAAATTCAAATAAAAAACATTAAAAATAAAATAAAAATCAAGAATCTCTTTTACCTTAGGTTTTTCTACCGATTTTCCCTAGTATAAAACAGTTTGCCTCCCTATACATCTTGTTTAGGAGTATAAATAAAATAAAAGAAGATTAATTAATCATTAATCTTTTCTGTAAAAACTCACATGGTCGATACAAATACCGAAATCTCTCTCTGATTCTTTTACAGGTTGAGAAGATAAGTTATTAGGTGATATATGTGCAAATATATATTATTCCCATTGATGATCCTTTGTCCCCATCCGCGGGAGGAGGGGCATGTGCTGCCACAGTAGAAACCATATCCCACTAACAAACCCACGGGTGGAGGGAGCCCTTCGTCCACTGGAACCCTGCAATGTCCGTCCAGCTTTGCCTCTCAAGATGGTCGCAGTCTGGGGCTCCGTCCCACAGATCGTAGTGGGGTTTTCTCAGCAGATTCCAATATAATATAAAAACGACAAGGGATCACCCCATCCCACAGCCTATAAATCTCTCACTCATCATCGGACATTGACCCTATCTACGTACGTACATTCTCTGCTCTCACAACTGAAGCACAGTCAGAGATGACCTCTCCCAATCTCCACCCTCTCCCGTTGCTCCTCCTATCTATCGTCCTGCTGCTATCCTATCCATCCCTTGCAGCATCCGCCAAGTGCCACAAAGACGACAGGAAGGCCCTCCTCGCCGTCAAGTCCTTCTGGGGCACCGCCAACTCCCTCTCCAACTGGGGCACCACTCCTGATTGCTGCCACTGGTCCGCCGTCATCTGCGACAGCTCCACCGGCCGCGTCATCACCCTGCACCTCGGATGGGACTCCAGCATCAAAGGTACCATCCCCCCTGCTCTGGCAGACCTCCCCTTCCTCTTTCACCTCATGCTCCGTTATGTTCCCAATCTCGTCGGCCCCGTCATTCCTGCCCTTGCTCGCCTCACTAGGCTCAACTCCCTCTGGCTCGGCTCTAACAGCCTCTCCGGTTCCATACCCATATTCCTAACCACAATGCCCAATCTCGAGTTGCTGGAGCTCTCCGACAATAAGTTCACCGGTTCCATCCCCCCCGAGCTCTCATCTCTCACGAAGCTAAAAGTTCTCGGCCTCGACGGCAACGAGCTCACGGGAACGATCCCATATTCCTTCGGTAAGTTTGAAGCAGGGTTATCCCTCTCCCTCGCCGGCAACAACTTAACGGGTACTGTGCCCAAATCTCTGGGCGCGCTCGATTTCTTGTACCTGGACCTGTCAAGGAACAAACTCTCCGGCGACGCATCGTTCCTGTTCGGCCGCTCTCCAAACGCTTCTCTCATTAATATCTCCAACAATATGTTTAAGTTCGATCTAAGCAAGGTGCGGTTCCCGCTGGGGCTGGCAACCATCGACATCAGCCACAATAGGATCTATGGGAGGATTCCACGACAGATTGCTGAGCTGCCGAATCTTGAAGCGTTTAACGTGGCGTACAATAGGTTGTGCGGAAAGATCCCTACGGGGAAGACTCTCCGTCATATTGAGCAGTGGTCATACGTTCATAACAAGTGTCTCTGCGGCACCCCTCTGCCGTCATGCGAGTGATCATGGACGTTGATCGGTGATGCTCATGTTTTAATTTCGCATTATGTTGCTAGTGGCCTTCTGCAACCATGTGACTGGTCGTAATAAAAATATTAAATTTAGATGCTGTTAGATTCGAGGTTTTTTTTTTCCGAAACTTTTGCATGTGTGTTGTTATAAGATTAAATAAATAGAATGTGCTTTTCTTATCGGATTAACTACAGCTGACACATCAGCAGATTTATTTTCAAATTGATCAAGATCGAACTACTAAAATAAAGTATACAAAATTCGACAATTATATCATACAAACATCGATTTCGAATAATTCCATACTCGATGGTTTTGTCATACGTCGAATTGCTCACACCATTTTCGATGTGTGTAATAAGGGGGATATAAACAATATTTCATATATTTATATCACTTCCGATATAAATAAATAGAAATCCTAAATCTAGTGTTCCTCCTCTTTTGAACAACAAATCCTTCCCATGTCTGTCACACCTCCTACCCCTCATTTGAATGGTAGCACCTCTGTCCATCTACATCTCCACTACATACTCCGGTATGTAATAAATATATGCTAATCATAACCTCTAGAGTAGATCAAGATTTGACGTAATCGACAAGGAATAAAGTAGAGAGAGATAAGGTCTTTTATCTACAAAAATCCAGAAAGTCAAAGTTCATATGTATATATTCATCATTTTGCATATTGTACATATCTTCTACTCTTTTATTTATAAATAAATCAAGTTCACATAAAAAAATTTCTTCTTGAAACTTGAACATAAAAATAAGTTCTAAATAATAAAATAATTGCAAGAAGAAGCCTTGTACAAAATAAGAGAAATAACACTCTGAAAAAATCATAAAGCCAATACTGACAGATCAATATCTACTCCATCAAAATTCAAAATAAATCAAACTCATTTTCATTGTGTTCAAAATTAAATAATCTTGAAAATGAAAGTAGTTTCATAAAAATCAGAGTTAAGATGTGAAAGATGACTTTTTGGAGTGTTATTGTACCTAGTGTCTATATTGTATTTTTCTAAGTTCATATATGTTTATGCTATTTATATAAAATAAAAATAAAAGAACAAAACTAAAAATACCTAAAAAATAAGTATATTTATGCTATATGAATAATATACCTATATTGTACGTAGTACTATTTAATTAACCTATTAAATTAGTTCACAAAAATGAAAAAATATATTCAACATCCTTAAATTATTATGTAAATTAATAAAAATATAAAATTATATATTTATTTTTAAAAATAAATTAATTAAATTATGTATGTTATATATATTTATGTATTTATACATATGAATAAAGGGTTTTATATATTTTACCCTATTTAGTTAACTTATTTAATTTATTTAAAATCACTAAAAATAGTTTGATAATTTATAAACATTATTTATTTAGTTTTTTATTCAAATCTATCTTTATTTCTTTTATTTGTTTTTATTTATTTTTGGTGTTTTTCCTTATAGTGTTTGGACCCATTAGGATCTAGACTCCTATTGGTTGGACCCCTGTCTGTTGACCTGGGTCAACTCTCCATTTTGATCCAAAATCCAAATAACATCCTGACTAGCTTCTTTCACTGATTTATGTTGACCTGATCAGATGATCTTCTCGCTTAATTTCTACACCCAAATAAACTTGGGTTATCAGATTCCCTCGCTCGATTAACCTTTCCCTTTGGTCTCAGTTTGTGTGCCCCATCTCTTTTTGAATTTCATCTCTCGCCACCTCTATAAATATACCACCATATCCCATTTTCACCCTTAATCCATTTCTAAGAGGTTTTAGTGCCTAAAATCATCACCTGGAGAGTACCTGAGGTGACAGATGAGGCGCCCCACGATCGTGATCGTGCAAATTCATCTAAGGAACGAGATCCAACATTATTGTCAGAACTTTTCGGTGAGCTCAGCTTCTTCAACCATTCGTCACCGAATCGAGGCCATCATCCTTCCATTTCCATCGTAGTTTAGTATAGGTTTAATCTAGTTTAATTCTTACATTTAAATTTATCTATTTTATTCGAATTTCAAGTAGATCAGTAAGATTTCACTCAACCTCCAATCTGCTTGATCGGAGGTCCATTTCAATTCAATTTCATCCCAAATTGCTCTGATCATTTCTCTGACTTATCTCACTTCTTCATCACTCTATTCCACAATCTGATCAACCTTAGATCGGTCAATTTGAGGAGATTTGGTTTCAGCCTTCCATTTTCTCATAACCCGACTCATTTACTCCCTTTTCTTATTATTTTTCTTAATTAACCACCGCCGGAGTTTCACCTCTGAATAAGTTTATTTGCATGAGAAAGTTGCTTCATCTGGAGTTGTGATCAGCACTTGGGAGTCGAAGTGCACATTTTACATAGCTTGAGCTCCAGATCCCTGATCAACAGGATCCATACCTGTTTCTCACCTTGTATCGATGCAAAACGTCGTCAGACTCTTCTTGAAGTCTTTAGGTGTTGGATTGTAGGTGGATCTGAGGAGTAAGAGAAGATCGAAATTCATCGGAGAAGATACTCATCGGCATTCTTTCAGATGCCTTGATCTCCATTAGATCAAGAACACTCTTCTCCAAATTGTATCTAAGCCATTCATCCAATCCCAAAAGCGAGTTGTATGATCGGATCCTCCAAACGCATTCTCAAACAAAAGGGAATCATTCAGTACATAGATAGATTGTGTTGTTGTCTCGTTGTCTCAACTCATAAAAGTTAAAACATCGCAAACAAGGTTTATATCCATTCAAGGTCAAAGAGAATACATGTTGATTAGGGATGAGCTGACTTGATCGACTTTCTGAAACCGCGTGATTTTGTCAGAACTGAAAGGTTGTTGAAACTACAAACTCGAGCCAAGTCGATAATTCGAACAAATATTTAATTCATGGATCGACACTACTGAAGTTTGTGTATTTGTGTGGTTTGGATATGAAAACTCGAGACTTTGTGGGTATGTCTGCTACAAACCCTCACCTGATTCATCTTGAATTGTTCCCTCTTCCTTCATTATTATTCATCTTTTTCTTGCTCGAGACTAGCAAGATTTAAGTATGGGGGGTGTGATGAATCTCTAGTTCATCCTATTTACTCGTAATTAAGCAAAAATTGATGCATTCTACATGTGTTTCACATCATATTATGCGTGATTCGTAACAACGTCCCATCTCAGATAATGTATACAAAATAACAACTTGAAAACACATATCTTCATAAAAGGGTGCCAAATAAATTAATATCTTCACATATGCTATAATACAAATACACAGACAAAAGTAATAATATTTATCCTCTAATTTTTCAATATTAGTAACAAATGCAATTACATAATACCATAATGACTGATGATGTTCTCTTAAAATATAAAGTTATGTTCAAGTGATTATAACCCTAGATAAACCTATGTCAATGAAGTATTTACAAAACTAGAACTGCATTATCAATCACCAGATAGATGATATGATATAAACTTTATATTAGCAATTAATAAGTCACTTATATGATTATCATAGTACTTAGTAATATATATATATATATATATATATATTTAAACACCTAATCTATAAACTTGGTATACAACAACTAGACAGTCTATTAAAAACTTTATTCAATCTATACTACAAAACAAGTCAAGACCTATTATTTTTAATAACATATGTGGTATGACTAAGTACTATATGCTTGAGCCAAGAAAGAAATCCACCCACGTGAATCTCCTTTCTTACCCCATGCAAGAACGACCAATTTGCACCATATTTATGATATAATTTTTTGCATAGCATCAATGTCTAAACTTTCTTCATACTTTCATTGCAAGCAACTACCATCAGATCCTGAGGTCCCTCTCTGCTATGCTTTATCAAACGACCCCTTGGCTCCTCCACCTTCTGCATCGGGAGGGTGCACATATAGCACGAGATACACTTTTCGACGATCTCGCCCCCTGTCCCTAGACCCGAATCGTCTCTCGTTCCCGGGACGGGGCCGAAGCCACCTCCCCTCTGCTGAGCTTCGGGTCCTTTTTTCCTCCCCACCCTGCGAGACTATTATATAAGTCTTCTCATGAGCCCGCTATAAAAAGGGGGTGAGGGATTTGAAATGAGGCATGAACTATGGTGCCCACCACTACACGAGACTCTCCGCTCCACCTTGCGTGCCCTCGCCCATGTGTGCGGCCCCAAGCGCTTCCTGCATCGTCCAACCGTGCCTTCGTCCACGTGGCCCCTCCTCCCTAGCCGTGTCGTCGCTGGGTACACCTCTCCTCTGCTCCAGCCGCCCTCTTGTTTGGCCGCACACAGCCCCGCAGCCCTGTTCTGCTCCCTCGCCTGGCCACGCGCAGCCACTCACGTAGCCTCGCGCCTGTTGCGCCCTCGTTCTCCCATGCTTTGCTGAGAAGAGAATTTCCTTTCTCTCTAACTTACGCTTTATTCGTTTGTTTTTTCTTCTAGTGCATTTGAACATTTTGGTATTTGCAAAAGTCTTTCGTTTCTAATGGATTTTGCCCTCATTTGAATTTGTTATTACGACAGTATCATCTGCATTTTTGTTAGTTTGGAATTTTGGTTCTGTAGTTTTATAATCAGTTCAACTATATACTTTGCACTTCAACTCTTAGTTTTCTTAGTAATTGCATCTACATCCCTAGCATGTCGCTTTGAGCACACAAAAAATGATTTAAAAAATCGAAACATTCCTTAAAAAAATTAGAAGCATTTATATCATTCTAAACTAATTTTCACCTTAGTTGAAGATCTTTTAGTACAAAATTTAAAACACTTTCATATTTTCCCGCATTAGAAATCACATTGAGTTTTAAAAAAATGCAAATTTGTGTAGTCTCTATGGATTCGAACCTCAACTTTCTCTTTACATTCATGCATGTTCACTTGAACAGGTAGTTGTAATTTATTTGTTTGATCTTGATTTTTCGTGGAACGACAACGACAAGATAAAATCATCATTTTAAACCGCGTAAAAATCAAGTCAACAGGCCCACAGAACTTGATCCAATAGCTGGGACCAGTTCTTTCTATTGTGACAAACCAACTTTTATGTGGGCCCTAGAGGATCCTCCTAAGGGGGTAAAACCCATTGTATGTAAATGGATCTTAGAAAGAGGAGATCCGATGGGAAGGTAGAGACCTTTAAAGTACCACTCGTAGCCAATGGGTACACACAAAGAGAAGGCATCGACTACGATGAGACATTCTCTCATGTGACCATGCTTAAGTCCATCAGAGCATTGCTAGATATAGATGTGCATCTTGAATACAACATCTGAAAGATGTACATCAAGATTGCATTCCTCCATGGATACCTCGAGGAGGATATCAATATGGAGCAACCCCAAGGCTTCATAACTGAGGAAGGCAAAGTGTGTAAAATGAAAAAATACATCTACGGTCTCAACAAGCTTCTCGTAGTTGGATAACCAAATTTGATGAAATCATAAATATTTATAATTTTGTTCATAATTTTTATGAACCATGTGTGAACAAGAAGCTCAGTGGGAGCACCATTGTATTTATCATGCTTTACTTAGTGGCATCCTTATCATAGGAAATGTAGTGTTAAGATCTGGCTATCTCATATATACCTTTGAGGTGAAAGATCTTAGATAAACCTCTTATATCTTAGGTATGAAGTTGTTCAGAAATAGAGAAAAAAGGATTTTGGAATTGTCTCAGCATGGATACATTAAGAAGATCTTGCAATGGTTCCATATGAAAAATTCCAAGAAAGGCTTCCTTCCCTTAAGATATGGTATACACCTATAAGGGATGGCTCCTCGAAGTATTGAGGAAAATAAGGTCATGGTTGGATGCCTTTATGCATTAGTTGTGGGAAGCCTAATATATGTCATGATATACACAAGGCCGGATATCTGTCATGTAGCGGGAGTGATAAGCTGTTACCAATCCTACTATGACGAGCAACAGTGGAATGTAGTGAAGAACATCTTTAAGTATCTAAGAAGGACTCAAGATTACATCTTGATCTATGGAGATAGTGATCTCCAAGTCTTAGGATACATAGATTAAGACTTCCAATCTGATAGTGATGGTCGTAAGTCAACTTCATTGTTTGTGTCTTGTTGAACGATTGCATTATGACTGGAGAAGTGAGAAACAGGGCACCACGGTTGATTCGATGATAGAAGATGAATAAATTATCGCATTAGATGCTCTAAAGGAAGCGGTGTGGTTGTACAATTTCATCTTGGAACTTGATGTAGTAACCTCTGATACTCTCATCCTGTTGCTCTACAATAACACGGGAGTCATAGCTCAAGCAAAAGAACCCATGTGGCATCAAAAGACAAACACGTAGAAAGAAATATCACATCATTCAAGAGATACAAAAGCATGGTGACATCATCATCAAGGTGGTCTCTACCAACAATGTTGATGATCCCCTTACCAAACCTTTATCCCAGAAGGTTTTGACCATCATGTAATGAGGATGAGTTTAAGGATTGTACCTTAATGATTCTAAGAGTCAATTGGAGATTATTGGACATATGAGTCCAGGACGAACCATTTCTACAATAAATATTATTGTAATCCTTTTTTATATATCAATAGAACTTATTGATATTCACTTCATATCTAAGATTAATGAATGAATGCACTTATAGGGTCCCTTAGTACAATTAGGATCATGTACCATAGTCATCTTAATAATCATAAATTTATTTATTCAATGGTTGAATCATAGATGTTGGTGATTTGATGATATCTAAAAAGTTAGATTGAGAACTCATCTAGCACCGTCAAATGAGTGTTGAGAAGGGATCTCCGTTCTAAGAAGGAGATGGTGATCCTTGCTCCAGAGGCTGATATCCGATCGACCTCTTGATGCATGTCATCTGCATAGGAATAGAGATTCGGAGATGTCAGATAATCTTAGATCAAAGAGTTGAGTTAACGATATCAAGATAACTAGGACCTATATCATATGCTATCATGATGCAGACACGCATACTCTGATCAGATACAGATGTGTTATTATGTGTCTAAGCATGTAGATTAGGCAGACCATTGGGTGATGACCTAATCAAGGTCTATACAATGGTGAGCTGGTTTGCATACGAGGGCATAGGAGTGATACAATCTCTCAAAGAGATCATACAAGTTCACTAATGAACCGGAAGATATGAGCTCACTGATGAGATATTAGGATCGACCAAATTCCATTGATGGTCACCTTGCTTTGGAAGCATGACAAGATTTGTAGGTATGACATATGC
This sequence comes from Ottelia alismoides, assembly GCA_037367405.1. Taxonomy (NCBI): domain Eukaryota; kingdom Viridiplantae; phylum Streptophyta; class Magnoliopsida; order Alismatales; family Hydrocharitaceae; genus Ottelia; species Ottelia alismoides. The sequence continues at coordinate 7,164 of JAZKJV010001445.1, read as the reverse complement.
TTTTGGAAAGCATGTGATCGATACCAACTCTCAATGATCAAAATGAGAAACTTAATGATAAAGCCTCAAAGAAGACAGTTCAAATGTGATCAAAACTTTGAGTTTATTCTAGGTCTTCTAATATGTAGGATGTACTAGTATTAGGAATCCTCAAGGGTGATGTGATCTTAGTCAATTGTATAACTATAACACTTCCATTCCAAGGGAGTAATGAAACAAGTTTGAATTTTAGTGACTCCACTCAAAAAATTGATTATCCAATCTTAGTCTAAATGTTAGGCATTGATCCAAATATAGTTCAGATTCAATGAGAAAATTAGATATTCTATTTGATTTGATCAGGTCTTCTCGACATGGATATGAGATTAGATCTCAGTGTCCAAGACATACATGAAATATATAGTCACCATGCCCTAATCTCCAAGTATCCGCAAAGAAAGCACATTGTTCTTGAAAGAGTTTACGAATAATTCTATTGATGGTAATATCTTAGCATTGGAATAATGATGATTAAATATAATTTAATGATCATTAAGAATGTGAACATGATTCACATTATTTGGACACATGTAGAGAGGTATATAAGATAATTAAATTTGATTTAATTATCATAGATATGATTAATGTGGATAGTATTATCCACAATAATTATATTTGTATTATGAATATAAGTCATAATATTACAGAGAGTTTAGTTGTAAATATAGTTTACAATTTATTAAGATAATGTGAATTAGATTCGCATTATATAATTAAATGTGAATTGGATTCACATTGTATAATTAAATGTAAGTGTGATTTACATTTAATATTGAATGGATGAATATGATTCATAATTATCAATGGCATGATTGAAACTATCACAAAATAATTTTGTATTATTTTGGTAAAAATCTAAGAAACAAAGTTGTTGCAAACATGTGAAAAATATGGTGAGATTTGATAATTTCATCCATATGGAAAGAAGAGAGATGTATTCCTTATATGGAGGGGACGACCACGTGGAAGGACTCCATGGTGGTTTTCCATCCTAATGAGGAAAGAGGATCTTCTCCTTCCTAATTATTCCACATTTAACTCATTTAATGAAAATTAAAATTATTTAGGAATATATTTCATTTATTTATTTCTTTTAAATTAATTAATTAATATTTCAAATTGTTGCAACAAAATCAAGACCATTGATTTTAATTAGGAGTGCATCTTAGCCATCAAATTTTGTATAAAAGAAGAGACAATCTTGGGCTTTTCAATATACATATTGAAGAAATAAAACTCTCTCTCTCATACTTGTCCATATACTATCCCTCACACCCAAGTGGTCATCCACTCTAGGGTTTGTACAGAGAACTTTGTCGTCATTACGCCGTCGTTGTGTTGCTAGATCGACTGCTCGTGGATCGTCATCTTCTTTGGAGCCTCGTGCTCGTGAGGAAGACCACAGATTTGTGAGGTGAAATCAGGAGGTTCTGTATTCGGATCATCAACTTGGATTGTTGGAAGCACGTGTCTCATCCATGCTCATGTGAGTACTTGCTCTATCAAATCAGACTTGAGATAGGAGGTCTCTTCATTTAGAGACATAAGGATCATTATTATGCTACAAGAGGTAATCCTAGTACTTATTTGTGATCAAAATGAAATGACATGGGAATGGTTCTAATGTCATGTGGTTTCATAAAAAAATAATTTCTGCTGCCCCTTACGATTAGTGAGACTAGTCAACCTAGATCGCATAAGATGCGATCTCCACGCTTCAGTAAAGCGCAAGGAGAATACCCTTGCCTTCAAAGCGACACCCATCAAATGGTTTTTGTGATAAAACACGACAATTGGTATCAAAGCCTCGTTCGTGTGAAGGAAGTCAACCTATAATACATACATGGCCAACTTCTCAAGATCACGTAATGAAGGGAACTCAGTGGTTCGTCCTCCCTACATCAATGGACGAATTAATCTAAATGTAAGACAAAGATGATGAACTTCCTTCAATCATTAGATTTTTTGATCTACAATATAACAATGAAAGAGTTCAAAATCATTGAAGAGAAGGAGATAGGCTACTTTGCCACCAAGCTTGCATAGATGATGATCAACTCTAAAGTGATCAACTCCATACAATGTGCTCTGTCTAAAGCTAAATTTGGTCATGTCTCACATCTGAAGATGGCTTAAGATATTTGGACATGCTTGGAGACAACCCATGAGGGAACATCCAAGGTGAAAGAATCGTGTTTATGAACGTTAATCCTGAATTATGAGACATTCTGAATGCATAAAGGAGAAAGCACATAGGATATGAATGTTTGGTTCACGGTCATTATAACCTAGTTAAGAAACTTGGGGAGAATCTTCCTTGTTGGAGAACTTTCAAGAAAGATTGATATGTCTCTATCGATGGAGTGGGAGGCATTTTGAACATGCATGTATTCTCACTTGATAACATATCACTCTTTTGTAGTCAAAGTCTATCTGTGCGTGGAAGCTAAGGTTACGACTATAGAAGAGCCTACAGACTTCAGCAAGACTTCTTTGTAGGATCTCATAGGTACTCTTCTTGCCTATGAAACAAAGCTGGAGAACAGGAAGAAAGAGTGGAAAAGCTGCAAAAATATCTTGCCCTCACAGCCAACAAGAAAGATCGAGGAGAATCTGATTGTGATGATGATATCGCGTTCATGACCCAGCAATTCAAGTCTTTTCTTAAGAAGAAGAGAAATAGAGAAAAAGAAATTAAATGCTTCCAATGTTACAAGCTAGGGCACATAAACATGGATTACCCTCATACAGAAGAACTTTATATAGAAAAAATGTCCAAGAGGAAAGCATTGCAAGCAACTTGGGAAGATACAAGCAGTAGTAACTGATGAATCCCATATTCATCATCTTTATTAGGAATAATTATTCCTCTATCTTAAACTATTCGATTAATTTAATAACTAATTTATTCAATTTATTATCTAACATCTTGTAAATAAATAATGCTAATTGATGTATATAAATAAATACCAAATATTTGTGTTAAAGTCCCTTTATTTTGTATGTTTATTCTTATTAAAAATCCCATAAAATAGAATAATATTGTATATATTATATTGTGCATTCATTATACAAAACTAGCAAAAAATAATAAAAGAATAAAAAATGTTTTTATTCTTTAAAAATACTTACAAAAATAATAAGTATGTAGATATGATGTATTTTGACATGGAATTCTACATGAAAGTTGTAGATATTGAAAAGATACACAACTTTCATGTTAAACACTTTTTTATTTGACACAATTTAGTGTTTTGTTTTTATTTTACAAGTTTTTTTGTACTTTTGATTTTCTGATTGGGCCATGTGTCCCAATCTCCTCACTCCACCTAGTCAGCCCTTCTTAGCATTCCGCTCTCAACTCGAGCCATCTAATCTTTTGACCAGACGGTCGAGATCCTCCCTCACTCGCTCTTTCGTGGGTCGCTTGATCTTTTGAACAAGCAGCTCGGGTCAACCCAATCGTGCCCCAACCTCGGCCATTGGATCGCTTGATCCAATGGTTGTTGCTTTTCATCTACCTTGAGCAGTTGGTTGGTGATGAGACGTGTCTCTTTACCAAGCCTACTTCTCCCTTTTCTTCTCATCGGTCAATGTGGTGTCTCCTCTTGGGACTGGCACCTTTGTGTAGCCCATACCTCCCTCTTCTTCGCCTAACCTCCTTGGCTGACGCCTCCCTCACGTAAGACAACACCCAAGTGGTTGAAACCACCCACTTCAACTGAACCTTATCGAACAAAATCAAGCTTCTCTCCACCATTCAGACCATTCCACCTCACGTATGTGTCTTCTTCGAGCATCCTCTATCCCTTGAGTGACAGTGAGTAAGAGTTAGGCCAAGCAACGATAGAGTAAGACTCTAGTATGATCCTTGGCACTCCGGCCAAGTTGCATCCTCACTTGATGTGCTACTTGAGCTTCCAACCATAGCCAGGTTGGTGAAGCGAAGACCCAAAGCTCATAGCTTTGGCCTCAGACCTCGAATCATATTCAACTTTCTTCTTCATACTTACAAATATTTCTTTGTAGCCATTTTTTGTTCTTCTTCTCTAAATTAATTCTCCAAAAATACACACGATCACCTCCATTTGACCACTTTTAAACCTTCACTGCACATCCTTGATGTTCGCGCATAGTTTGGATCATCACATCCTTCTCCGTATCAGTCCTCCCGCCTTGTTTTGTTCTTCACCGTGCAAGGATGAAGACCCATTTAGGGCTTAATCTCTATCCATTCAATGACATCTCTGTGAAGTGCTAAATCGCATATATAATATATGTATGCTTCGATTATGTACATATAACAAGTGCAAATCCTTGTGTTGCTTGATTGTTGGGTAGTTGTCGATCTAGGTTTTTGTCTCCGACGAGGATACACCGTCATGACACAACATCCATCATAGTAGTTTCCTAAGATGCATATCTCCTTCGCGAGGATACTAGATATCTCTGTAAACATTCAGCAATTGTGGAGGAGAATGGAGGAGGCCTACAACCCTCGTTGGAGCACAAGATTCTATGTCATGTCGTAGAGGAGGAGGAAGAGTCCCGAGTGTACAGACATCATTCAATTAGATCTTCTAGATCTCATCCTACAACCTAGGAGCATCTTCAAGCCACATATTCAAATCTCCATCATCGTTTACCCGAGGCTCTATCGAAGCATCAAGCGCCACCATTTAGCCCGAACCTCCATCCGAATCGGAGCCGTCTCCCGAGCCTGGAGATGCACGTGTGAGGTGCATAATCGCCTATGAAATTTACACAAGCACCTCATCGGCTCTTAATTATTCCAAAGATACCCCTGTGTAAGGGGTAAATTGCAAGTTAAGGAGACGATTTCTCTTAATTGTATTTTAGCCCTTTTTAGACTATTTTTTGAAGTTTTAATGGGTTCTTAATTTAATTTTATTTGTAAATATTCCCATGTATTAAACCATTAATATATTGAGTGCTAGAGATCCAATTTAAACAACATTGGTTTTGTTTTAAAGCTGATAAAATTCTGTTTGATATGGTGCACTTTATGTTCTAATTTGGTGTATTGTTCATTAATTAATAATAGATCAAAATCCTTGCTTATTGTATGCTTAATAATGTACCTTGATAAAATTCAATTTGATATGGTGCACTTTATGTTCTAATTTGGTTTATTGTTTATTAATTAATAATAGAACAAAATCCTTGCTTATTGTATGCTTAATAATGTTCCTTGAGTTGTTGATTGTCTTTAAAATTTAGTAAATTTCAAAGGGATTTCACATTACTTCCTCATCGAATGATTTCAATATATTTCCATCATTGATTTATTTGTGATTGAATGGCATGAATGGTTTGTAAGATCAAAATCTTGAATCACGTATTTGATTAACTCATCCTTAACCAACCTAAGAAGATTTTAGCTTGGATTTGACATCCAACAATTACGGAATATATTCAATTGAGTTATTATTTAATTTCGGGAGCACTAATGTGCATTTTTGTGTATTTTTGTTCATCTCATTCTTTGGCATCATATAGTAGTTAACATGCATAAAAAAAACCCTAAAAAAATCATGCATTTATATGTTGTTGTTCGTATTGACCTAGATAGCATTATAAATTACTTCACTTTCACTTTAGTATATAGAATCTAATTAGATAAACTAATATATTGTGTCATTGTGTTCGACCATGAACTTATCCAGGTAAAATTTAAGCCAAGCTATCTTCATAGAGATACCCATATCGGTGTTATTGACTAGTTAATCGACCATATTACAACGAGTTATTGTTAACTTTGCCAACTAGTGATTCATCGGTGACAAAGAAAGCTAAAGTGTGTGCTTCAGAGGAGTGATCGAACCCAAACTCATCTGACTCTTCAGACTCTGAAAATGAGGTAAATAAACTTTTTTATTTAGAACTTCACAATAGCTCAAAAGATTTTTTAGAGAATCTGAAGCTTAAAAGGATTAACAAGAAATTAGTAGAAATAATTTTTTTTGCTAAATGACTTAGATGTTTTTAATAAGGAAAATGAGATTCTAAAACAAGATCTTAGTTACTTTCAAGCTAAAATTAGTTGTTTAGAAAAAAGAAATCGTTTGAGCTTAAAAGAAGAATTATTTTTGCGACTGATAAGGAAAAAGGAAAAGAAAAGACAGAAAATAATACTTCTAACTCTAACTCTTTCTAGAAAAAGATGGGTTTTTGGAAAAAGGAAACATTATAATCTAACCCTGAAGGATCGGAAAAGAGAGGGTACCAAAACAAAATTTTTCAATTAGCAAAGACTAGGGGAAAACAAGATGGAAGATCAACATCTCAGATGGACCCTGCCAAGGTCAAAAGACAACCATGGATGGATGCCTGATGAATCCATGATTCATCATCTCGATATCTTGATCTTAGCAAAATCCCCAAGAAAAATCCCAAAAAAATATACATAAATTCATTAAATTAACAAAATGTCTCTTGTAAATAAAATACACTAATTATTGTATATTATAGATTGTACAAAATGAATTACACATAAAAAGCCGCAAAAATAAAGGAGTTTTATACATGTAAATAGCCCAAAACTTTATGTATTTTTAATAATTTCATATCAATTCCTTTTTGGCTAATTCTTTCTCCAATGTGTTCATCAACATATATAAAAATACAGAATACAAAACAAATTTTACCTCAAATAAATGCTCCTAGATTTCAAAAGGAAAAAGCCGTAAAGACCAACTTCCAAGCCAAATTCCCGCTCCGTATGAACTCCAAATTCACCAAACTCACTTTTAAAGTTCAAGTTAGAAAATTATCTATCCAAAGGAAGTGGTTTCATTAAAATCGGAGCTCATTTGCAAAAGTTGGATTTTGGGACCTAGATGTACATTGTATATTATGTATATATTCATTCTTTCTTCATTTTTATTTTATATTTTATAATCACTAAAAATACAAAAAAATGGGTTGTGTTGGATTTTTATGGTAGTATTTTATCGTATTTTCCTGTTGTACATAGCTACTATTAAAAAGACAAAAAATAGAAAATAGAAAAGCAAACAAAAAATGTACATGTTGTATATCTTCTTTTGTAAATTCTCCACTATTTTTCTTATCTTTATATTTTTTATTGTATTTTAGTAGCCA